>ML804683.1:15541-29808 GCA_009831015.1 Picea engelmannii | reverse complement strand
ATTGTCCTTCAAACATTAATCGACTCATTCAACATGTAGATTTTGAATGTTTTTCATCTTATACAAGTTTGAATACCATGAATTATTTATATTCTCAGTTTAGATCTTAATATCATACATCCTACCTCAATTACTATACAAGGATGATGGTGCCAATGAACCTCACACCCTAAAACTAGTAGCATACTTTTCTAATGCATGGTTTGAATTTGTTTTTCTCTGAGGACCATTTAGATCAAGTGTCCTAAATTATCTAGGAAGGTAAGCTACATCTATAAACAACTCAAGAAGGGTGATTTGGTTTGACAATCCATCTACTATATTAGATTCAACTCAATACCATAGTGCCAAAAACATCCTTATTTATGAGTCCTTGACCATATAAGATTGAAAAAAACCTTAGTCATTTTCCATTTTCTAATTGAAACACCTCAAGAAATGTAAATGAATTTAAATGAATTGGAAAAAATGAAAAATACTAAATTCAACCATGCAAATAAAAGGGAGATATATTCAAATGAGAAGAGACCATCTATATGATTGTTTGAGTTGGTGGTATCTAAATATATTAGTGTTCTTGGTACCTTATGTTACATAGATCCAATTTATAGCATAGGAAAACAAAAGGTTTAAAATAAAATAGGAGCAACTCAATGAAATTGTAAACGCAAGAAGAACTCACCTACAAGTAACAACATATTCATTGCATCACTTACTTGAGTAGGCCATCTAGATATCCTTTGTTGCTAACAATATCATTGGTTTCTTATGTTGAGATTGAGGTAAAAAATAGTGTACTTGCGACTAATGTTTTTGGAAAGTGTGTAACTTGACGTTTGTATCGGCTATTGATTTAGTGAAGTGGTATACAATAACACTTAGTATGTGATCCTAAAATGCATACCATCCTTATTTTTTCATTCTTCAACTAGTGTTGAGTATTCACCTTTGATAACCATTGAGGTCGTAGAAATTCATTATTTTCATCATTTGTTACTACTTCAAGGATGGGGTTCTTCCCCTTAGGAAACCATGCCAACCAATAATCATTACAAATCGCCTTTTAGTAGCAATTTGACTCCCATAAGTGAATGACGAGCATGATTCATGATTTTTTTTTCAATTTCACGTTGCATTCTCAACTATGGTAATCAATAGATGGGCTATTCACATAAAGAAAAGAGGTAACATATTTTTATTTTTCTAATAAATAATGGAAAGTGATAGATTTACTAGCAAACAAAAATGTTATTTTCAAATTCTAGTCATTTTTATAACAAACTCTGTGTGATTGGTAATGCCAAATAATTATGTGAACGAAGAAAGTTTTGGTTAATGAAACATGCTTTGTGTGAATGGTAAAGTGAATTAAGAATTTTTTTTTAATGTCATGAATAAATATTGTTAAAGGAAAACATTTGTAATATATGTAAGATTAAATGTTGATATATTAAATTTTAGAATATCATATTGATATATTAGTTTTTATAATGATTATTTGGTAAGGAAATGTCAATTGGGTTGTGGTTTAGTAGATTGTAGTTTAGTAATGAGGATGGGGTGTTATCGAGCAAACAATTTAGGTTTAAATCACATAATGTGTAGAGTGTTTGTGTGTGTGAGTTAGGGAGCGAGATTGTTTACATGAATATTATGGGATGATGTAGTGCATAACAATGAGAATTACTAGGTCAAGTGATGAGTCTTGGATGAGTTCTCTCATCTATAGCTAGCGTTTACCTTGGCCACCTCAACCCCCCAGTCTCTCACGAAAGTAGGACTCTTGCCACTTATTCACAAAACACAAATGTTCCACTATGTTAATCCTTCAAGCATGGGATTTGAAATCATCGAGAAGACTCATCATAGATATTCAAAAGAGGACTATGGATATGGTAGTAGAACTTGTTAGCACTCAGTAATTTCTTAGGCTGAGGAAGAAATTGATAGAGGTAACCACAAAACCACTTTCGAAGCTGGGATCTAGCCCTGCGAGCTTCAGAGAGGGATCTCTCTGTAGGATTTAGATTTGTTTGAGTTTAGAATGTTAGGCTAGTTATGATAGTACATGGTTTGGTTTTTAAATTTTTGGTTTGGAACAAGCAAGGGAGGGCCATTAGGAAATGGAGTCAACTTCTACAATAGATATGGGAGATTAACACAACAATGTGTTTTTGAGGGAACAAAGGAAAAATAAGCACAATTCCCAACAATAAAAATCATTCAGATGATGGCAGGATAGAAATAAGAAAATCCCATTACAAATGAGAGCATCTAGGATGAATTCTCAGATGTAAATTTAGAAGAAAAAGATATAGATTCATGAACAAAGAAACATATACAGATGAATTTTGAACATAATATATTTAACACACAAACCAATATTCACTACATGAATGGAGCATCAGATAAAGATGAATTCCAAACATATACTCTGAGTCAAATACTAGAAAAGAATAAACATTAATGGGAATGAACATTACAAAGGGAAAACTCACTGAAAATAAGAAATGTGCTATCAGAAACACTCTCTATTATTAAAATTCCTAAAAAATTACATAATCTTCAAATACATAGGTAGGCCATATTCCCACCATTCCAACCCCTTTGTTTATTTCATTTTGGTTTACATATAGATGGAAAAAAATTGTCCTCATCCAAAGGGTCGAATCCTTCATCCTAGGAATTGATTAAAAGATTCTCTCTAACCATGCCAAAACCTAGGGAGGTTAGAAACCAACTCCCTGTTTAGACTCAACTGACTTAGTTGACTTTTCCAGACATTAATTATAACAAAATTTACATGGAATGACTTTAACCATCATTATTACACTCAATTACATCAATTAAACTCTCATCGTGATAAATTATGTCAATAAATTTTGACTTTGACTCACGAAACTCGAAATCGATCCTTTTTCTTGGAAGTGCAGTGTGATCCTGTAGAGGTGCAACATGCAGGATATAAGCGTAGCTTGGTCTGGGAGGAGCCCCTTGGGTAGCTTTTATGTGTCTTTTTGTTGAAGTAATTGTTGGAGGAGATATCTCTCGATGTGTAGAAGACCTCTAAACTTTGAAACCTACAAAAAACCATTTCCATGTATTCCACAAATGAAACCTCCCAATATGACTCTAGAAGCACAACGAGGGGTCCAAAAAGGCGGCAAAGACATGAAATTTGACTAGTTTTTTAAATTTTCCTTCAAAACTTATAAGTTGACCTCGACAAGAAAGTACATATGTGTGATGTAGAGGTCAAGGGCTATCCAACCATGAAAATTTTTCATAATTTAGATGCTCTGAGAAAAAGTGTAGCATGAGGTCATTGCATTTCTTTGCATCATGAAA
The DNA here is from genome assembly GCA_009831015.1 of Picea engelmannii. NCBI lineage: Eukaryota > Viridiplantae > Streptophyta > Pinopsida > Pinales > Pinaceae > Picea > Picea engelmannii. The sequence goes on along the minus strand of ML804683.1, from coordinate 26,460 downwards.
TTTCCAAAATACCAAAATTTGACCAAATTCTCAAACGTTTCTACAAAAATAGGGCTCAAAGGTAGAGAAATATCTCTCTAACCATAAAAGATTTTGGAAAACTGAGAGAGGTTTTTCTTATTTGGTATGTGATGAAAACAAATCCTCTCATTTTCAAAAATACTTTCTCATTTTTTCAGAATCCAAGTTTGAAGTTAGTCACTTAAAAATTGCATAAGTGCAATGTGCTCTCAACAGAAACGCAACATGATCTTTGAGAGTTTTTTTGGAGGCCTTCCCAGAGGATTTTTTGGGTTGAAAGTGGTATGGTTGGAAATATTATGATGTATTCTACACAATGGAGTCATCAAGAAATTCAAACACCTTCTAAAAACCCCTGAAAAACTTACCTGAATTCAAGTTGTCCAAAAGTGCAGGAACCTTCCTATAACAATTGTATTTTGAAAATTTATCTCAAATCATAACACCTGTGCATAAACTGAAGGAGGTTTTTGTTCCTTGGTCTATTATTGACAAAAGAAAAATCACTTTTGTCAAATTCATATTCCTTATTTTAGAAACTAATTTTGAAGTTGAACTGTCCCAGTGTGCAATGTAAACCCCAGACATACCACATCTTGAAAGGATTTCTTGATGAAATATGAAGCCATGATTTCTTTGGAATTTGGTGGGGTCATACCTGGAAAATTGCCCTCCCTTATAATTCTTCTTGTCAGTGTGTTTGCTATCTGCTTCCATGATAAAAACCTAGATCACTAGGAGGAAAAATTAGGGTTTTGATTTTGGGAAAACACGGGATGTGAGACTGCTTTGTAGAGGGAAGGGAATGGAGGGGATAGGAATTAGGGAAATATATGAAAAAATTAGGGGAGATAGGTTTGTGTGTTAGGAAGTGTAGGGAAGTGGAATTTTGGGAAATGAGTGAGGGGAGGGGGTAGAGAAGTGAAAAACACAGTCCTAGCGAAGGAAAGTGTCAAATGTATAGAAATAGGCTAGGGTGTGTAAGAAAGTGAAGGAAAAAAGGGGAATGGGCATGGGAAAAGGTTAGGGTAGGTAGATGGAGTGTAGGTGAGGGTGTTTGAATGGTGGATGAGATGTGGTGAATAAGATGGATGGACAGGGGAGCGAGTGGCGCAACAGTAAATGAAGGATTAGGAAAAATGGATGGAGTGGAAAAGTCATCCAAGGAAACTAGGCAAGCCATGATCTTTCGTCATTAGAGCAACAACAGATAGAAACTGAATAAAAAAATTCCTATAATTTATAGGACCCTAACATAGTCTCCAAAGGGGGATGATATCACCCTATGAGGTGTCAAAAACCATAGATCTCTGAATATGCATACCAGTGCCTTATCCATTGGATTGATCCCAAAAATTTATTTTTCAACTTGTACCTATTATGATCCTTCAACTGAAATCAAATCAAACTGAAGACTAAAATTTTAAATGCACACTAAATTGGAAATTGTACTACAACCTGAAACTGATATTGAAAAATTGTTGAAAGGAATGCTAAAAAATATGATCTTATTTACACACTACTATCTACCCTAAGCTACTGAAAATTCTATTGAATTAAACAATTCTAAAATTCCAATGAAGCCAATTGAACAGTTGATCCAATAACTCAGTTATTTCACTGTTTTTAACAAAACTCATAAATAGATCTTGTAAGGGAACTAGAAAGTGATTGTCAGTTTGATCTTCACAACAGAGAGCTTTGGAACCATAAAAAACAAAATATGCATAGGAAATCGATTGGAATTCTGAAGTGGAAAACTCCTTCATATAGATAGCTATGGGATCATGATAAACATGATTTGTTTCTTGGTGTTCAAATTATTCATCAAATTAAAGGTCATAATTGGGTATTTCACATATGTTATCTATATAATCATACAACTTCTGATTTAACCATAAATTTTCAGAAGAGCTTTGTAATGAGACTCCTATTGAACAAGACCATGAAATCAACTACCTAATCAAGTCTATATCATAACTAATTTTAAGCTCATAGATATCTAATGGAACAAGACTTTGACTACACAGATAATCTAAAACATCAGTTATTGGATCCTGTAGAAACTTAGATGAATGATGCATTGGTTCGAATGAAACTTCATAAGTTTCTATGTGCTTATTATTTAGGACAAGATCAATATTATTCTTAATAAATTGGAATGAATTAAAGCTTAATGGTACACAATTATTTTGCATTAACTCAAAATCTGTTTGAGGCTCCAAGATTTTATCTGTGGTTTGAAAATAAATGTAACTCAGGGGATGCAATTCCGGATCTAGAACAACTTCTATATCACAGATGACATCCTCAACTGACTCATCAAAAAATTATCCATTCCTACTATTGATAACTTGTTGGTCTGCTTGCTTATATATTTCTCTCAAAAATTGGAATGAGGCAAGACATAAAGGAAAATATATTTCACTTACTTGAGAATTTTCTACATTTTCCTCATTATTGTCATAATTAATATGCACAGGCTGATTGTCATATTTGAGTTGTTGCAACTGAGTTTCTTCCTCCCAAAAATATGTTGTTGATTTCTTTGAAGAGTCAACCTTGATGTATTCATCATCATATTGATCATACTTGGGTAGATCATCCATATAAGCAATGTCATCAAGCATACACATTATATCGTTTGATTTCTCCTCAAAAAACTAATTTTGAGTTTCATCTTTGTCCAAGTCATGAAGTGAATATATAAAACAATAATTTTATGAACTATGATACCAAGGATAAGCAAAACAATGTTTAGGAACAATGACCCTTTCTTTTTCTGCAAAAAATAGAACATGGTGTTTTTGAACAACAAGTTCATCTCTCATGATAATATTTTGCGTCATTTCTTTGTGCTTGCCAGAATGTCTAGTTTCACTTTTGAAGATGTCAGATGCTCCTTCTTTGTGTTTTCTTTTTCTTCTTCCTTCAACTTTGACTTTTTGATCAACAAATTAGCTTCTACACCTATTGCATTGTTCTACATTTTTTCAAGTGTTGTAGTATTCCTTTCTCTTAATTGAAACACCATTTCTAGATCAAAGGCATACGAGTAGCGTAAGAGAGATAAACTAGGAAGAGGATTAAACTTGATTGAATCTGGCTGAAAAGTGTTGCATTGTTTCTCCCGGATGCCTTTTCAAATGATTGTATTCTTCTAAAATCAGAAAAGGATTCCTCTTGATCACCCATTTATCAAGGAAGACTTTCATAAACTGATGGAAATCACCAATGCTTGCATCTAGCAAATTTTTTAACCACTCTTTAGCTTTACCTTGCAAAGATAGAGAAAAAATCCTGATACAAACACAATCTTCTTCAACCTAAAAAAGGTCAAGAAAATGTTAAAAACCCTAAATGTGTTTTTCAGTAGTGATGCTACCATTCTCTCCATCAAACCTAGGATGGTATATGTGATAATTTTTAGGGAAACCATGGAGTATTAGAGGTAGGATGAGAGGCTTGTATCTGTTTGGGACTTTAAAGAGTATGGGGGTTTGTACAATAGCTGTAAAAATAGCCTTGGTTTCTTGAGGCTCATCAAATGAAATATGACCAATATAAGTTGCAGAAAAAAGGTTTCAACCAGGATCAAAAACATAAAGAGAATCTGTATTTACAATCTTCCAGAGAAAAGGATTGGATGTAGGTCTGTGATCTTTTTTCAAATATAGTATACATTGGAAAATTTTCTTGAAAAAATAACTAAAAGTACAACATTTTATGCCTAGGATGAAATTCCAATTTGAATACTTGATCCCTCCATAGTGTTTTTTCATGTTTATGTTGGTCAGGTTGTTTATCACATATAGTTGTTAAGGGCAGAAGGTTTTCCAAGTTCATGGCCTACACAAGAAACGTCAAAGCACAGTGTTTGGAGTAGTCCATTTCGGACTCGAAATGCAAGCAACATGTGAGAGCAACTTGAGCGGTTGATATTCATGAGAATATCAGATCGGCGGTTAGCAAGAAACAAGGTTTCAAAATATTTTTAAAGTTGTTTGTCAAAGTTCTGAAGTGTCGAAACCCGAAGTGAGCATGAGCCATCTGATCTTGAGGGGGATAGGTGGCATATAATCCAAGTGTTCGGGGAAGTGAGCTTCAGGAGTATTGAAATGAGAATCACGCGAATTTATCGAAGGGACAAAGCCTGAAGTGTTGAAGTGCCCGAAGTCCTGAAGTGGCCGAAGTCTCGAAGTGTCGAAGAGTCAAAGACCCGAATGGCCGAAGCCCAAAGTGGCGAAGTGGTCGAAGTACCGAAGTGCCTAAGAGTCAAAGTCCCGAAGGGCCGAAGCCTGAAGTGTTGAATTTCCTGAAGTGCCCGAAGTCCTGAAGTTCCTGAAGTCTCGAAGTGGCCGAAGTTCTAAAGTGGTCGAAGTCCCCAAAGTGCTAAAGCGTTGAAATCTCGAAGCCAAAAGTGTTGAAGGACCTAAGTGGATCTAAACCATCCATCGACAGGGCCATGCATCAGTAGATACATAGCTTCGAGTAAAATAATTTGAAGGAAGAGGAGGTTTGATTTTTTATTCTCCTGGAGCTCAGAGACCTAAAGTGGATCTTGATCATCCAAATCCAGGGGCCACGCGCCGTCATATCCCTAGCTCCAACGAATTTGCTTGGAGAAAATAAAGTTTGACTATTGAAAAGTTCGAAGCCCGGAGCCATGAAGGGATCTCATTCGTCAATCTCTGGAGGCCACATGTCGTCAGATCCTTAACTCTGGATGTTTTTCTTTAAGGAAAAAATAAGTTTGAGTTTTGATTTTCTTGGAGCCTGGAGACCCAAAGGAGATATCATTCGTCGATTTAATAGAGTACGTGGCAGTCATAATTATAGACATACGACATATTAGAATATGATTAATTTGATTGTTTAACCATAGACAATATAAAAATATTGTCACCCAACCATAGGTCGAAGCCACCCCCGAGCACCTTAACCTTGACAAAGAATCATTCTGGAAGAAAACTCTAGACAGGATAGCCAAACAAAGGTGGCACACCTTTCTCCAAGGATAGTGCACCAAGAAAGAGTAATAAGAGTTGATCAGAGAATCCAAAACATAACCAAGAGAGAGTCCAAGCCAAAATTGAAATCTACTAGTTGTAGAAGATGCAAAGGTAGCTCTCCTCCAAACTTGTGAAAAAATTGATTGTCCATAAATCAATAACACATTATTTCCCCCTCCCAACCTGGAATTCATCTCTTTCTTTTAAAATAAGGAAGTCGTCTCCATGAGCTCCATCTTGAGTACACAAACTCTTTCATCTTGGACAAATGCTTTACCAAAATGTCTGCTTATCTTCTCATCTGTGGAGATATATATTGGAGAACCACTTTATCTTTTATGGACTTCATCAAGGAGAATGTAATGCTTTATCTCAAATGTACTTTGGTATTTCTGGAAAACTGGTTTTCTCTGAAGGCTTCATATAGCTCTGATCAATATAGTATATCATTGTTGGATTCATCTTTTTTTTCTTGCTATCTCATAACATCGTGGCAAGTGTCAAACTGGAACATATCCAAGTGCTACTTCTTATGCCATCATGAGAGTTTGTCATGGATTAGAAATCCATCATCCTGAGCTTCTAAGTAACCATTCTGATACAATATCTCTGTTATAGAAAGTTTTTCACCACACTTTTGTTGTGCATTGGAGGTTATTTACCAAGTTGTCTTCTTTCATCTTCATACAAGGGTCAAGTTATGGTATACCTTAAATCCTTGAGGTTTCTCTTCATATTCTCTTTGTTCAATTAATCTAGAGAGTAGTCTTTGCATTCATCTGATGTAAACTCCAATCCATGGATATTGCGAATGATATAAGGGCTCATGTAGAGGTATTTCTGGTTTACTGGAACAAACAATCATCATAGTCTTCTCACTCCATATAGGAGAAACTTTAGTTATGGATCTTGCAATCCTTTCATTCATAAGTCTTCCATACATTGTTCTTCATCACAACTTTCATTTCCTCTGCTTGATTTCTTTTAGTGAGTTCATATCAGGTTGGTAGTCTTGTGATTCTCAATACAATGATTGGTTGTTCTAGATTTTCTTTCTTTCTTGGAATATTCATGTTCTTCCTCATATTTCTCTTTAGCTCTTGGGTTCATGGAGTTTTCTATAGATTCCATGCCCTGAAGATTCCAACTTATTTCTTTCATCATAGGATCATGGATGTGGATTGACAACCAAGGATATTCTGAGGCTTCTTTTCTAAGAAGACTTCTTCTAAAACCACACTTGAACACATGATGCTTTTCATGGTTGCTACCATGGATAGATACTTTATCATCTTCAATGGATCATATTATTTAGGATTAGATCCCTCCTAATCCTTGCTTCATGCATGAGTGCATGCTCATATTTTGTAATTATGTAATCAACTCCCTCCAACTAAGAGAGCCCATGCTTCCATCTTCATCCTTATTGCCTTCTGCAAAGTGTCATAAGTCCTTTTCCAATTTCCTCTTGATTGCTATCTTCTTTCTGTTTGTACTCCTTCTATGTTTCTTCAAGTTTGATTCTGATTTCGGCTTATCTGGCAGCTATTACTTATGTAATAACTTCCACATGAATCGTTACCAGGGTTTGTTGATGTACTTCATCCTTTCATGTGTATTGCCTTACTTGTAGTCAATGTGATAGCAATCCTTATCTTGTTGTTCTTCCATAGGTATAGTTTCTCTTTGAACATATTATCTTCTAAGAAATAGATATGCAAGATATGTACATAAAACATGGTATTGTTACCTTGTCTTATAAGAAGAAGTTTGTTTTGTCCTTCTTGACTTTTTTTGAGGGTTCCCTTTCTTTGGCAACTTATGCTTCATGTGTTTCCTTCCTTTTATTTAACTCGAGACAATGACTCTCGTAGTGACCATATTTTCGACAATTGAAGCATTGCATTTTTGACATATCTTTCTCTTGATTTGGTTTCTTCCTGAAGCCAAACTTATTTTTATTCCTGAAATTCTTGAACTTTGTTGTGAAGGCTTGATAATTGTATTTATTTTTGGGTTTCTCTTTTGCACTGATCCTTGATTCTTCTTGTGCACAACAGGTCCAAATTTCTTCAAATGTAGGATACTCCTTCCTTGTGTTCATGCTTGTAGAAAATGCATCCCATGTCTTGGGAAGACCATTGAGTACTATATTTACCAGTTCCTTCTCTGAAATGATCTCTTCAATATCTTGTAGTTGATCTCTCAACTGAGAGATTCACACAAAGTATGATGTTATGCTATCATCATCATTCATTTTCATGTCACAGAGCTCATTCTTCAAACTCATTACATGTCCAATGTTTTTGACCGAGAAGAGGTTTATTAGGGAATCATACATCTTCTTAGATGAATCAAGATGGGAGATGCAGGGTATCAAGTGGTATTTTATATAATCCACTATGATACTCATGGAATTGATGTCATTGTCTTTGAACTTCTCCATAACTACAACGTTATGTGGTTCCTTCTCTTTTCCTTCTTCAAACTCTAGTTCCACAATCTTTCCTTTCACGATATCCAACACTTTATTCTTGGAAAGGATGACATCAATCCTTGTCTTCCATGCTCTGAAGTTAGAAGCCCCTTCTAAATTGTTTTCTGGCTTCATAGAGTAAGTCATGGCTACTTTGACTTGGTCAACCCTAGATTTGACCAAAAAATCAAAATTGACATCTTAGCTTGCTGAGAGTACCAGGAGATGTGCTAGGATAAGGAACACTAGTATATCTAGAAATTAGTTCAATCCCTTCACTTAAGGTGCCTCAACGAGAGGGTTAGGGTTTCGTTGTTGCAACAAAGACTAGTTGCAATTGCAACTACAACTGAGCAAATCCTCCCAATCTATCTTCCAGCGGTTAGACTGTCCAAAGATAGTGTGGGCCCATAACCTGTTAGAATATGATGGATGTGCTCGTTTAATTATAAGAAAATATAGAAATATTTTCACCCAACCATAGGTCGAAGCCACCCCCGAGCACCTTAACCTTGACAGGGAATCATTCTGGAAGCAAACCCTTGACAAGATAGCCAAACAAAGGTGGCACACCTTTCTCCAAGGATAGCACACCAAGCAAGAGTAAAAAGAGCTGATAAGATAGTCCAAACCATAACCAAGAGAGAGTCCAAGACAAAACCAAAATCTTCTAGTTGCAACAGCTGCAACAACAGATCTCCTCCAAAATTGCGCACAAACTGGCCAATTGTAGTGCACACAAGTGTTGCTTTTGTTGTTGTGAGAATCCTTGCTAGAATGAAGATTGGCCTCATGTATTTATACTATTTTTGGAAGACTTCCCGGGCCGACTTCTCATTCTGGGTGCAAATTTACTTAGTATATAAAATTTCCTTTAGCAGACTTCTTCTCTTGGAGGCTAATAACCTAATACAAATTATCCTCTTGAGCCAACTTGTCTTCTAGGTTTATTATCCAACTAATTAGGGTTTCTTCTTGCTTGCTGGAATATTCTATTCTTGTCAAGTTTACACGTGGAGGTAAATACTTCCCACAACTACCATAATATCAACACGGCGTACTCGTTGGTCATGACACCTGGAACCTATCCATCAATGACACATGGCACTTAGTCCAGGCAACCGGGGGCATATTATTCGCTTCTTTCTTAGTGACATGTGTCACTTTTATTTCATGACGCATCATCATGATGAAATCAAATCTCCACGTCAGATCATCCTCTAGGAGTTATTATTATTCAACATCAAAAGTAGCATCCCCCTCCGCTAGGGCACAGTTTGGTGTATTATAAAGTTGGCGAGTAGTTAAGCTTGGCAGTAGTGCTAAATCTAGCAGGTGCATCTAGATCTCAGATCGGGACCAGATCTACAACCATAGTTCATTGCGGGGACGCAACATGCTCGGGTGATAAATTTCTTGAGCAGTCTCATAATTGAAACCATGGTAAAGAGAAAGTGCTACATGGAGAGAGGTGATGAATTGTGGTCCCAAAAGAAGTGTGAACCTAAACCACTTTTGAGCAGCCCCACAATCACGTGCTCATATAAAATCCTATCGAAAAGCAGTGCATGGACATCCCCTGAGAATTAAGTTGTGTTGCAATCCCGAGAAAAGGAAGTTAATGAAAATAGAGCTGGTGGTTGAAGCCTCGACTCACTCCATAAATGGAAGGCATTGAAGGCCCGAACGTGGGGACTGAACCGTCAGCCGGTGGTACCCTTGTGGGAATATTTTCCTACAAATCCCATGCCTATATGAGCTCGTATCTGACAAAGGGTTGCACGTTCAGTCTGACAGAAGAACTCATTGACGTAAATCTTTGATTGTTGTGACCAGGTCACACTCTCGGTGGTGGAAAATTGTTCTGAGTATAAATAGATAGTTTTAATATTTTGTTAGGGTCTTCAACTGGTTGAGAAGAGCTCTTTATTTTGTAATGTTTTGATGTCAGAACTGTTCTCTAGCTATGTACCAAATTTGAGACTTTCATGTTAATATAAGTCAGTTTCATTTTATCTCTCTCTAAAATCTATGCTAAAACACTCGGGCATGGAGGATCCAGGCGAGGGTTGTTATGTTGTTATAATGTAGGTTTGATTACAGTGGTATTGTGACTACTTTTAGTCATATCCCTTGTTATATCTTTCCCTCTTACACTCAATGGATCGGGCATGTAAGATCCACTCAAGTTGTTGTAGTTGCATTGTGATCTAGGTTTTATCATTGTGTTGTTGTGACTGTGTTGTTTGGACATATTTCAGTTTCTGAATCTTGAGCTCAAGAGTGATCTTGATTCTGTTTTTTTCTTCTCCAATATGCTTGATAGACAGATGCCCATAGCAGTCTTATTCACCTTCCTCACTAAGTCTTCCCTCTGCTCACACTTAAACTCAATCCACTGACTGAAGTTAATGTAGCCCTCACTTCCCTATGCATTTCTTGTCCAGTTCTGTGTTGAACATCATTCATGTATTGATTTTTGTACATTGACCTCCATTCATATAAAACCAACATCCACCAAAAAATCTGATGGGTACTGGGCTTATCCTCCCGCAATATGAGGGTGACTCTGAGTGCTAACATTCTTGTCTTTGCTGCCGAGGAATGAATTCGAGACATTTCTCTTGCTAAGAATGACAACGAACTTCTGATTCTAAAGGTGCATCAGACATCAGAACCATTGAAGATTGCAAATTGCACCTGGCATCTCCATTATCGAAGACTCCACTGGGGAGGATCCTGTCACTAGTACATATGACCAAATTTGCAACAGTTTTTCGTTGATATTGTCACACTTACCCGTCACAATTTCCACAAAATATGAGTTTTTTTTTCATAGGAATAATTTCGTCGCTTTATCGACGATCCAGGTGTGTGTGGAAACACCAACAAAATTATCTCTCCACATGTCACCACATTCAAGTTCAGTTAACCCTATGCATTGTCACTATTATGACGAAACCTCGTTGCAAGTACATCAAACAACCGTGGCAATTACGATGAAATGTCGTTGTAATTGTGACGAAAATTTATGACAAGTCAAAAACTTATGAAGCAGATGTTGTATGTGCGATGAAAAACCGTGGAAACTTCCGACGAATACCCACGGCAATAGCGACGACATTGATTCATCAAGACCAAAGTTATGATGAAGATGTTGTATGTGCAATGAAAACCTGTGGAAACTTGCGACGAAAGTTCGTTGCTATTTCCACGGTGGTCAAAATGCAATTTTTTTCCGAAGAACTATCATCGATATTGCGACGATGGCATTGAGTTTTTTAAAAAAATTACACGAGATATGGTATTACCATATTACATTGTAATATGGTATACCATATTACAATGTAATATGGCATTACCATATTACATTGTAATATGGCATTACCATATTACATTGTAATATGGTA
>ML804682.1:109851-122953 GCA_009831015.1 Picea engelmannii | reverse complement strand
AAATAGTTATTGATTATTCAAGGGACGCATCCTTTCATGGATGGTCACCTTATGTTCCCTATATATGGAACACTCATCATTGTAATAATATATCGAATATCTCTCATATCTCATATGAAGAAAAACCAACATGGTATCAGAGCAGGATTGGGCCTCACTCCCTCATAGGAGGGCCCAGGTAAATGGAAGAAAATAACAATGTATAATATAAAGGCCAGGTGAATTTTGTTTCCAATGGCACTGCCAGCGAGTGTAATGGCATCCCATCATTGGTATGTGGTGGCTCGGGCCAAGTCTGATCCTGATCATCATCGGATTTTAGAAAAGGTCCATAAGGTGTCTCTTCAAGTAAATTCATTGGGGTCTCTATATTAATCCACTGGGCTGCTTGGTAAATTCCTTCTACGTTTTTTGTCAATGCTGCCAACCGTTAGATAAAATAAGAACTAAGAAAAGGAGGCTAACATACATTTACACATCTCGACAAAAAGGTGCACCAGGTAGGAGAGCATGGGTCAACGACCTCGCTCGGACGTATTCCTGATACTACCAACTGATTAGACCATTTCATATCTCTCGTAACAAGACTCGTAACTGGGTCTTAGGTCGGGTACATAGGGAAATTTCCGTTATTTGAAATCCTCTTAGCCGGGGGCGGTGATAGCTTAGTCCGATGGGCCGGTGATAGTTCCGAGCAGCAGGCTATAAGATCTGACAAGATCCGACAAAGAGCTTGGTGACCTTATCGATGACTTTCCTGTTTTCCTTTCCTTTGGTTTAACTAGGTGGACGGGGGGCGGCTACCTTGAATGGAAGGCCACCTTTAATTTAAGTAGTTCAATTCCCACGATTGAAAGGCGTGGTACGGTTGTCATAGCAGATACAACACCACTTGGGAATCAAGAGCCAAGACAGGATTTCCAGAGCAGCAGCGACATGCCATTTGAAATAATCATATTGTTCATCTGCGATGTTGAGAACGTGGATGCCTCGTAGAAGAAGAAGGTGATAATGTAATGACTGGTTCCGAGAGGGTAATGTTTTGTGAGTGCCTGGAGAGATGTCGTGGACTGTATACGAGATAGAGTTGCAGTTCTTCCATCCCTTAGTCGCGCACCTCGGGTAGGTCTGATATCCTCTGGGAATACTCGTCCTGGTTTGTTTGGCGTCTGGGCAACTTTCTTCTTGGCATGCAATGGGGTCTCCCTGGGATCCTAATCTTGATTCTTTCCTTGATACGAAATGGCCACCGCACTTTGCTTCATCTTGAAAAAGATGCAAGATCAACTTATGGAATTGGCAAGACATATTGCCCGACAAGAGTTTTTGATGTTGCCAACACGTAACCCATTGTGGGTTAGCTCCTCCATGGATATATTTGAATTGCGAAATTGCCACGGCACATCACATTTACCAGTACAAAGAATTCAGACCTCGAAAGATGAGACTCCACCGGATTTCGCCTTTTCCAGAGGTGAATGTGTCGATCTTTTTTTTTGCTAGAAATTCCCACAGATTTATCATATGTGTTGGGATCATGGGATCTCTCGAAGGATTTGGTTTGGTATGGCTTCGCTTGCGCAATTTCCAGTTCGGGCCTACAAGTTCTCCATCTTACATTTGTCTACGAAAATTAAGGGTTTTGGAACTTCAGGGTCATAGGAACTATATTGAAGAGTTTTTCAAAATATTTGATATGGCTTATATGGATCGGTTCTCCAATAAGCCATATCCGTGCTTAAGTGAGTTGAATATCAGTAGTGTATTAGATGGCGAAGTTCCAACTACCTTGAGCAGTCGCTCGACTCTTGATTTTGGGTATTCGACGAAATTATCAGATAATTATAACTCATATGTCGTCCAGCAAGAAGGTGTCATGCCACATCTATTTAGTTTCCTAAGATGGACTGGATTAAAAAAAATTGAGTAAGATGGTGTTAACAAATCTAACATCTCTAATATCGACTGAGTGCCAAATCAAACTACCATGTTATCTGAAGTTGCTTATCAATGTTAAGACGGAGGTGTGGTGTTTTCTCTCCTCTAGTCAACTAACCCCTCTAGACAAGGGTTTCCCTAATTAGTCATGTGTGGTGATTGAGGGAGTAATGCTCAATTGGGTACAAGTATTTTCTAAGCCATGTGAGGTGGCTAGGTGTGAATAAGACTTGAAGCTTATCCTTGCTTATGCCATGTGAGGTGGCTAGGTGTGAATGAGGTTATGGTCGTATTCTTGCCTATGCCATGCGAGGTGGTTAGGTGTGAATAAAACTACTGGGAGAGGAGAAACATCACAAGATGGTCATGGAGATTATGGAAGTAGTTGTGTACTATTGGAGGATATTGCAGTAGTTGTGTGCTACTAGTTGATTGCAGCATAGTCATAAAGAATGTGGCATATGATTTGAGCTATCAATGGCATGGTAGTAGCAGGATGTTATTAGTTGATTGCAAAGTAATCAGTGGATTACTAGATGAAGGAACCAAGACATTGGTTTCACGAAGAAACCTCGATATGTCTTGGGGGACATTGGTTCCATGAGGGAACCTCGATGTGTCCTAGAGATGTTTGAGGCAGGGATCAAGAGGGAGTACACCATTCCTCACAACCCTCAACATAATGGGGTCGCAGAGAGGAACAACAGATATATTGTTGAGACAGTCAAGGTGATAATTCATGATCAACATTTACCTATGTTTCTGTGGGAAGAGGCATCCATGACTATAATGTATGTTTAGAACAAAATTCCTTGAGGAACATGACTCCCGAGGAGACCTTCACCAGAGTGAAGCCTGAGGTTGGACACTTCAGGATATTTGGGTTTCCAGTATACATTCAGAAGAGACCTACATGGGCTCGTCAGACTTTGTAGGAGGCAGAAGGACATGCAGCTCCTCATGGTACCTTCCAAGAGAGCAAGAGACCTCAGAGATATTCGTGCTATATCGTAGCTATGAGCCACATCATTGATTCTGAGCCTTCATGTTATGAGGAGGCATCTAGTCAACCAGTATGGAGAGATGCCATGATGGAGGAATATTAGTCCATCATGAAGAATGATGTGTGGGATATTGTTCCGAGACCTGAAAGGAAATCTGTATTGATTTCCAAATGGATCTATAAGATCAAACATACAGCTGACGAAAGCATTGAGAAGCACAAAGCAAGATTTGTTGCTAAAGGATTCTCTTAGGTGGAGGGAATAGATTATGAGGAGACATTTGCTCCTATTTCTCGATACACTTCTATCCGGACGATTATTGCCCTCGTAGCATCCATGGATTGGAAACTACATCAAATGGATGTAAAGACGGCCTTTCTCAATGGAGAAATTGAGGAAGAAATATACATCGAGCAGCCAGATGGTTTCGTCATACATGAGAAGGAGTCTCATGTATGTAGGTTGAAGAAGGCCCTGTATGGACTCAAGCAGACACCTCGAGCTTGGTATGAGAGGATTGATGGACACCTGATGAGTTTGGGCTTCAACAAAAGTGTTGTTGATCCAAACATGTACTACAAGACTGTTAACCGTGAGCCCCCTGATTCTGGTCCTCTACGTTGATGATTTATTTATCACCAGTACAGAGAGCCTTATTATTGAATGCAAGTATGTGTTGGCGTATGAGTTGGAGATGAAGGACCTTGGTATGATGCACTACCTCTTGGGACTAGAGGTGTGGCAAAGAACTGATGAGATCTTCCTGAGTCAGGGGAAGTACATAGTTAAGATATTCAAGATGTTTGAGATACTGAACTTGAAGCCCGTGACTACACCAATGATGACGAATCTGAAGAAACTAAGTGTGTCTTCATCCGATTATGACGAAATTGATCTGACTCTATAGATAGTTGGTTGGATAATTGATGTATTTGATTAACACCAAACCAAATAATTGCTATGCAATGAATGCACTTAGCCAGTGTATAATTCAGCTGAGATAGACTCACTAGATTGTTGTGAAGCATGTGTTGAGATACTTGCGAGGCACAGTTCGACATGGTCTGAGATATACTTCCATTATTGATATGATATGGCAGGAATATATTGAATCTGATTGGGCAAGGAGCACAGTGGAAAGAAAAAGCACCTTCAGGTGTTGTTTCACTTTGGTATCTTCCATGGTTTCCTAGTGTAGCAGGAAACGAACTTTTGTGGCTTTGAGCATAACAAAAGCAGAGTACATTGCATTAAATATGACAGTCTGTGAAGCAGTGTGGCTTCACAAGCTCCTTGCAGATTTATTCGAACATGTGTTGGATTCCACCATTATTCATTACAATAACCAAAGTTGTGTGAAGATATATGATAATCCAGTGTTTAATGACAAATTGAACCACATTGAGATCAAGTACCATTACATCCGAGACATGGTGTAGAGGAAGTATTGGTGCAGTGCCTTCCTACATATGAGCAGGTTGTTGATGTTCTTACCAAACCAAGACGAAGTTCAAGTATTTCCGTGACAGACTTGGCATGGCAGAGAATGCCTCCCTCGCTGAGAGGGAGTGTTGATGTTTGCAGCTCCCTGAGACATTCTCCAGATCGTACTCCTTTGTTACTGGGTTGATTTGATTTGTGATGACACTTATCCGAGAAGGGATAAGTGTAGTTGGGCTTATAACCCAACGTCCCATGTGGAGAGCACATGAGGACATGTCAAGGGAGTTGACCCTTGACGTCATACACTATGGGAGTTGACCCTAGTGTTCCTAGAGGGTGTAGCCTCTAGAAGTCTACATGGAGTGCCATGTGTGACAAAATTTCTCCAGATCGTACTCTTCTATGAATTGAGTTGAGTTGATCTGTGAGGACACTTATCCGAGAAGGGATAAGTGGAACACTTATCCGAGAAGGAATAAGTGCAGTTGGGCTTATAACCCAACATCCCATGTGGAGAGCACATGAGGACATGTCAAGGGAGTTGACCCTTGACGTCATACACTATGGGAGTTGACCCTAGTGTTTCTAGAGGGTGTAGCCTCTAGAAGTCCACATGGAGTGCCATGTGTGATAAACTTTCTCTAGATCGTACTCTGTGAATTGAATTGAGTTGATCTGTGAGGACACTTATCCGAGAAGGGATAAGTGGAACACTTATTCGAGAAGGAATAAGTACATTTGGGCTTATAGCCCATCATCCCATGTTCGGAGAACATGAGGACATGTCAAGGGAGTTGACCCTTGATGTCTCACACAATGGGAAGTTGACCCTAAGTGTTCCTAGGGGGAGTAGCCTCTAGAAGTCCACATGGGAGTGCCATGTGTGACAAATCTTTTGCTACTATGGTGGTTTTGAACCATTGGCAGAGACTGCGTGTCTCTAAATAGTAGTTGTGTACTACTATGGAAAGATACCTCCCTAGGTAAGAGGGAGTGTTGATGTTTCATCATCGAGCATAACTTCTCCTAGATTGGGTTGCAGACCAAGGGAGATCGGATACATTTATCACAAAGGTGCACTTGTGATAAATGAGCCCAGACGTAGTCCTTCCTTGATCATGACAAGGAATAATATGGACTCGAGGTGCTTGAAGTGCTTTCCAAGTGTCAGTTAGCATCAAGCCGACATTCACTCATAGGTGTGTGCCTGTGGTGAAAGATCTTGGTATAGTCTTTGTCCTAGTCATGGTGTTTTTACAAGGAATGATAAAGACTCAAGATGTTATATGCTTTTACATGGGGACCCAAAGTGAGCCTAATCTTAGAGAGATTTAATTGGCTCAGAGGGAGAGGCGCGGAAGGAGTTTCTCCTCAATTCAGGGGGGAGAGAGATGTCTCCCAAGACTGAAAGATAAGTGTCATGAGTCTAGGGTGAAATTTGTATACTTCAAAGACAAGATTGGCATGTTGCAGAATGTCTCCCTCGTTGAGAGGGGGTGTTGAAGTTTGGACAACATCGGGAAGACATTCTCTAAAGATAATAATCAATAATATAATTATTGATTATTAACTATAGCATATAATAAGTAAATAATAATAACAAATAGTTATTGATTATTCAAGGGATGCATCCTTTCATGGATGGTCACATTATGTTCCCTATATATGGAACACTCATCATTGTAATAATATATCGAATATCTCTCATATCTCATATGAAGAAAAACCAACAATAAATCCATAATGCTCTATCAAGTTGTCTCATGACCCTCATACCAAGATTTACAAACTCCCGAACTATCTAAGCAACCATCCATGTTGAGTTTTATCTACATTAAACCCCTTTTTGTTTTCAGGGTGTGGGCTTCTTAAAATGTGTAAAATGCCCTTCTTCAATGAGGTCGTCACCATTATCATCCTCTAGTGGACCTTCAACGATGGCTACATTTGTTACATATGGTTTGTTTTCGAGCTTTCCCTTAAGAACATCATTAGCTCGAAATCTACAATTCTAGGTTGTGTGAGTCATTTTCTTGCAATAATGGCATTCCATATCTCATTTGTCTTTAGTTGATTTGCTATGATTGTATCTTGAGTATAATGCAATCTCAGGTTGAGTATCACCTTCTGTATCGCCTGCAATAATTCTCTTTTTTTCAACTAAGAGAGTTAAAAGCATGTCTTATGGATTTTGAGAAGACAAGCTAGTGATCCCTCAATCCATTTCTATCGATATCAATCCCTGGGTATTCACACTCGCACAAACACCATGGCTCTGAATCCATTTCAAAGGTTGAGACTCTTAATATTGCTTCAAACTCCCAAACTCTTCCCTACATTGATACCATATTACAAAATGAACTGGATCACTAAATGATGAAAGCCTAGTCATAGTTGAGTCAAATAACTAAGTTCAAAGGTAGATATGCATAATAGCACAATATGATATTATCAATGAATAATCGGTGCATCTATTACAATGGAATTCACCTCCTTATATGTGATTGCTCATTGAGGAAATCATTTCCACTTATGAATGTGGGAAAAACTATTCTACATAAAATGAAGAAAAGCATAAACTATAACTTGTCATAAAGTGATTTTATTACAAATGTAAGCCTTATATCCTAACAAAATCCACCATTGAAAGGACTTGTGTGAACAAATAGATGGAGAGACAAATCTTTCATGTAGTGAAAGAGACATGTGCATTCAAAAGAGATCACATTGATTGTAAATCTGACTTTAGCAAGGGAGCACCAACACATGCTCCACCGAAGCACAACATTACAAGTGTATGACATACACATTGCAGAGAAGAAGATTTTTTATAGTACACTACATCGCAAGTGGAAAGTTGTCTTGCATCACTAATAAACTAAAAATGGTAAAAAAAAACAATGCCCTGAAAAAAATCACATTATAAAATATATAAAATAAATATAGATATACCTTAATTCTAGATTTATATTGTCATTGTACTCACAAAAATTGTAACCTTGGAAAACATATTTGAGATTGTGTAGCTTAGCTTTCACATTAAATGTATAGACTTTATAAAAGTTGAAAATATAACAAATAACATTATATCAACATTGATATATGCATTAATAACCACAATCAATGCTCAAATGAGAGTGAGTTACCAAAAATTAAATAGAACACGGAATTAGTATATCAATTACATTGGAAAATATTTCAAAAGGTGCGCCTCATGGATTGATTTAGAACTTTGTGTTGGTGGGGGAATAAACCAACACATCTAACATCTTGAAGCTATGTTAAAACCATTGTAATATGTTTTTATTAAAACATAGAAAATATCATAAGAACAAGTGAAGTAGGTGCCGGGGGGGGAGGGGGAACCATGGGGGTTGGCCCCGAGAGGAAATCGGGAAGTCAAATTATATTGGAACCTCGGGCTCTCCGCGAAAAACAAGGTTGAGGCATACGTGATTTTTCAAGGGATTCGGATTGTCAAAAATTGTCAAATCCCCCAAAACATTGTAGGTGACTCAAAAAATACTATAATATACTTTCTAACATGATCAGACCCAAAGAAAGTAGGCTTGCAGGTCCTCATTGGTCGTATCAGAGTTAATCTATCCCCTCTCTCCACTTAGTTTTTCCATGTTCTCAAAGAAAACAACGCCTCAGTCAATGAAATGGCCAACAAAGCCATTGGACTAGCCCTTGGTTCCTTGTGGATCAATGGGGTGGTAAGTTTAGCTCCCCTTCCCTAATGTCTAGCTCTTGGATTCGTGGTGGGGCCCACGGGGGTATCCTGGGCGTTGGGGTCTCAGGCACCACAACAGGTGGAGAAATTCATCGTTATATTGCGTTTGGGTTGTCTCGTCCTGACCTCTCATGCACCACAACAGGTGGAGAAATTCATCGTTATATTGCGTTTGGGTTGTCTCGTCCTGACCTCTCATGGGTTTCGTCAGTTGATGAAGTCGTGGAGTCTGAGCCGAAGTCTGGCTCACGGGTTCTGGATGCAGTGGATCGGGAAGGTATGATGGAAAAGGATAAAAAATCCTTGCTTGAGGGAGATGGCGTCTGACTGGAAGGTTCTCATCATGAATGAATGTGGAAGAGGTGGTAAGGTACAGGACAATGAGGAGGATTGTTTGGATTTCGTCGGCTCACTTGGGTGCTCGCATGGGAAATTAATGGTTGCATGCCTTGGAGGTTCAACAAGGGTAAGTGATTCATGTTCGGTAGAGATTTGGTACAATTGGCAGGTCATTATTCACTCTGGATGTGAGTTGATGGATAGTCAGATGATAGTTGGGCATGTCTTGGATATGATGTTGGATTGTCGCTTTTAAACCTTCCTCTCTGCAGTCACCTGGGTAATTTTATTGTTGGATATGACATTGCTTCCCCCCGAGCCCAGTGGGATTGCCGCTACGTCTGTATTATGGGAAAGGTTCAGGACTCTGGACGTGGGAAAAATTGGTAGCCTCTGGTGGCTTCTGGACGTGGGGAAAATTGGTGGTTCTGACAAGCTAGAAGACATGGAGAATGGTGCTCGTCGCGATCAACATGATGAAACAATGGAGGCCGAGGAGATGCTTGAACACCACAAGCTAATTATTTCAGTAAATGCGCTTAATTCAACAGTTTCGTTTGTAGTGGACACCCTTGTGCAACATCGTGAGTTGGTGAGCCAGCCCCAAGATGAAGTGGTAGTGTTGAGGACTCAATTGGAGGAAATGCAACTTTAGTCTTCTCCATCAAATTTTGGTTCAGGGTCGATCATGGATTTCTTGCTTAGAAGGGATGCACCTTCACACCTGGATATGAATTCCCTAGTTGCGCTTTCGAAAAATGAAGATGAGGTTCCAAATGATAGAACTCCTACAGAATAATTATGTTTTATTTTGTTTTATGTATTGGCGGTATATTCTATCGAATTTACTCTGTTCAAAACATCAGTAATCTTAGGTTTTGGAGAAACAACAGTTATGTTATAGGCAAGTGGTTGAATGTTGTGGTGGATAAACCAGTTTTTTGTGTTTATATCTGGTTGTTCCTTTTTGTACTTAGCAGTCTAGGCTGCACCTTTTAATGAATAAAAATCAACTAGCTCTTGTGAAAAAAAAGATATAGAATAATAAGGAAGAAAAACATTAAGATTATCTTCTAAATGAAATATTCAATACATTTTCTTTGTTTTGTTCTTCTTCTCTTTGTTGTAAATAGATAACTCAAGTCCAATGACATATATTTGACATATATCCACAATTTTAAAAATTCAAAGAGCCAATCAACCATGTTAGAAGGAAAAAGTGGCAATATAATAAAATCAATCAAACGTATCTCAAAGCAATACTTCAAAGGAGAAGCATTGACAAAATAGTTGGGATATTATAAATCCATGCAAGAAAACACTCTACAAGCCAGATGGAAAATATGTGTCATGTAATGTGTGTAATGCTAATTATTAGAAAAAAAATTCACATTAAAACCTATTCTAAAAATGTTAACTGAAAAATATTTTTAAAAATATAAAATAGTATAGAAGCATCTTAACCCTATGCGCATATTAACTCATGATCATAGATTAATATTGTCTCTACATTTACAAAAATTGTCGCCATCAAGAACACATATAGTAAGGTGTAAAGACTAATATTTTGTCACTATACTTACAAAAATTGTAACCATGGAAAACACATTTAGTAAGGTTGAGTTTGTTGGCCACATTTGTTGGGGAGGTACAAGAACTAATCAAAAATTGAAAATATAACAAACAACTAGTGCTCAAATGAGGGTGAGATATTGTATAAATAGAACAAAAAAAGTATTATATTAGTTGCATCAGGAAATATTTCAAAGACTTTCATGCACTAATTTAGATCTCACTTTGGAAACCCATCAATCCATTTAACAACACCAAGTTGTGTTTAGAGTATTTGTTATTAGAGGGCTTGGTAGGTAGGGCTTGGTAGGTTAGTGATGGCTAGGTGCGGTGTGGATTTTGAAATAGTATAAGTATATATATATATATATATATATATATATATATATATATATATATATATATATATATATATAAACTAGAGAATCTAGGATATTGATTATTAAAAGGTGCATCACATAAAGACATGGTTTTATGTGACCTTGAGGTCTATAAATACCAAGGCCATTCATCATTGTAAACCATCATCTTTCTTATTTTATTCAATATGTATTTTAATATGGAGTTATCCTGTTTATTTTCAATATTCAGTTTATGAATCAAGTTGTTCATGTCATAATCAAGAAATGAACCTTATCCATTTTATTTGGTATCAGAGCCATGTTCTAATCCAACACTTGACCATACTCTTTTATTAAACCTTTTCTAATTAGGCTTTTGGTCGCCCACATTTTTATCAATTTTTTTTATCTACTAGGTTTTTGACCAAAAAAATCTATCCCTTGGCGATTTATAGTATTAGGAAATTCGTAGTTCGAAATTCCACTGCAAAAATTGAAGATAACCCATCATCTACTTTGCAAATTAAAGAGACAAAGATAATGTTTGGAAAAAAAATGAGAAAGATCATCTCCCTATAAAAAAAATAACCACGAGAGGAAGAATAACTCAAATTATGTAATAAAATTAGGTCAATAGAAGCATCAGAACCATTTGCTATCTTCGAAATAATTGTAGAATCTTTCCAATTGCCATCGTTACAAAGTCACATTTACAAAATAATTAAATGAAGATATCATGGAGTACAAAGCATGAGATGAAAACTAGTAATAGAAGGAAATTATATAGACCAATCCATCTTTACCAATTACTATGCCATTAGGAAAGAAAGTGTATCGTGACATTGTTCTCCAAAAATGACATTACACGTTTCATTCTTATCTTCCATCTGTCATAATCTCGTGTCTTTAGTGGCCATTGTGGGAGAGGATACCATTTCAAAAATCACTACCAGTCATAATTTGTCTTTTAGAGACGAACGTTAAGCATGGTCGTCGTTTCAGAAATCCACCAAAGATAGTGCCCTTGTGCCCTCTGAAGGTATATTAGTTGATAGCTTAAAAAAAGAATAATAGAAAATTAATTAATCTATACTAGTGTATGAGTGAGTCAAAGGGTACCAAAGTATAATAATTTTTTGGTGTTTGTATTAGAGTCGCCATTTTGGTACAAGCTATATAGAGTATTAAAGTAATTAATCCAACCATCTCGATGTAGCTACCATTGGAAGATTAAGATATCATTTTGGCTGGGTGAATTCATCCTAATCAAAGCCATTTCAAAGTAAAGGATTATTAAATCATATTTAAAGTTACAATACATAAAATACCAAAGAATATTCAATATCTATGTACCAAGAAACATCATTATTTAAGGGAACTTAGGTTATAATTAAAAAAGTAATTAAAGCTTCTAAATATTTAAACCTAAGAAGTGTTGAACTTATGCTTATACTGAGAGGGGGTGTGAATCAGTATAAGATATTTTTTACTTTAAATGAGCGTTCATCAATCAATCATGCAATCTTTATCTTGGACATATGTAGTATCCCCCTGCCTTTGACGTCAATGACTACAATATTTCCAACAATCTCCTCCTTTGTCATTTATGGCAACCTTTGGTCAATTTGCAATACTCCCCATGTCTGCAATTCCTCCCCCTTTGACATCAATGAAAAAGAGTTTCTCCCATTGAGCTTGTCCTTCCCTTTACTGACATGGCTTACAAATAGTGTCGATAGGTTTTGAGATTCTTGGCATATTTCTTATTACTTGTGTTTTGTTGAGTTTTACTAGATTATCAAATTTTATATGACCCATCCTTCTATGCCATAATCAGCTTATGTTTACTTGTCCCATACAACATTTTTCTCCTTTAAATTCATCGAGAGTGCATAAATTGCTTGGGGTTCTATTTGCATTTTCCACTAATCTTCCTGAACCTTTTTTCCTTATCTCACATCCTTTAGAATGAATTGTGAGGTTATAATGTTATGAACATAAATATACATATGCCATAGATATTCATAACATAATAATTAATAAATAATAATTATTAATAATGAAAGGTCATGTCTCAAAGGACATGACTATTGGTAAAGGGCACCCCTGCGTGGGTATATAAGAAGGCCCTCATTATCAATTGTATCTCATCTCATATTATCATATATCTTATATCTTACTATTCATTTATTATTTACAGTCCTATATGGATTACTTTGTTATATTCCAAGTATTTTGGATAATTCTTGTGTGAGCGAACTTTGTTCGTCTCATTTGGTATCAGAGCAAGTTCTGATCCGGCCCTTGGCCGCACTTTATTCAAACCTTGTTTGAGCTGGATTTTAGCCAACCCCTTCATTTTGGAGCTTCTTCGATTCCAAGGTCTTTGACCAAAAATGGGCCTTTGGCCATTCACAATTCAAGAAATCTGTTGAAAAATAACTACTCCACTACCAAGAAAAATTCAAGGGAGAAGTTTCACATAAATTATCCACTCCACTGTCCAAAACTCACGAAGCATAATTAACGGAAAAAAAAGTACTATATATCAAAAATTCTAATTAAAAATAATAAATAAATAAATTATTTAATTATAAATAAATAAATTTTTAATTATATTATAAAAAAAAAAAACCCTCCCTGCACATACCCGTAAACCCTCACTCCATTCCTTCCCCCGTAAACCTCCCCCCTTTTTCCTATTTCCCGTTCCCTTCCCTTTATCCTAT
>ML804682.1:84735-108643 GCA_009831015.1 Picea engelmannii | reverse complement strand
CAATTTCAGAAGCTCCATCATCAGAAGACCTGAAGGACATATCAGAAGTGATCCTTCTAGATAACCAGAAGTCAATACAAAAGTTGCAAGATCGACAAGAAGAATGTGACAAAATCATCATTGAAAAAGACGAAGAGATTTCTTGCCTAAGAAATCATAATCATAAACTACTTGCAAAAATCATGAAATCCAAGGAGAAGAAGCGGTGTTTTCAAAAGTTCAAACAAGAAAATCAAGGTCTCAAAGAGAAATTAACCGAAAAAGAGGAAGAAAGATCCTACCTAAGGAACCTTAATCAGAAGTTACTAGAACAAATTAAAAGCTTAAAGGATGAAAGAAGGGAGAATCTAGAATTAAAAAATAAAGATGACAAGTCAGAAGATAAAGAAGAACTTTTAGGATTAAAGCGACATAATCAAGAATTACTAACGCAAATCAAAAGGCTTAAGCATGATAAGAAGTCTTTACAAGAAGAACTAGATCACAAGACATCAATAATCGATAAATAGACAACGACTGAATTTATGGAACTAAAGAAGTCGTTAGATGTAAAAGTCTCAATTCTGGATAAATGAATTCATATAGAACCAATCAACCTTATAACTCAAAAAGATGTGAATCCAATTGATGTAAAGAGGTCTTCAAATGTCGAAAAAAAAAACAATCCAGGGCCATGAAGAAAATTCAATTCCAAAAGTTAATCAACAAAAAACTACAAGTATACGAAGTAAGGATCGAGTTACAAGGATGCCTTATCAACATCCTAATCACAAAAATCGATACTTTAGCCAATCCTTGTATCAATAGAAACAAATGACCAGTATGTCGAAGAATATTACTTCAGCTACAAGTGATGCTCAAAATAGAAGTTATCATGGGAGTCGAAATACATCAAGTTCCTTCCAAGAACCCTATAAACTCCCCATGCAAAAGATCGAATTAGGATGGGTAGACTCCTTTACAATGCGAAAGTTCTGCTCAACGCTTAGAAAATCCTATCGTCTCAAGTCCTCAACGATTACTAACTCAATAATGAAGAATCAGGCGACAATAATTACAAGCTAGCGCAAGAGATAAGTCTTCCATAAAGTATGCTTTGAGGACAAAGCATTTTTAAGGGGAAGGCAATGTTATGAACATAAATATACATATACCATAGATATTCATAACATAATAAATAATAAATAATAATTATTAATAATAAAAGGTCATGTCTCAAAGGACATGACTATTGGTAAAGGGCACCCCTGCGTGGGTATATAAGTAGGCCCTCATTCTCAATTGTATCTCATCTCATATTATCATATATCTTATATCTTACTATTCATTTATTATTTACAGTCCTATATGGATTACTTTGTTATATTCCAAGTATTTTGGATAATTCTTGTGTGAGCGAACTTTGTTCGTCTCATATAACCTTGATCACATATTTGATTGACACTTAGAAGATTGTGTTTTAATCCTTCAACATACAAGACATTCTATGTTTTATCCTTTCCATTGTCAAGAAAAATGATACCTTTTCCAACTATCCTTGTAAAAGCATTATCCCCAAAGGTAACACTACCTCATTTTTCTTCCTTTAGGGTGAGAAATTTGTTTTGATCCCCTATCATGTGGTTTGAACATCCACTATCAATGTACCATTGTCTTCTTTTGTTTTGAGCATACATTGCAAGTCCATATTCTTCCTTTGGTTCTTCTTGCTTCCTTTTTAACACCTTGGTGTATTCTTCTCTATGCTTGGTAAGAACATCTTATTATGTGTTTTGTTTAGGAGATTTTATTATGTTGCTTCTACAATCATGTGCTATGCGCCCATAGTTATTGCACTTATAACATTTAGTATTTTTATCAAGTAGAGGAGCAAATGAATTGTAGTTTCTATCAAAAAACCATGAGAACTTCTGGTTTTGTTGCTCACATAATTATTCTTTGAGGTCTTATAAGAACCTCTATTTCTATCTCTCATATGATCACTTCTTGCATAATCTCTATAATCTAGTGTTTTATGACCAAAATTATTGCAAGAAAAACAATGGCCAAGAAACAGATTTTGGTACTAGGTTGTGAAAGGCCTTAGTGTAAAAACTCTTATGAACTCGTTTTTGTTGTTCTTGTGAGAAGAATCAAGTTTTTGTTGGTCATCATTTCCTTTCTTGTTGTTTCTTTCATTGTTGATGGAGGCTTTGAGAATATTAGCATAGCTTTTAGGATTTTTTTCATTTTCCTTTTCTGATGGCTTTGTGACCTTAGTGCTTGCATTACCCTCGAGGGTATTTTGTTTTTCATCATAGCCAAGACCTATCTTGATGAATAGTGACCTTTGGTAACTGAGAATATTATCTAATATTTCAATAATTTTTCCAAACTTCAAGCTTTTACTCAACTAATCAGTTGTTTTCTCTAGTTCTTTTTTTAAGGAAACGATTTCAGCCTCTAGCTTCTCGCAATTTTATTCATTTTCTTTCAGCGAGATTCTCACCACTTCTTTTATCTTTTTTGGCTCTTCTAGTTGATTCTTTAGGGTGACAATTGTTTTTTTTGTTTTATCAAGATCATGATCCTTCTTTTCAAATTTCTACAATTGTTCTTTCTGCATTTCATTATTTCCCTAGAGTCTGTCTATTTCTTCTAAGGCACTAATGAGTTTTGCTTCAAAATTCACTTCCCCGTCAATGTCTTATTCTTCTTAATCTGATTTTTCTTTCTCATTGTCTTCATTTTCTGTATCAGTAGACTTTGTATCCATGGCCATGAAGAGAAATTATTCTTTGTTAATATCAAAAACATATCCATCAGTTCCTTTAAATGAGCTATTTTTCTTTCTAGACTAAAAACTCTTCTTCTTCGTATATTTTCCTCCTTTGTGTTTATAGGGTTCACTTTTATTGTTATGTTCTTCTTCATCATTATTGTCTTCATCATCACTATCTTCCCTTTTGCATATGGACATTTAGCAACAAAATGTCGTACTCTATCACAATTAAAACATTTGAAGTGTATCTTACCTTTGTATTTGCCAAATCCTTTTTTTAGCTTTCTCACAAATTGTGCTTCTTCTGTATCTGATTCATGGCTGGAACAATCACAAGATTTGTGTCCTTTTATCTTTTTTAATGCATTGAAATTTGCTTCCTTTGATGTTGGATTTTCTTTTTCTGTCTGCATCTCATATGTAGTGATAATCCCATGCAATTCATCCATTGTTAATGAATCAATATCCTTTATTTATTCAATGGTGAAAACTTTGGCATCAAATCTTAAGAGGAGTGACCTTAACACATTTTGTACAATCATTGGTTTTTCAACCTTTTCACTAAGTCCTTTGATGGTGTTGACAAATTCATCAACACGAAGAAGAAAGGTTGCAACATTCTCTTCATCTTTCATTGTCATGCTATTAAACTGTCTTCTATGAGTTTGGAGCTTTTCCTTCTTAACCTTGTCATCACCTTCATAGATATTTTTAAGCTTGTCCCAAATTTCTTTTTTCGTTCTGCAATGCATCACCTTGAAAAACTCAAACCACACAAGATGGCATTCATGGATTTTGCATTATTTTCACTAGGCTTCTTCCCAAGTGCACTTGTTGGTGGAGTTGTTGGGGTTGTATAACCAGTCACGAATGATTCCAAAATATCAAACCCAAGGGCCATTAGATATGTTTACATCCTTATTCTCTAGAAGGCATAGTTTGTTCCTTTAAACAATGGAGCTTTGTTTGTGGAGAAACCTTCTTGACCATCCATGTGTGCTCCCGAGATCTACCTTCCAGTGGTTAGACTATTTCTGAAGGAACCGAATTTGATACCAATTGTTGAACTTATGTTTTTTTTTAGAGGGGGGGTGAATCAATATAAAATATTTTTTACTTTAAATGAGCATTCATCAATCATTCATTAACTTTAAAATAGTAAATGCACGTAAACTCAGATCACAGTATACAAAGTTTAATTTGGAAACCCTTGTCAGATAAAACTACAAAAACTTATCTTTATAAATATTTGTAGGCACCAGCATACTAGAGACACCAATGTCTTCAATTGAGCACCAACTCAACTAGATATTGTGTAGGCACCAACCTACTAGAGACACCAATCTTTTCAGCTGAGCACCAAGCTCTTCTTCTAAGCACCAACTCAGTAAGATATTGTGTAGGCACCAACCTACTAGAGACACCAATATCCTCAGTTGAGCACCAACTCAATAAGATTTGTGTAGGTACCAATATAAGATATTTGTACACATATTACTTTTGAATTCACCTACATGCTTCATAAGTCATGCATTTCACAACATCATCATACCCTTAACTTTCATGCTCCAGTGCCTCTCTTTGCTTCATACCCCAACCATAGCCTCAAACCCTAGTTAGATGTATCATTCATGCCCAAGTGAACCTCATTGAATCATTCTCAAAATATAATTCTAGATTGCAGCATCACAACCTCTAAACAACGCACTTTGCAGCATCATAGACCTTAGTCCTTCATAATGCACCCTTAAAACTACAAGAACACTCCTCTTGTGCACCTTTAGACCCCGAGAATATTCCCCAACTCCTCTTGTGCACCTAAGATCTCTTATGTGAACTTGTACTTGCTCTTATTGCTTGGATACTCTTCAAATGTGCACATATATCCTGTATTTATAGTGTTTTTGCGTTCTCTTATGGGGCCGACTTGTAAAATCAGCTGGGTTGACCTGACATAATATTTTGTATCTCCTCATTCCTATGGAATTAGAGGGAGTGTCATATATCGATGGAAAGGTCTCGAAATAAAATTTCCAACCATATATCCTATGCTCCCATTTGAGCTGGGTCTTTAGAGTAAAAATGTCTTCAAAGATAGGGCATCCAAATTGAGCATAAAAATTCAAAAATAATATTTCCAACAATCTTTGGTGGCGCTCTTTTGTGCACGTGTTGTAAGACCCAAGATTCGATTTATCTAAGACCAACAAAACCCACTAGACACTGGCCCTTTCAGCATCACCTACTTGCACAAATAAAGTATCAACCGAGGTATCTATGGGGACTGCAAGAACCATGCTTCTACAGTAGTAAGGGAATGGGAGGCAAACATTCGATTCTTTCTTCCTTATTATGTTGTTCTCATAACTTTGTTATGTTAGTTATTAACTTACTCATGATTCAAATTCCCATGCTTATCATATTCCAGATTACTGTATAGATTTTTTATTGTCACACAGCCATGAATCATTGCACCATACTTAACTATCATATGAAGTTATTCTATGATGCATGCAAATAGTATTCATAATCAAACACAGAAAAATAGACAACACAATATTTTGTAACATATATTTATCATTCCTTTATTCATTCTTCTCAACCATCGACTGCTACATTCAAGAACTTTGGAACTTAATATCAATCAACAATTACCATATTATAACATAACATAATCTATCATAATCGAACTTCATCAGAATAGTACCTAGTTGAACCAACCCCTAATCTCCCAACTCGTTACATATTTATACCAAAAGCTAGGGCTAAAAACCCTAATATATTCATCCCAAAAATATTCCATTACAATACATGGTCAGCTCAGTTAACTGGTTGTTCGACGCCTTTCTTCCTCTTTTCAGCATTCATGTTGATTTTATGTTGTTCTTCTATTTCTAGAATGTCGGGTTGTCATTCTCTTGTTATGCTTTATTTCCTTGCTTTAATCTTCTGGATTTATTCTTCGAGTTGCGATTTGTCTTCATTTTGCGCACTTTCCTCCTTCTATGCACTTTTCTACTGGATGTGCCTCATTTGCGCGCTCTCTAGCTTTCCTTCTTCCTCTGCGCACTTTTCATATACTATAGGATTTTTTCTCAAAACTTCATCAAAATTGCAAAAACATTTTTCAACATTGCATGTCCAACAGGCCCCCAACACTCACTTGTGACTTGTCCTGAGCCACTCAGGTATGTTTCTTGCTCTTCCATGTCATAATGAATTTTTGAGAGGCGGCCTTTGCCCCCTCTACCTCTTTGATGATTGTGGCCTCTATTGTTGTTATCTCCTCTGCTCCTTAAGCAGTCAAGTTTGTAAGTTTTTCCTCTACTTCCATCACTGCTTGCTTGACCCTACCCTGCACTGTAGCCAACTCTCCAATTACCTGCACTGCCTCTTCTTGCAGTGGTCCCAGTCTCTGTTGCAATATATTTTTTTGATCCCTCATTTTCTCCACTTCTACCTGTGCCTGTCGTTGAGTCAGAACGGTTGACATGCGCGCTATTGGTGGTAGTGTAGTCGCCCCTTCTGCTACCTATTGTGCCTTTTCTTGTGCCTCTCTTAGATTGGCCTCTAAGGCCTTCATCTTCGAGTCTTCGATCAACTCTTTCCACACCTACACGTTCTCCTCACAAAGTGTTGTGCATTCACCCTCAATCATCTTGATGTTGGCAATTTTTGTCATTGACGTTCTCTTTCTACCTTCGTGCACATCTAGTGGCGATCCCGGCATACTCCTTAGATTTAAATATTTTATCTATGATCGAAATCCCTTAATGACTTCATCGATCCTCTACACTTTTTCCTCCATAGTCACTTCAACTACTAGGGGAACTTCTGGAATTTATTTATACAACTTTTGGAATGTTGCTTAGGTATTCTTCGCCATGCTCATGGCTTCATCCTTTTTCCTTGAATGAATTATTGGCCTTCTCCTCCTATTCCTTATGCTTCTTCGCAATAATCCTTAGAGTTTCTTCCTTCTCCCTCTTGAAGGCCTCTTCCCGCCTAATGGCAGCCTAAGTCTGGACGGCAACATCGGGGATCGTGTTTCCCATTGCAACCTCATCGCTTCTACTGGGAGAAATAATTCTATTAAGCCTCCTCTTCCTGTAATCTTCTTCTCTGTCAATAATCTGCGGAGGTTTCTTGAGCCCAATACCATCCTCCTCTTCGCCTACACCCCTTGGTAAATCCTTCAAGTTCAGTTTGAGTGTCGTATACGAAGCCAATTTACGGGAAACTTCTCTTTCAATGGGATTCTAATTTGTTTCCTTCTCATTTAATATCATGAAGTGTTCGTAACCTTCGAACCTGTTACTAAATCCATTCAAATCGACGTGCAAATTTATGTTGGAAGCAATGTGAGCCCCTGCATCTAATACGTTCTCAACGCATGAGTATTTTTCCCTAGCCAGCTCTGGAAATGGTTGTTCATCGGTAATGTCCTGATCCACAAACTTGAGGCTGACAGTCTTTCCAAGCATATCTCCTTCCCTAATCATCCCAGAGGGGACTGGTGGTATTGCTAGTGGATATTTCCCCATTCATCTTGGGTGACAAGTTCCTAAACTGACACTCTGTGTTCTCTGGAAGTTGTAGCTCGACTCTGATGGCTCAGCTCTATTCTCTAGTTCACTCTGGTTCGCTCTTATTAGCTCTCATTGATATACGAGAATGATTTACACTTAACGATCTTCTTATGTTTTTGTGCTTTCGGGCTGACCGTACATGTCCCATCCTGCCTTAACTAACTTGTCCAATCCACCACCGTGGTTCTTGAGTTTTTCCATAATTGCATCTTGATTACAAAATCTATTGGGTGATTTATCCCTTGTATTGTCGATCTGTCATGATTTCTGATGGTTTTTCCCGTTTAAGACTTATACAACGCTTTTATGACCTATCACTCCCGCTGCATAACCGTCATTTCCATGCTTTAATGCTTTTAACGATCTTGTCATTTCCAAACTGTGCACTGGTTTACTATTGTTTTATTTGTACGCATCATAATATGTCTCGTCTGTGTCTCATCTCCTAGTTTGGCACAGTGATATGCTGATGTGTGATGACCATTCGTTCTTATGCCTTGGTATTTGAACGCCCTTTTTATTTTCCCTATATCTATTTTTATTTGTTTTTCCTTATTTTTCTTGTCTACTATGATACAGCTACTATAATACGTGTATTCCGGTGTAGCCCAAATTACTATGCAGGCTGTCGGTCATCTCTATAAAGTTTCAGCTGACTTTCGTTCACCATTTCTTCTTAGACTTCTCCATTCAAGGTTTCCAACTATTGGAGTTACTTTACACACACTTATGATTTCTTTTTCCTAAGGTTTTTCCTATGTTTAGTAGTCATTATTCAGTCTCCTATATTTTAGGAAGAATATTCCTCTAGGGAGAATATTCTCTTCAGTTTTCACTTCAGTTTGATTAGTTAAGTGGAGTCTAGATGCTACATTGGGATTATTACCATGCAGCATTGGGATCATCACCAGCTAATGCGCATTTTCCTTGGGATCATCACCATACTAACACATTATCCATGATTCCCTGATCTCCTCCTCACTTCACTCTGTTTCAGTCAATTAACTAAAGACTGATAGACTAGTTAACTCAGCTAGGTGGTAGTTCACTCCCATAACTGCCTGAGAGACTAGACTAGGCGGCAGTTTACTCCCATAATTGTTGGTTTGTTTCCAGATCACTCTATACCACCACTATGGCGCATTGGATTCTCCTCCAGTGTGCATTGGTTGAGTTATACAGAATATATCATGTGTAAATTATCATTCATTCATTTGGTTAATGAGAATTCTTCCATTCTTTCTCTCCTGCTTCTCTTTTCTTCTATTTTCTCTGCAACTATGTATCTCAATTCCCAGATAGATCTAATCTATGTAGGTTCAACACATTTACATGGTATCAGAGCCGACAGACTGCTCAGGAAAATTCACACCAAATTATTTTTGCAGGTACCGAAGATTGAAGACAGCGGAAAAATGGAATTTTCAAAAGAATTCATTCTTACACCTTACAATTTTTTTGCATGGAAGGAGAATATGATCATGAATATTCAAAGCAATGGATTGTATAGGTTAACCATGAACATAGAAACAGAACCAACATCAGACATAGAAAAATCCAAGTATCTAAATCGAATGGATGAAGCATTCAGAATAATTTGCAATCTCATTTCTCCTGAACTCCTCTTTCACATATCCTCTTGTAAAAACCCCAATGAAGCTTGGACCACCATGGAAGGGATTTTTGGAAAAAAATATGAGATGAGGGGACACATGCTCGAGGTGGAATTGCTCACATTGGATCCAAAAAGCTTCGACAATTTCCAAGATTTCTTTACCAAATATAAGGATTTGATGTCGCAACTCAAGGCTTGTGGGGTTGATAAATCTAAGGAGGAGAAACAAATGGTTCTCACCATTCTCTCCAAACTTGGTCCACAATACTCAGTGTTTGTATCCACATTTCATTCAGTTAGATTCGCATCTGGATCTACCTAGAATATTCCTTCTCTTGAGGACTTTATCGAGTCTCTAACACAAGAGTAGAGAAGCTCATCAACATGGAAAAAATCAAAGGCCCAAAGGTGCATGCACTTACTGTGCAAGATGGCAGCGGTCATAAATATCATAAATATAAATATAAATACAAAAGGAAATCACATGCAAATCCAAAGAAGGAAGGGTACTCAAAACCCTTCCACAATGCCTCTGTATCCAAAGGTGGAAAGGGAAGAAAAGGGGAGAAATGCACCTACTGCCATAAAGGATTCCATCCAAAATATGCATGTATGCAGAAACATATAGATCTAATGACCCAAATACTTCAGCAAAACAACCTTGGAGATCGCATCCCTGAGGGTGCCAAGAAGAAGAAGCCAGAAGATCAGAATCCCAAGAAAGCCAATTCTAGCCATGCTTTGATTGCCATCAATTCCTCTCTCAATTCTTGAATCGTAGATTCAAGAGCATCACATCACATGGCTACCACAAAAGTAGTTTATTCTTCATTGGATGCATGCAAAGGTCCTCCTATTCCGATGGAGGAAAACTCTCCAATCGAGGTCACCGACAAAGGAAGGATTGAACTCACAAACGGAAGCTTCGAGAATGTGTTGCACGTTCCTAAACTTTCTCCAATATTCTCTTTGTGTATCAGATGACTAACTATGGCACCAGAAAGAGATTCATATTCACACTTGATGCAATGGATATCTATGACATGCAAACCAATTCCAGGGTTGCTATCGGTGAGGTAAATCATCAATCTAGACTCTACACATTTTTTGAATTTATTGAACCAGATTTTGCATTACTGCTTACCCATGTTGATGAAAGCAATAGGATATGGCACAAAAGGTTCAAAAATTTAAATTTCATATATATGCAACAACTTAGCAAGAAGGGAATGGTTGATGGTCTACTCGACATCCACTTCTCCAAAGGAATTTGTGAGGGATGTGTTCTTGGAAAACACCCTCAAGAGAAATTCGACAAAGGGAAGACTCAGAGAGCTTCATCTCCTTTAGATTTGATCCATAGTGACCTCATGGGTTCTTTTCTGCATCCATCAATCAGCAAATCAAGGTACGTGCTCATTTTTTTTTATGATTTCTCACGCTTCACATGGATTTTCTTTCTCGGGAAAAAATCAGAGGTCTTTGAACACCTCAAAGATTTCAAATCCCTTAATGAGACACAGTCAGGAAAGAAAATCAAAATCCTCCGAACTGATAACGGGGGAGAGTATGTCAACCATGAGATCTAGAATCTTTGTCATGAGGCAGGGATTCAATTGCAACTCATAGTTCCCTATACTCCACAGCAAAACATAATTGTTGTTCGGAAAAATAGATCTCTAAAAGAGATGGCATCTTGCATGCTACATGAAAAGTCACTTCCACGGAGATTATGGGCCGAAGCACTAAATTATGCAACCTACATCCAAAACAGATATCCCCATAGATCTGTCAAGGATAAGACCCCCTATGAGGCTTGGAGGGGCCTCAAACTGGAAGTGACCCACTTTCGTATTTTCATTTCACGTGCATGGGCCCGGATTCCCTCTGAAAAGAGGAATGCACTTGATCCACAGAGCACATAGTGTATATTTGTTGGATACCCCGATGGTGTGAAGGGATACAGACTTATTGATCTTTCCTTAGACTGGCTCGTCATTGAGCAAAGTGTCCAATTCGAGGAAAGTGTCTCGCATGTACCTCAGCAGCCGCATGCAAACACCTTTGTTCTTCCACCTGTCAGAGATGATGAGCATGCACATGTCGACTCTTCTTCAGATGATCTTTCTGATTCAAATGATTCATATGATCTAGATACAGAGTCAGTACAATCAGATGCAGAGTCAGTGCATGCAGATGCAGATGCAGAGCTAGAGTCGAGGCCCAAGTGGGCTCAGACTGCTCTTCGGGATGCAGGGGATCTTGTTGGGGATCCAGTTGATACTAAGCGGACTCGATATAATTTCAAGGAGCCTCCTCTCGCACTCACTACCACTGAATCATTGCCACCCAGGCATATTTTCTTGGTTCAGTCTTCAGATCCACAGTCTTATGGCAAGGTTGCTAGAAATACCTTTTGGAAATATTCCATGCAGGAGGAGTACAACTCCCTCCTCAAGAACCAGACTTGGGATCTGGTTCCCTTTCCTTCTGGAAGGAAACTTGTCAGGTACAGATGGGTCTACAGGACCAAGAGCACGACGGATGGACAGATTAGCAGATACAAATCTAGGCTAGTTGCCAAAGGCTTTCAACATGTCCATGGCATTGACTATGATGAGACCCTTGCTCCAATAGCGAATATGGATTCCATACATTTGGAACTTTTCATTGCGGAAACCAAGGGATGGGAAGTCCATCAGATGGATGTGAAGAATGCATTTCTTCACAGTGATCTCTCTGAGGAGATCTATATGGAGCAACCCCAGGGATTTATGCAGGATTCATCTTTGGTCTGTCAACTGAAGAAGTCTTTTTATGGCCTCAAGTAGACTCTGATGGCATGGTATGCAAAGATGGACTCCTACCTATTGTCACAAAACTTTGTACGTTGTAATTCAGACCTGAATGTTTACATGCTCAGGATGATTGACTCACTTCTACTCCTAGTTATGTATGTTGATGATTTGTTGATCATTGGTTGCTCGACTTCAATGATTGCTACAGTCAAGAGGATTTTGCATGACAGGTTCTTGGTGACGGACATGGATCCGCTACACTTCTTTCTTGGACTCAAGATCTGTCAAGATGCATCAGGAATCAAACTGTCTCAGGCCAAGTATGCACGATATCTTCTTAAGAGATTTCACATGATAGACTGCAAGTCTACTTCGACTCCTTTCCTATCAGGATTCAAACTTGAGAATGGCAGGGACACTCCATTGGTTGACAACACACTGTACAGACAGCTAGTGGGGAGCTTGTTGTATCTCACACACTCCATACCAAACCTCTCCTATGTAGTTGGTGCAGTCTCCAAGTTCATGTGGGAGTCGCATGAGCTACATTGGAAGGTTGCAAAGTGTATCCTTCAATACGTACATGGCACCATCACCTTTGGGATTCACTATGCAGCAAACTCTACACTGGACCTCATCAGGTTCACTTATTTTTTTGGGCTGGCGATAGCATTGATCACAAGTCCACATCTGGTTACTCATTCAGTCTTGGTTCCGAGCCTATTTGTTTGTCGAGCAAGAAGTATGTTGATATTTCTCTATCTTCAGCTGAGGTAGAGTACAAAGGGGTAGTTAACATAACCATTCAGGCTATGTGGCTACAACATTTTCTCACTAAGTTGGGAATTCAGTTTCATGGGTCGATTATCATCTGGTGTGACAACCAGAGCACTCTAAAGTTCTACAGAGATCCATTTCAGAGGAAGTGAACAAAGCAGATCGAGATCCACATGCACTACATCCGGGACTTAGTACACGAGGGGATCATCGACCTGCAGTTATGTCCTTCAGCAGAACAGACTGTAGACATCTTCACCAAGACCTTCACTAAGCAGAGGTTCCATTCTCTGCACAGTCGTATTGGAGTGAAGGACACAGTTGCCTAGAAACTATCAGTTCTTCTTTTTACATACATTGTACCTTGAGGGGGGGCGGGGGGGCGGTTTCCATGAGGTTTTGCCTCTTTCCTCACTTTATTTTAGTGTATCTTTTGTATTTGGGTACCTAACATGGCCTCATTGTCGGGACCCATTCTTTATTTTCACCATAGTGATGTTTAGGGGGGGTGTTGGAGTTACTTCACACACACCTAGGATTTCTTTTTCCTAAATTTTTCCTATTTTTATTAGTCATTATTCACTCTCCTATATTTTAGGAATAATATTCCTCTAGGGAGAATATTATCTTCAGTTTTCACTTCAGTTTGATCAGTTGAGAGGAGTCTAGATGCTACATTAGGATTATCACCATGCAACATTGGGACCATCACCAGCTAATGTGCATTGTCCTTGGGATCATTACCAAACTAAGGCATTACCCATGATTCCCTGGTCTCCTCCTCACTTCACTATGTTTCAGTCAGTTAACTAAAGACTGATGGACTAGTTAATTCAGTTAGGTGGCAGTTCACTCCCATAACTACTTGAGAGACTAGACTAGGTGGCAGTTTACTCCCGTAACTGTTGGTGTGTGTCCAGATCACTCTAGACCACCACTATGGTGCATTGGATTCTCATCCAGTGCACATTGGTTGAGTTATACAGAGTACATCATGTGTAAAT
This sequence comes from Picea engelmannii, assembly GCA_009831015.1. Lineage (NCBI taxonomy): Eukaryota > Viridiplantae > Streptophyta > Pinopsida > Pinales > Pinaceae > Picea > Picea engelmannii. The sequence goes on along the minus strand of ML804682.1, from coordinate 95,099 downwards.
TATCATTCATTCATTTGGTTAATGAGAATTCTTTCATTCTTTCTCTCTTGCTTCTATTTTATTTTATTTTCTCTGCAACTGTGTATGTCAATTCCCAGCTAGATCTATTATGTGCAGGTTCAACACATTTACACCAACTACGTAGAATTTATCTATGTTAGTTGTTGAATCACGTAACGTCATAACCAGTGAATTCTAAACTTCCCTGGATGTTGCATATACTTGTTGTCATAGAGTAGTACCAAATCTCCGACTTGGAATTTCTTTTGTTTAATGTGTCAATCATGCTAGGCCTTCTCTCTAGATTTCTGAACCTATTGATGGAATCTTGCAACAAACCAATTCTCCTCAAGTTGTATTGGTTGTGCCAACCTCTCCTCTATTATGCCCATGTCTGATAGCTCTATGATTATTGCAATGCGCGGGCTAGGAAGAATAAACTTCATTGGAATCATTGCTTCTTTCCCATAGACCAACATGATAGGTTTATGTCTTGTTAACTTCCTACTTGTAGTCTTGTAATCCCATAATACTGCAGGAACTCTTATGTCCTAATCGTCTCTCCCAACATTGCAAATCTTTGTAAAGGAATTCTCCAAGATTTTGTTAAAAACTTCCACGATTCCATTGGCCTGAGGGTGATATGGGGTACTCTTTTGGTGATGAATCTGGAACTCCTCAGTCAGTGTTGCAATTGTTTTGTTTAGAAAGGGTGTACCTTGATCACTGAGTAATATGCTCATACATCCAAACCTTATGACTACATTTTCGAACAGAAATAGCGCAGCAGTTTCCACAGTACAATCTCTAACTAGGATGCTTCTACCCATCTTGTCAAATACTCTATTACGGTAATGATATACCTTGCCCCTGATATTCTTGCTTGTGGGTTAATTGAACCCACAGAGTCTATGGCCCATTTCTCAAATGCTTGCAACGTAATATGTGGATTCAAAGGAATTTCATTCCTTCTAGATGGCTTTCCCACTCTTTCGCATGCATCTCATGACTGACATTATTCCTTTGCATCCTTGTGAAGTGTAGGCCACCAAATCCTTGCACAAAAAATATTTGTGTAGTTTCTCACCCTGTGTAATGTCCTCCAGCAATTCCATTTTGCACTTCTTCAAGTATTACCATCCTTTCGTGCTCTAGCACACAGCGTCTCAATATTCCATCTGCACCCATCTTATATAAGTTCACTACAATAAACTGATAATATGTTGCTTTCACTACTAGTTGTTTCTTTTGTTCTATAGTCATCTCGGATGGAGCCATGCATGTGTAAATAAATTGTACGATGTCCGAGAAATAATCATCCAATATCCTTACTACAAATAACTATGCATATGGGAAGTTGTCATCTAAATTTCTTGCATCTTCCCCTGACAATATGCGCGATAGATGATTTGGTCTTGCATTCAGTTTACATGGTTTCACTATGACCTCAAAATTGTATTCCTGAAATACTTAGATCCACCTGCATATTCTCCCCCCCCCCCAACACTAGCTTGTTGACTAAGTATTTTAATGTAGAATGGTTTGTGTACATCTTAAAGTGAGACCCCAATAGATAATTCCTTAATTTTTGTAGTGCATAGACCATGGCCAATCCTTCCTGTTCTGTGGTTGTATATTTCTTCTCTACTATAGACAGCTTCCTTCTTTCAAAATCAATTGGGTGATCTATGTCTCCTTCCCTTGGCTGGGATAGTATTGCGCCCAATGCTATGGACAATGCGTCCACATGTACATGAAACACCTTGTTCCAATCTGGAAAAATTAAAATCGGTGCGGTCACCAACTTATTTTTTAGGGTGTCCAAGCCCCTATGACAGTCTTCATTCCATTGAAACTTTGTCTCCTTCTTTAGTAACTTCTCCATCGGTGTTGTGATCTGTGCATATCCCTTGATAAATTTCCTATAATACCCTATATGACCCAACGTCGGCCTCAACTATCTGAATGATGTAGGTGGTTTTAACTCCAAAATGATTGTTATCTTAGTTGGATCTACCAATAGGCCATGTTTTCACACTACATGTCCTAACAAAATTCCAAACGGTGCACAAAAAATGCACTTCTTCAAGTTCAGTGAAATCTGACACTATCTGTGTCGATCCAACATAAGTCTAAGAAATTCTATATGATCCTTCAGTAGACTGAACATCGTCCAATCATCCAAGTAGACTTCTAGGAACTTATGGATGAACTCCTTGAACACTACAACCACTACCCTGGAAAACACTGCAGGGGCATTCTTCAATCCAAAGAGCATAACCATGTACTGATAACTTCCCCATCCCGTCGCAAAAGTGGTCTTGTGTCAATCCTCCTGCGTGATTATTATCTGATGTTACCTAGAGAATCCATCTGTAAAAGAGTAAGTTTCCTAGCCTCCCATGTTCTCCAATACCTCATCCATGAATGGTGTTGGAAATGGGTCATGTAAGCATGCATCATTTAACTTCCTTAGATCTATACAGATCATGATTCCTCATGTCTTCTTTTCATGTACCACCATCAGACTGATCCACTCATATTCTTCTACTGGTTCGATGATTCTTGAGTCCAACGTCCTATCTATTTTAGCTTTTACCTTCTCCTTATACCTCGGATTTAGCCTGTAAGGCCTCTGGCGCATTGGCTTAGCTCTTGGTTTCAGTGGGAACTGCATCTCACCTAAGTCATCTGTTATTCCCTTCATCTCTGAAAAAGTTGTTGGAAATAGGTCCTGGTATTTTTACAATAAGTTTGCAGTCTTCTCAACTATCTCCTCACTCCAATAGTCCCTTATCTGCACAAACTTGGGATTATGTGTCATCCCAATGTTTACCTTCGACGTCTTTATAGGTTGTGTATATGCAATGGATTCGAGCTCCAATCCTTCTATGGTTAATTCAACTTCTATCTCAGGTATCTGTACATTCCTAGGATCCTCTTCATCATACTCTTCCTTGGCTACATTATATCATTCCAATATCTCACGGACAGTCAGCTTGGCTCTATGCTCGCTACATACTAGTATCGCCTCCATCGTCTCTTCTTCTGAGAAGATATTTGTCTGAATTGTCTGTAGCATTGCATTTATGGATGGAGATTCATGTTCAAATGTAAACGTGATTTTGAACCTCTGGATCAGTTCTTCCCATCTTGTTGTCTCCATGCACATTTCCAACTCCAAATACTGGTTCTTCGGAATTGTGTCCAGTGTGTGTATAAATTTGTTCGTCCACTTTGTCTCTAGTATGGAACCCCACAAAGCCCTGCATTGTTCCACATGACTTACTGGGTCACTCTTCCCTGTATATTTTTGTGCAATGTTTTCTCCCTCAGTGCCAAACCTTATTTTCATTAGTCTATTGCATTGTAGCCAGTTTTTCATTCCCTCTATGTGTGCATCACACCATCTGGTTGGAGTCGCTTTTAATACCACATCTAGTGCTAACATCCTTTATTGTTCAGGTACCTGCAACTCAAATTCTTTTACAAACATACTTATATCAGTTAATCCATCATACTTGGGCGGATTACATAGATTTGTTCCAATCCAACACAAGGATCGAGTGATGCGTGCACATCGTCTAGTTGACACTTCATGCATTCTTTGTTTCCAATGCTCTAGACCTTCTTCGGAAGCCGACGCACATGAACCGATACTTCACCAACTCAATGCTCCATCTATTTTCAGGTTGACATAATCCTCCATCCATGCAGTCAGGTTATATAAATTTCAAATGTCATTCCCTCTTGTTGGTTCTATGTGTCCCTTTCTTTCTGATGGGTCCAAGGGTGCAGTGACTTTCAAATCTTCAACTTCAAATATCATCTCCCTCCTCTTCAAGTTGATGATCATTTTTTTATCAAAATCCCATTCTAGTCCCATCAATGTTGGATATGATTGAATATCTTCCACAATCTTAGTAACTTCAAAGTCTTCCACGATGTGTACCCCATCTATGTTCACATGTACTCCTGTCAACCAACTAATCAGAACTATTTTGTGTTGATTCGCTAAAATTAGCTAAACAAGAGACCATACCAACTTGGGTTTTCCCATCAACTCCCATGTCTGTTTAAGTAACACATTCACATCAAAACCTAAGTCCAAAATAATATTATCCACATCATACTCTCCAATCTGCATACTGAATATGAATTCTCCATTGGTTCACTTCCTGTGCAGTACCTAATTTACCATCCTTTGTGCTACTGGATTTTCCCTTCCTCTTGTGCAGTGATCAATCATGTCGTATAATGTATTTAGCATAGCCTCATCTTTGATTATATCTACACAATTTCTCAAGAATGTTTTTAGCGTACTTACCTTCCTCGTTGGCTTTTCTGGCATTGTGCAATCTTCTTCATGAGGTGTCGTTGATGTTGATGCTCCCCAATCCGTTCCTAGTACTTTTTTCCTTTCCCTTTGACATGTCTCCTTTTCTTGTTGAGGATCAAAGGTTGGTATGGTCCCTACTGACTTTCTTACCCATTGTTTTGTCTGATTTCCTTCATATGTCCTATCAGTCCTTGTTCTAGCTCCTCTGCACGTAACAACGGCTACTCTGGGTCCTTCATCACGTGTTTCAGTTGATACCATCTGCACATTTTGATTTGGATTCAGGTTCTGGTTTCCTCTAGCCTACCACCTCACAACTAGTTGGGGACAGTCTTTTGTCGAATGATCTAGTGCTCTACAATATTTGCACGTCGTACATGGATTCTAGCAATTGTGGTACAAGTGTCTAGGTTTATTACATTTGTAACATATAATCGGTCCTCTTCCTACTCTTCCAAAATTCCCTTTACCTCATCCTCGGCCAAAGTTTCTTATGTTCCCTTGATTTAAACCTCTTTGATTGTTGTATTGCGGACCCCCCACTTCTGCTGTAGCATTTTATTCATGGATCTTGTACATAGCTGATGTGCACTCCCTCATTAAGTCGAATGCGTGACAATCCTTCTCCTCGTGTCCTACAGATTTGCAAAAAATTGCAAAACAAGTTCTTTGGTGTACTCTGGTACTTTTGTAGTAGTGGACACTCAGTTGGGTGGTTGGCCCATTTCTTACATATCTCGTAGTATCCTCCTCCAAGCAATGGATTTGGTGCTCCCATACCAAATATTGTGTGAATGTTGGGCATTCTTCCTTTTGATGGCCTTCATTCCTACATTTTGTACACCAAACTTTCTCACGTTTCTCCTTTCCCTTTGTCAGTTCTGCCAATTGAATTTTCAATGCAGCCAACTGCATCTGAACTTGCGCCATTCCTCCACTATCTCCCACTGGAGATGACTCTAATTTCATCGCAATCTATAGTTTCTCGAGCTGCGACGCAACCTTCTGTTGGATCAATGGCTTATGAATGTGTGGTAGAAGCCCTGCAATAAACTATTCTTGGTTTTGTTGATCTAAGATATGGAAATTTAACCTACCCATCACATCCTTAAATCTATGTTCGTAATCCCCTATTGACTATGTTTTTACTTGTTTGATCTCCTTCAATTTTGTGATGCACTACGACTCTAACTTTGGCTTCTTGAAATCCTTCAGCAGTGCTTGCTTAATCTCTGCCAAAGTCCTAGCATGTCCTGTAGGCATGGTGCTCTGTAACTTCATATACCATACTAGCGCACGACCTCTAAATGTTGTCGCTAACTGCACAATCTTCACAACTTCATCATGTACGCTCTTTGTGGCCCAAATCGTCTTGAAAACAAACAAGTGTTGTTCTGGGTCCTCTAACCTAATTCCTCGAAACTCGGGAATCCTAAGAGTATTATCCACCCCGACCATGTTGTTGGATGTAGTCCCTCCTCTTGGTGATGCTAGTTGACTCTGATTCTAACTCTGCACACTACTTCCACTATTATGACAGCTACTACTATGTCCTCCTTATCTAACTACAATTTCTTTTGACAAATATTCAAATGTTACTTATGATTGTGGTGACGCACATAGAGTCGTGGATTCGACGCAGGATATTTTCTGAGTAGGACTTGTTGGATTTTCTATTATTGGAATGGACTAGAACTCCTCTTATTTTTCCCCTAGGTATGGTACCTCCACGATTCAGACTAGTGTGCAAGGTTCTTTCCCCTCAGGCTCACTGCAAAACTCTCTTCTCTCATCCTCAGTGTTTTTCCTCTTGTACCCCCTCCCTCTGCACAACTCTCCAAACTTGTATCCTTCCTATGGTATATCTTCTTCTTTCATCCTCAGTGCCTCCCTACCTCTTTCATTGCTTCCTTCCTTCTCTCAAACGATCCTCCTTTCATCCCCTGGTTCCCCTATGTGTGCGTACCCCTTAGCAGTCGGATTTCATTACCATCACGTGTTTTTTCACACAATAGCATCTTTATCCACATATTTAATGATCTCAAGAACCTCCATTGCGGACCTTTGAAAAAATCCCTTTCTACGACATTGTATGTTTGAATACAATCTACGGAAAACTCTGTAACATAACCACCTAGTACGCTATCCAACCAAAAATAAATTTCTCGAATAGTTGGGTTAATTACATAATTTAGTTGTCTTATCAATTTGGGAGTCCAATTCCTTGGCGTTGCGGCACTGAACCTTCCAGTTTTCTCCACTAATCTTTCTAGCCACTCTGTCAGAATAACTGGAAATTCGCCAAAGAAAATTTCATGCAAATATGTGAACACATACCTTTGTAGCCATTTCTTGTCACTCATATGAGGGTTTATGTTCTCTTTTCATGCAAATATTCATTCCTTCCTTTCCAACCATTCTGGTATCTCCTCTTAGTCGGCCTCTAAAACATCCCCTTAATCGCAAAGTCATGGTCTCGGCAACAGAACCACTTGTTAGCGCTCTTTTGTTCACGGGTTGTAAGACCCAAGGTTTGGTTTATCTAAAACCAACAAAACCCACCAGACACCGACACTTTTGGCACCACCTGCTTGTGCATATGAAGTCTCACCCGAGGTATCTATGGGGACTGCAAAAACTAGGATTTGCTAGTAGTAAGGGAATGGGAGGTAAACATTCGGTTCATTCTTCCTTATTATGTTGTGTGCATAACTTTGTTATGTTAGTTATTAACTTACTCATGATTCAGATTCCCGTGTTTATCATATTTCATATTACTGTATAGATTTGTTACTGTCACAGTCATGAATCATTGCACCATACTTAACTATCATATGAATCTATTCTACGATGCATGCAAATAGTATTCATAATCAAACACAAAAAAAACAGACAACACAGGATTCTGTAACATATCTTTATCATTCCTTTATTCATCCTTCTCAACCATCGACTGCTACATTCAAGAACTATGGAACTCAGTATCAATCAAAAATTACCAAACTATAACATAACCTAATCTATCATAATCGAACTTCATCAGAATAGTACCTAGTTGAACCAACCCCTAATATCCCAACCTGTTAAATATTTGTACCGAAAGCTAGGGATAAAAACCCTAATCTATTCATCCCAAAAATATCTCATTACAATGCATGGCCAGCTCAGTTAACTGGTTGTTCAACGCCTTTCTTGTTTTTTTTTAGCCTTCATGTTGCTTTTTTGTTCTTCTATTTCTGGAATGTTGAACTGTCATTCTCATGTTATGCTTTATTTCCTTGCTTTGTTCTTCTAGATTTATTCTTCGAGTTGCGCATTGTCTTCCTTTTGCACACTTTCCTCCTTCATCTCACTTTCCTGCTAGATGTGCCTGAGTTGCGTGCTCTCTAGCTTTCCTTCTTCCTTCGTGCACTTTTCATATACTTTAGGATTTTTCCTCAAAACTTTATCAAAACAGCAAAAATTGTTTTCAAGACTATCTGTCCAACAATCTTCATCTTGCAATATTTATCTTGGACATTTGTATTCTTCCCCTATATTTATCATCAATGACAACCATATTTCCAACAGGAAACTAAAAAAAAAACTTTATTCCAAAGCCAAGTATAATTGAAAAGAAAGACAATTTTGACGATAAATATAAAAGTAAGGACTTACAAGTGATTATTGATAGTTATAGGAGAACACAATTATGGATAACTGAGGAAGACATAAGGGAGAGGATGTGTGGTGGTGTAGGGTAGTATTTAGGGTTCAACAAAGGTTTTGATGGTAGCATGGATTAGAGGTCTTAGAGTGCACCGGAGATGGTAGAGACACACGGGCCAATGGTGGGGATGGGGATGCAGACCCTAATGAGGGAAAGAACCTTGAAGGAAGTAATCATAGGAGGATCAGGCCTGACCTCAATGGAGATAGAAATGGGGGGTGTAGGGAAGGAGTCTATGATGGAAGATACTTCGACCAACCAAGAACTAGTGAAGCAGCAAGGAAACTGCATATTGAATAATGGATGTCTGGAAAAGTCTAAAAATAATCCCAGGTACAATATTACTTCATCAAATATAGGTAAATATATCCATTCCATGAAATATCATGCGATAATTAGGAAATTTATGGGAATCTAGGCCTCAGATAAAGCATTAATAGGATGGGCGAAAACACGGTGGAAACCAAAGGGGGGAAATTGATTTGAAGCTAGGGTCAAAGGCATTTTTCATGTCTGTATTTGCATACATAGAAGAGAAAGAGCGAGTCTTTAAAGAGGGACCCTATTTATTTAACTAGGTGGGATTGCATCGTAGATACTGGACTGAAAGTCTCTCACCTAAGAAGGAAGACTTCAATGAAGCGTTGGTCTAGATCTAGATGTACTCGCTCCCCCAAGAATTTTGGGAGAAAGATACTCTGAAAGGATTGGAAAATACGCTAGGGACCTTTGTAAAATTCTCGAAGGTGACATAAATAGGGTGTTATGGTTCATATGTAAGGATCTGTATATATATGAATGGAATTGGGGCTTTTCCATATTCAATAGCAATCTCTTATCAGGATAATTAGTCGACTCAAACTTTAGATTATGAACACATATTTTTTAGGTGCAAGATGTTGGACACACCTACCACACTTAGAGGGGGGGGTGAATGAGTGTGGGGCTCTTTTTCCCAAAACTTCCCTCTTGCACAAAACTCATCAATTAGCATTCAACATTTATTCATTACCCATTGTTGTCATTTATAACCAGTTAGATGTAGGCACATATCAGCAACATATATCAGCAATATATCATCAACAAGTCATCATCACAATGAACACAAATAACACAAGATGTATGTACAATTTTCTTTTTATTATGCACTACAATCCTTGGGGTTTATCAGCAACAACTCTACAAGAGCACCAACTCTATATGCAAGACTCATCTTACATCCTCAGCACCAACTGAGATGAGGCAACAATCCTCAATAGATATCAATCTGTCAACAGGTACGCGACCTGTCAGTAGTGCAACCCATGTGTGAACGCGCCTTGGCTCACTACAACCCATGTGTGAACGCGGCCAGTGTATAATGTCACAAGCATCTACTTCTAAGCAACTAGGGTTTTGCTTTTCTTCATATGCTTAGAACCCTTCTGTCTTCCACTGTCCAAACTGACCCACAGCTAGTAACAATACATCCAAGCTCTCCAATATCTTGCTTATGCTCCACAACAAATCAATATGAATGCTATCTCAATCATGTATAAATAGCTAGTATACCATAGCAATCATGTCACTACTGAATCACAAGAGTGTTGCTCACTCCATCAACCAAATCAACCAAATTGAACCACATCATAGAAGCCATACCAAGAATTCCCTAAGCATTCACAACATATCAAACAATAGCATCTATCAAGTAACCATACCAGTGTCTTAGTGATAGATCTAAGGCAATAGAATGCAGATCTGGAACCTGCCTCATCATCCAAGAGCTTGGCACCAGCTCAAACACAAATCTCCATGAGTTTATTTAGTCCACACTCCCTGTACACAGTCAGCCCGCATGTACACTCACCCTATACACAGCCAGCCCGCGTGTACATGCACCCTATACATAGACAGCCCGCATGGGCATCAGAAAATAGGGTTTTCTGTGACTCCGAGACTTTTGTCGTCAAGATCTCCGACATTGCCGAAACTTTGATGTGTCCATGAGATCCTCCTCTTGTTCTCTTCCTCAGAATAGATCTTCAATCATGCTCAAAATATCCACATCAACAAGATGCTCTCACAAGAAGTTCTCCATCAATACAACACAAGATATTCACAAGAAGTTCTCCATCAATACTCCACAAGATATTCACAAGAAGCTCTCCATTGATCCACAAAGGATTCTCATCAAATGTACATTTTACAAGAGTTCCTAGCTTCTTATTTATACTTTCATCTTCTAGGTCACTTAACCCATTTTTAGGTTACTTAACCCATTTCTAGGTCACTTAACCTATTTTCCTTATTTTAGGGTTAACCACTTTCCATGAA
>ML804682.1:0-81120 GCA_009831015.1 Picea engelmannii | reverse complement strand
ATATTATTGTTGCAATTATTGATAGCAATCTTAACTTGTTTTTCCACTTAACATGTTACGTGCATACTTGGCTTTTATTATGTCTCGGGTAGGTACAAACACTTTCCACAGGTACCCAAAGACTTGGAAACCCTAAACCACTTCTAAGACGTGCCATCAAATCCATATTCCACATAGAAACTTGACCCATAGGGGCATCCATCTCATCATCTCACTTTATGTCTCATTTCCCCCTAGGGTCACCCTGGATTCCCCCCTTGAGGTGATCACTTCACCTTTAAAGTGACGAGAATACCTATATAAGGTGACATTGGGTAGGTTTTCTCTTAGTTGTCTCCATTTTTTGGTTTGGGTCAGCCTTTTCCCAACCTACAACTTATGCAATAACAAGGCCAATGACCTAACAAATCTGAAGCAAATGAGATAGAGGTTGACATGCAAGAAACTAATATAAAGGAAAATCCACAATAGAACTCTGAGGAGGAGGGTGTTAACCAAAAAGTGGAACAAGGTGACTTGGATATTGATGTCCAAGCCCTAGTCCACTTGCATGGAGAACAAAATATTAGAAATATATCGGAGGATCAACTAAGACAACATCATAAAGAGATAATAAAATAGAAAGGAAAATGGAACACTCTGGCATATCCCTTGACATCCTCAGGAGGGCTTGTGGTCAGAACCAACCCACTAAAGTTGTGAAGAAATTAGGGGGGGAGGATAAGAAATGAGGTCAAAAATTGACGAAGTGAAAAATTGAAGGGACAAGAGTTCTCTTGGTAGTTTCAGGGAAGGCTATTAGCCTCCCAGAGAAGTATTTCCTTACCCAACCAAAAGTTTTAGATGAAGGTGTTATCATGGAATATTAGATGCCTAAATGATTTTTCGAAACATAGGATTCTTACGAAAAGAATTCAACAAGAGAAACTGAGTGTCTTGATGTTATAGGAAACTATGACTCGTATTGCCTAAAATATATGGAGGAATAATGAAGTAGTTGTGGTGGAAGTGGAAGGAGCATCAGGTGGTTTGACATTGTTTTGGAATCTCGATATACTGATATTAGATATACAATCATATTCTCCTAAGTTTATTTCAGTCTAGTATAAGGTCTTGGAAACAATGGAGCAGGGATAATTAAAAAAATTCTATCGACCCCCTTCACCAACTATGAAGGGGGGTTTCCTAGATTCCATAACCCTATTGGGAGATTCCATCTAGGATAACCCTTGGGTTATAGGAGGGGATTTCAACATGATAGCATCCCTTTATGAAAATAAAGGAGGGACTAGAAGGTTAGATTCTAAGAATGAAGCTTTTAATGAGAGTATAGAGAGCCTACATCTCATTGACATACCCACATGTAATAGAAATTATACTTGGAATAACAAAAGAGGTGGTGTGCACCATATTGTTGTCAAGTTAGATATATTCCTAGTCTCCAAAGTAATGGTTGAAAAGAGACATGTCGTTTCAATTGAAATTATGCCTTTCACAGGATATGATCATTGGCCAATCTTACTCTCATGGGAGAGTAACCTCAAACTCAGGCCCATACACTTCAAATTTGAAAAATTCTAGATGGAACACCCAGATTTCCTAAAACATATAAAGCATTGGTGGCAAGAGAGATTGGAACTATATGGAACTGAGATGTATCAATTCAAACAAAAACTAAATCACATCAAGGACAGAACTAAAAACTGGAATAAGGATGTCTTTGGGAATATTTTTGAGGCGAAGGTCCAATTGGAAAAAGAGATGCAAGTGGTGAAAATATCTATCACCAGATAGGTTGACCTGTAACGACCCCATCGTTATGACTACAAGCGACTCAATGCATAAGCAAATTTTTTTTTAAGCAAGAAGGCAACACCGACAACAGTTAAACAACACAACTTGACGACGAACACAAAGCACACAAATCAGGCAACAGACAACAAAAACTCAGCATACTAGCACATCACACAACTGGACAAAACATGCGATAATCAAAGACAGATAAAAACAACTACCCCCCAACACAAGCAAGACAATGCCTACAAGCTAAAGGTCAACATCAACAACCCGACACAATGGCTTCGATAACCAGTAACTAGAAACCTCTATGATGCACAAAACCAAATGCATTAAGGCGTTACAAAACCAAGTACCAACATCAATTACAATGAACAATAAGCCCACATTGGAAAGCACAAGACTCCAGCCAGGTTATCATTCACATCTATCTGTCAGGGTGCGCAATGATCCCCTCATCAGGAATCATGTCGTCTCAAGGCGGTAGGCATGACAGTAACCATCACGCAACATAACATATCTAGACCTTTAACCCAAGCTAAATCCCTCGCGCTGAGAGACCGAATTATCTGTCAAAAATACACGAAGACTATACCCAAACACCCAATCAACAAGTCGACAAGACGCAAGGTGACATCATTCAAAATTGAAATGCGCAACTAACCGAAGGATTTATTGTTTCCTACAAGGTAAACAGGTGTGGTGTAACAACTATGACCAACCCCCATTTACAATTTGAATTAAGGCACAAGGTGCATAGTAACCAATTAATTGTTAAACTATTAATTGTTTTAGCTAATAAAACTTAATAATCCTCAACCATTAATCTTGCGCAAGCTATTAAACTATTTCACCAATAAACCATAAACCATTAATTGTTAATAATTATGTCTAAGTGTGAATGAGTGAACTATTATCATTGAAATTAATCAAGTAATCTATTACCAAAACAATTAATCCATTAACCTATTACCATAGTAGCATTTATTCTATTGTGGCAGAAGTTAAAAAGACCGATATGTAAGACGGATAAAGGAACAATTTCTAAAAAGAACAATTAATCTATTGTTTTCATAAGTCATAAGTCATATATATAAAACCATTGACATATAAAAACAATTAATCTAATTGTGGTAAGGATCACGACCATAATTGAAACCATATCTTTTTAAAAACTGAGATCGCTATTTAACAATGATTCATTGTCTAGCAATGCTATCTAACTAATATACTATCTAACCAATTGCTATATAATAATAAAGTCATTATCTAACAATGGCAATGTTGTCCCGCAATAATTGGTTGTCTATTAAATAGTATCACTGCCTATTAAATATTCGCCTGGGGTCTATTAAATAGTATCGTTGTCTATAGTTGTCTATGCCAACAATATCACTCTCTATTAGACATTCGCCAATAGTATCGTTGTCTGATAGCTGTATAATAAATACACGATATTGTTGTCTATAAAATACATGGTAATGTTGTCTAATAAATGGAAATCGTTATCCATTAATAACATCTGTCTAGAATTGATAACTATGTCTAACACATATATCGCTATTGGTGTGAAAATGCAATTGTATACAAATCGATGTCTGTATATAAATGGCTGTCAGGCATTGATATTTTAGTCCAACGAATATATCGCCCTTTATTAATTAATTGCAGAGTTAAACATGATATTACTGTATATTTAAAAAGAAATTCGCAAATATAAAGGAAATTAGCAAGGAATTAACAAATATATCATTGTCTATGATATTGTTGTCCAATAAAAAGGAGTTAACAAATAAACCACTATCTATTTAAATATTCGCAGAGTTAAATATGATATTGTTGTTTATTTAAAAAGGAATTCGCAATTAAAAAAGTAATTAACGAGGAATAATCAAATATATCGATGTATGTTAATCATTATTATTCAAATCGTTGTCATACACAACAGCAAATTCAACGCAGTCATTCACATATAAAAATGTTGTCATTAACATATAAAACGTTGTTTATCATATTCTATCAATCAATAAAATCTTTGTCCACTATAATTTGTTATTTGATTGATGAATCGTTGTCTAACACGGTAACGTCGAATATTAATAGTCGTTGTCCATCAAGAGGTAGTTGTTTGACAAAGATATCGCGTGGGGTTCCATGCTAAACTCAAAATAACAAGGGAATTAAACCGCCGAGTGTGGGAGGTAAGACAGGGGGCGTTAGGATAGTAATACGTTGAGCACAATGGACAAAACGAAGAGACATTCATTCAATACGCGGAGATTATCATTCGAAAATGCAGGCAGATATTTATCAATAAAAAATGCATGGATTTGGCATTCAAAACTAGGAGGTTTATCATTCACCAACGCAAAGTTTTATCGATACAAAAACACAGAGATTTGGCATTCAAAACTTAGAGGTTTATCATTCACAAACACAGATTTTTATCAATCCAAAAACACAGAGATTTGGCATTCAAATCTCATAGGTTTACCAAAGTTTAAGTAATTAAAAATGCAGAGTGCAGTCGGAGTTTAATCAATCAAGATGCAGAGAACCAAAACAAATCTGAGAATCAACGCAGAGAAACAACGATGGTAGAATAGAGAGAATAAACGCTCAGGAGAGAATTCCTTGCAGGGAAGAGAATGATCCTACAGTTATTATCCATGCATAGGAAAGCAGGGCATTTCAATCTAAGTCTTTAACACTAGAGTGAAGACAGTATATTTGGTTCTTGGACGACTGTTCAGCCATAGACTAATAACTTAAAGGATCACGGAATAGAGGATAAAACACAATCTGCATCTATATCTTCTCCGTGGAGAAGTAAATAATGAAATAAAAGCGCAAAAAAGGAATGAAGAAAACGCAGGCAGGAGATACAAGAACACACACAAGTTTGAGTTTGGGGTTCATTCTGGCCACGCACAAAGAGACAGTAACTCATAAATAAAGGATACAGTGGATAGCAAGGGTTCTTACTGAATAAATCAAGAAACAAGGGTATTACAAGTACTGTAGGAATGTATATACAAGAAAGCTCATGGCAATGAAATCTTCAACCGAGTACAGAAAAATAAGCATGTGTAAATTAAATTCCACTGCAAGTAATAACTTTATCAGGCATAGCTTATCCAAATGTGAATGCTCCGAGGTCATTGTCACGCATGTGCTCTGTCCAACTCCCACTTGCCAACTGATGTGACCTCACCGGTACCTCCCAACCAACACTAGGGGTACTATTCTTCCCCCTGAGTCCCCCAAACCGCAAAGGGGCCAGGCACACAATACCAGAGAATGCTAGCACCCATCTCACCTCACAAGGTCAAGCTACCACTCGTTACCTGAGCTGGGTAACCCAACTCCCACGAGAGAAAGTTCATTCAAGATAAAATTTCAGCAGTGTAACGTTACGCAAGCCAAATGATGATCCATACTCCTCCTTCGCCATCTATTTTATAGAGTTTCCTAGTAATTCGTTTCCCAAAATTCTCATTAGATTCCTTTTTCATTAATTTAATTAGGAAAATCCTCCCCCGTACACATGTCACCCGATCCCCTAGTTGCACCAAAAAATCAATTTTATTAATTAATTAAATATTCCTATTTCTCTCACCCAACTAAAATCATTCCTAAAAATGCTCCTCGGTGTCCCAATATTCCCTTACAAAACTTAAATGACTTATGCCTTACTTAATTCCTAGTTGAGTTCATAAATAGAAAGTCTCAAAGGCTAGATTCCTTACTAAGTTAGACATTCATCTTTTTTTAAGTCTCCCCTTTTCTTCAAGTTTCTCTTTTTTCTTAAGTTTCCTTTTTCTTTTAAGTTTCCCCATTTTTCCTATTTAACTAAAAATCAATTTAGCAAGTGTAGATAAAAACAACCATTTACCCTCTTTTCTTTTTAACTAAAAATTAAATTAGCAACTGTAGATAAAAACAACCATTAGCCCCTTTTAAAATTTTAATCCTTCATTATAATTTTTTCTTTAATAATTAAAGTTTGAATTTATTTGCCCCCTTCTTGTTATATGTCTAATTATTTTTGTTCAAAGGTTCTGCTTAGACCTAGGTTTTAAATTCACTAGGTTGGGCAACATTTTTAAGGGAAAAGTTGTTTTTAACTTTACTTAACATATCATCCATTTTAACATCGACTAGGTCCTAAGGAGGCATAGTTTTCTAGGCATTAGGTTTATTCACTTACCAGTTAAAATCGTGATGTGCCCTTCGGGATGCACTACGTGCTCCAAGGGTGCCACTCACCTCTTTCTGTTTTATTTGCGCGACATGCCCTTCAAGAAGCACTACGTGCTCCAAGGGTGCCACTTTCCTCTTTCCATTTTATTTGCACGACGTTCCCTTCAAGACGCACTATGTGCTCCAAGGGTGCCACTCGCCTCTTTCCATTTTATTTGCGCCACGTGCCCTTCAAGATGCACTACGTTCTCCAAGGGTGTCACTCGCCTCTTGACTGAATTTGGTAAACATCAAACCCATGGAGTTAATACTAAACCAAGTGATCTTATGGGAGACTAAGGGCCTCTAAGGAATAAGGCCCCTGCCTTATTGCGCGCCCCTTAGAATCATCGTGAGAGACTGTCACAGTCTGCCCTCACAACATCGTGGGTCTTCTCGAACTAGGTAATTGTTAACCTACAATTCAAGACATGACGGGAGTGCTAGTATGATGTGGCAGGGTTGTTGCCACACCTCTCCCTCAATGTCTCTGGTTGTCGTGCATGACCCCTCTACTCCATATGTGAGTCTGGTCAGCAAGTTATAGTCAGCCTTCATCCATCAATTAATCATGTCAACAATAATAATCAATCATCATAACATCTAATCATATGTACATATGTCACATCAACAACATTCAAACCCAACAGTCCACTCCCTGGCTCAATCCGGAGTCCAAGGGGTTTCATCGATGCCTCTGTATCCTCAAGGTCCAAAGTCTTGCACACTCAGGAGAACCCAGTCAATAGCACCTATCTACGTAAATACAACAAAATGACATATCATCAAACCCACAATATATCATAATCAAAACGACCAATAGTATAATAACCCGGATCACTTGCACACAAGTGTCCTCAAAGAATAAGTTTGCTCAATGCACGCAAGAGCGTGATGTTACATACACCCCCTCTTTTTTTAAACTTAGTCCCAAAATTTCACAGTATATAAGTGCCGAAATGAAGTGTATCACAGTATCGTAAGTCTATCCATCAAACAAAAATGGAAAGTGTTGGCACATATCATATGCGTCCTCCCAGATTGCCGAGTGCAGACTATAGTTGTCCCACTGGACCTTGACCTAATCTATTGTTCGACGTCGTATTTTTCGAATGAAAAGGTATAGGATGCATATTGGCTCCATCATGAGCGCACCCTTGTCAGATGACTTCAAGCAACTCATGTCAATAACATGTATAGGATCACTAATATAATGTCTCAAAACAGATACATGAAAAACATCATGCATACACCTCAAAGAATCAGGCAAGGCCAGTCGATAGGCCACGAGCCCCTTCATTTCCACAATATCAAAAGGTCCCATGAACCTAGGAGAGAGTTTAACACCCTTTCCAAACTTGAATGAACTCTTATGCGGTTTCACCCGCAAGAAGACTTGATCGCCAACTTCGTAATTGTGGTCGACACGATGCACATCGGCATAACTCTTTTGTCGATCCTGCGCTTTCTTGATCCTTTGTCTTATAGTTTTCATTTGATCTTCCATTTCTTGGATCGCTTTCGGTCTTAGCAAGACCCTATCCTCAAGTTGATCCCAACTCAAAGGCATCCGACAGGGTCTCCTGTAAAGAAACTCGAAAGGCGCCATCTTAATGGTGCTTTGATAACTGTTGTTATACGCAAATTCTACCAGTGGCAAGAATTCTTCCCAACACTTATGTTGGTCCATAACGTACATGCGCAACATATCCTCTAGATTTGTTTTGTTCATTCAGTCTACCCACCTGTCTCCGGGTGATACGCGGTACTAAAGTTAAGTTGGGTTCCCAAGGCCTCTTGTAAACTAGTCCAAAATCGTCCAGTAAACATCGATCCTTGATCAGATACAATCCTCTTAGGCACGCCATGCAACCTCACAATCTCACTGATAAAAACTATAGCTATGTCAGGTGCCTGATACGTCGTACACAAAGGAATAAAATGATCACTCTTCGTCAGAGTGTCGACCACCACAAAAATAGATTCGTGTCTCCTTGTCGTCAGTGGCAATCCAACAATGAAATCTATCGAAATGACCTCCCATTTCGATTCTGGAATTGTGTTTGGTTGTAGTAATCATGTCGGATGTCTATGTTCAGCCTTCACCTGCTGACATTCTAGATGTCTTGCCACGTAGTTGACTATGTCTGCCTTCATTCCTTTCCAAAAGAATAAGGGTTTAAGGTCTTCCCTCATCTTCGTGACTCTCGGGTGAGCCATGTACACTGCTCTATGAGCCTCGTTTAGGATCAAACTCCTCAACTCGTCGTTGGATGATATGTAAATTTGACTTTTAAATCTCAATAATCTGTCATTGTCCATAGTAAATCCTTCAAATTTTGTCACCATCATTGTGTTTTGTCCGATAAAATCCTTGACCTCTTTGTACCAGTGATCGTCACACTGTAAGGTTAGAATCTTTTCATGTATATTCTGTTATCACTGTAAAAAAAAATTCAGATGGAGTCTCAGCCTCAGGACTTAGCAAGAGGCCAAGTTGGTATGGAGGATCGATAGACTAGCGGACGAGGCCACATCTAGTGGATGGGGCTAAATACAGCGGAAGGGTGAAGTCGATGGGACCCGACGGGTCATGATCATAGGCACTACTAATCGATAGTCGAAGGACATATCAAGCATAGAAATAGTGCATCGGTTAATCTCTTTAAGGCGGGCCAATAAGAATACCGTGGTTTCGTTCCAAGGGTACGTGGCACCACAAAATACATATCGAGGGGAAAAGCAGGTAAGACTGAAACTACCCAAGCCCACCCCAATGTCACGTCTCAGAAAACTATTAGATATGTCACATCCAAGGATCGCATGTGGAAAGGGAAAGTTGACGGCCAGACAAATCACCTCTGGACACTTGGTCGGGTACTTTCGTTCGTGCAATGTCAGGTGAACGCTACCAAAAAACTGATTCGAAGGCTCATCATTTGAAATCGATAGCCAAGCATGATAGGTTGTTGTCCTTGCAATGTACTTTCGTTAGTAACCCATGATTGGCACTCAATGACGACTGTCATTCAAAAAGTGGATGATATTACTCTATTTTGGGTGATTAACGTTTCACTCCTGAACGAGGTAATCACAAACTGGATTATCTTTCTAGTTCATGTACAGCTAAAGGAGATAATCTCATGTTTCCTGGAAAACCAGATAAAATGAACAAGACAGACCAGGCGGCCTTCAGTGAACTGGGATATTCAAATAATATGACAAAATTATCAATGAAGAAGAAAGAAAAGCTTGTCGCATGAATATTGGCAACGAAATTTCACACGAACCTTACAGAGGAGATAGGAGCAGATAAAGAGGTTAGATTAAATCCCATCATGAAGGATTTAATCATCAACGCATACGCATATGAGCACCACATGCAAGTTGTCAAGAGGAAAAGAAAGCAACAAAAGACAGAGGTTAAAGATGAGGTGGTTGAAAACAGACTTACAAATGAAAACCATATTCCATTATGTTTTACTTACTTTGAATTGTTGAAAGTGAATCATGAAGTAACAGAGGAATCAGAAAAGTCGGACTGCAATGGCACTACTTTACATGAGAAAATTATTGTTGGTGAGGAAGATCAACAACCTTCACATGCTTTAAATGATCATATGGTTGATTACATGGGAGGTCATTTCAATTCAGATTTCCAGCTTGTACTCAACTACCAGCTTGAAAATGAGGATGAAGTTGATCAAGAAATTCTTATCAAAAGTCATTTTCCTTCTCCTGAACTTAATAAAGATTTACAGCAAGATTTTCAAGAAGACAAAGTGTTTCAAAGTTGTCTTTCTTCCCCTGAGAATGATGTGGTTGTTCAATTTCTAAGTGGCCTAGAAAGAGTTGAGGATTATGAAACTGCATATATAGAAACTGCAAGAAGTGAACAAACAAAAGACATAGAGTTTCAAGAAAGCAACAAAATAGTGTATGCCATTTTTCGATCAGAGATGAAAGATAATGAAGAGGCAGTTGTTCTATTTGATTCCTATGAAAATCATGGTTTTGAAGATGCATCCATGAGAACTATAGACTGTGAAATAGTTCATGTTGTCATCTTTTCACATTTGCAAAGAAATTATGAACATGAACTTACTTCCATTCGTTCTTTTGAAAGTCAAAATGACAGTCCTCAAGCAAATTTCCAGAAGATTAATAAAACCAAACCACGATTTTTTTACGAACAAGAGAATAGCCTTGATGCACATGATATGGATGTCATATTTGAAGAGGTTAAAGAATGTATGAATTTTTTTGTTGATATGCATGGAAGAGCATACAAACCTATTGCTACCATTTCATTCAAAAATGTTCTCAGAACAGAAAAAATAAAGCAAAGACGACAAACACTCATGAAAGAGGCATTTCTTTCCGTTTTTGTTTATCAAGGAGAAATGATTTTTCATGAACCTGTGGCATGTTGTATGGAAAATTTTAACAATCAAAATTTAAGGCTTAGGATAGATTGCAAGTTCAAAAGTGAATATGATGGAAAATCAACGTCAGTATTAGATATGGATCGTTTTATATCAGAGGTTCCTTTTCAACCAATGTTGTCTTCTTATTCAGGAGGTTGTTACTTCCAGCCATCTCAGCAGATCTATCAACCTCTTGATGCAAATCGACAGGGTGAATCACATGAAAACCAGAATGCAGTGGAAGAAGTGAAACATAGTTTTTTCCTTATGCATGCATTGGAAGATCCATTTGCAGTTTTGATAGAAAAAATAAACAGCCCCAATATTGTTGAAATTCTAAAATTCAAATTCATATATAACTTCTCAAATGAGTTGTTGGTGAACAAATTTTGGAACAAGTACGTGCAAATAAACCTAGCACTAGATAAGATGCTTTCATGGTTGCATTGGCATTATGACTTCATTTGATTGGAAGATCATTTCAACCGTTAGGGTAGGTAGGTATGAATAAGCTTGATGATCAAGCATTTTCAAGCCTAGATTCTCTAGTAAAGTATTCAGTTAGATTTAGCAATATATCCAACATTCAGTCTCTAGGTCAAAGCATGGAACACACTTGTTGTGAGAGAAGGTTCAATGGATAAGGCACAAGTTCTATTGTTCTTCTCTACCTCGCAGGGAGGATAGCATCCCCATTTGGAGCCCATGTTATCACTGTAAAAAAAAATTCAGATGGAGTCTCAGCCTCAAGACTTAGTAGGAGGCTAAGTCGGTATGGAGGAGCGATAGACTAGAGGATGAGGACACATCTAGAGGATGGGGATAAACATAGAAGAAGGGTGAATTCAATGGGACCTGACGGGTCATGATCGTAGGCACTGCTAATCGACGATCGAAGGACATATTGGGCGTAGAAACAGCGAGTTGATTAATCTCTTGGAGGCAGGCCGATAAGAATACCATGGTTTCATTTCGAGGGTACGTGGCACCACCAAATACATATTGGGGGGGAAAGTAGGTAAGCCTGAAACCACCCAAGCCCACCTCGATGTCATGTGTCAGAAAACTATTAGATATGTCACATCCAAGGATGACATGTGGAAAGGGAAAGTTGATGGCCGAACAAATCACCTTAGGACACCTGGTCGGGTACTTTCGTTCGTGTAATGTTGGGTGAACGCCGCCTAAAAACTAATTCGAAGGCTCATCATTTTAAATCGATAGCCAAGCATGATATTTTGTTGTCCTTGCAATGTACTTTCGTCAATAACCCATGATTGGCACTCAATGACGATTTTCATTCAAAACATGGATGATATTACTCTGTTTTGGGCGATTAATGTTTCACTCTTGAACGAGGTAATCACAAACCAGATCATCTTTCTAATTCATGTACAGCTAAAGGAGATAAGCTCGTGTTTCCTGGAAAACTAGAGAAAATGGACAAGATGGACCAGGCGGCCTCCAGTGAACCAGGATATTCAAATAATATGACAAAATTATCAATGAAGAAGAAAGAAAATCTTGTCGCACGAATATTGGCAACGAAATTTCACACAAAGCCTGCAGAGGAGCCAGGAGCAGATAAAGAGGTCAAATTAAATCCCATCATGAAGGATTTAATCATCAACGGATATGCAGATGAGCACCACACACAAGTTGTCAAGAGAAAAAGGATCAAGTGATAGAAGACAGAGGTTAAAGCTGAGGTGGTTGAAAGAGTTGGAGAGAATCATCCTGCTTGGATTGACACTTTAAAAGAAGAAACTGCTAATCTAAAATAGATTTCAAGCTAAATTAAGTATGTTTTAGAGAATTTTGCAATGATATAGATATGTGGCATTCAAAGCGAAAATCTCAAATATGTCAGTTTTTTACTATAACGTCCTCTAAAAAATAAGAGTACAGTTGTGTACGTTACTCCTTTTCTATAAATGATGTATTTTTGGTATTTTGGAGAAGATAATTCATTTTGAATCCCGGATGTAATTTATCTATGTATACTAGTACAAATATAAATGAATGGTTGGACTTACCAAAAAGGGGCTTGCCCTCGTAGCAGGGGGACTTTGTAACTTTCTGGAGCTGAATTGAATATATATATGTTGTATCTTTTCGAATTCTCTATGAAAAGATTCTAATGGTGGTGATATGAGTTTTGTCTTCTCTCATAGTATGTGTTCCTTGTGTTCCTAAATTTCATTTTCACTTTCTTCTGTTTAAATTGGGGAGTTAAAAATATTAGAATTTGTCGTGTGATGCTCTCGGCTTAAGAAGTTTAAACTATGTGTGTTTCTTCCTATCTAATTCAGAATTCATTTCGAAAATGCTCTAAAGTAGTTCTTTGTTTACTCTTTCCTCCTACACCCCACTTAAATACAATTTACAACTTAGATTCATTACCTCATTTATCTTTTATCCTCTGGAGAGTTCTATTGGAAAGTCATTATTTTTATTCACTTTTGGAATCTTGACTCCATAGCCCTAAATGTCCTTCCCCTTCCTAGCCAGCATATTTAAAAAAAAAAAACTAAACCTAGCCATGGATTGTCAAAGAAATACCATGTGACATGAGAGAGCCCTCTCTGAGTTGAGAAGGCTAGTGCCCAGCTCTAAAGTTGGTTGAAATAGTTACCTTTGTCGTTTTTCTATCAGCCGGACAAAATTTACAAAGTGCTAGCAGATTTGTCTGAAGAGGCATCACCGAAAAGATGTGTGGTTCCATACTCAACGCATCTGACACTCTGTTCACTATTTCCTTTATGTAAGTAATCTTGAAATCGTACTTGCTAAGAAATTCCGACCAACGTCGTTGTCACACGTTCAATTTGCTTTGTGTAAAGATGTGTTGTAGTCCACAATGGTTCGTTTTTAGTTTGAATTTTCGTCCAATCAGGTAATGTCTCCAAACTCTCAAGGCATAAACAATGGCTAACAACTCCAAATCATGCATCGCATAGTTGTCCTCATGCCTTCTCAAATTTCTCGAGATGTAAGTGATCACTCGACCGTCTTGCATCAAGACTTCGTCTAAGCCTTCTTTGGATGTGTCAGTGCATACCAAGAAGTCCACGTCCATGTCAGGAACCCTTAGTATCAGTGTTGTTTTCAATAGCTCCTTGAGCCTCCGAAATGCTTCGGCACATTTCTCGGTCCAAACAAACTTCTTGTTCTTCTTCTGCAATTTCATAATCAGATTTGCTATCTTCGAAAAACCCTCAACGAATCGTCGATAGTATCTCGCTAAACCAATGAAGCTACACACTTCAGGGACATTCGTTGGCACAGGCTATTCCATAATAGCCTCGACCTTTTCTGGATCCACAGCGATACCTTCATTAGAGATGACATGCCCTAAGTAGTGAATCTTTGATTGATAAAATGAGCATTTAGACAATTTCTCATACAATTTTTTCTCTCGTAGACACTGTAGTACCAAGCACAAGTGCTCGTCATGCTCCTCCAACGTCGGAGAGTAATGAATACTTGGATGAACTTGTCCAAGTATTCGTGGAACACCTTGTTCATCAAACTCATAAATACCCCAGGGGTGTTTATCAGTCCAAAAGGTAAAACAGTAAACTCGTAATGTCCAAACCTAGTATTAAAGGCGGTCTTAGGGAAGTCATCCTCCTTGATCCATAACTGGTGATACCCTGATCTCAAGTCAATTTTTGAAAACACCGTTGTGCCTTTCATCTGATCAAACAGATCATCAATCCTTGGCAACGGATATTGATTCTTGATCGTTGCCTTGTTCAATTGACGATATTCAATGCAGAGTCTCCACGACCCATCCTTCTTATGTATGAAGATAATAGGCGCACCCCACGGTGACACACTTAGATGTATAAGTCCTAGGTCCAGCAACTCTTTCAGTTGCATTTTCAACTCCTGTAACTCCGAGGTCGACATCTGATAAGGCGTTCTTGCTATCGGTTCAATCCCCGGTTTTACGTCTATGGTAAATTCCAATTCCCTCTCTGGAGGCATCCAAAGTAACTCCTCGGGGAAGACGTCCACAAACTCTCATACCACTAGAAGGTGTTCTAGACCTTCCGCTACTCCCTTCTCGTTTAATGCAAGGATCGCATAAAGCTTACATCCCTTTCACATGCTCTTTCATAGTTGCAAAGAAGAGATGAACCTCAGGGAAACTCCCTGGTTTCGACCTACAATCACGCATCTATGTCCCTCATCATTGACCAAGCTCAATTGTTTTGTCTTATAGTTGAGTATCGCCTCATGTGATTCCAACCAATCCATACCAATCACGATGTCATAAGATCCTATGTTTGTGACGTACAAGTTGGCCCTGGTGAAAAACTCTCCCATGTTAAGGCTACAGTCCATAACCTTCCCACCAACCTTATGTGTGGCTCCCGAAGCCATTTCTACAAAGCTAAACTCATCAAGTTCGACTGCCTTTACCTTAATTCTTTTTAGCGCTGCACCAGAAATGAAACTCTTTGTAGCACCTGGATCTATCAAAATACTAAGGGTCTGGTCAGTGATGGTACTTGACATCTCGAGCATAGTCGACTGGTGCTCTGCCTGGTGGTTATTCACCACTGTGGGCCTTGCCCAAATCTCCCATAGTAGTGGGTCTGGCTGATCCAGATGCCCTAGTCCTCTCCACTCAGAATTCACGCTGGTAATCTGGCTCCCCACATGTCCAACACCCCTTCTTTGGTCCAGTATTCCTGGTACCTGAAGTTGGTGGCCCTTTGACCTGGAACCCTAGTCTGTTCTGCTGAACATGCCTAAATTGTTGTTGTTGTGATCGACGTTGTTGTTGGTGTTGTGGTCCTCGGTAAGGAGTTTGTTGTTGAGGCATTGGTCATCGAGGTGTAGTGAAAGTGGATCCTCTCTAGAAGCCACAATATCCTGGTGAATGTCTAGCTGATGTCTGATGTTGCTGCGCACCAGATGAAAGTTGCCCCGTGGGTCTCGCTGGAGTCTTTCCCTAAACCCCGTTGATAAGCTCCTCCTATGCTATGAGGGCCTTTTGAACAACATCATGCAAGGTTTGAGGCATTAAAATCCTAACCTTTGCATGAATTATGACATTAAGTCCAAACATGAACATGTTGACCTTATGTTTCTCGGTATTTAGGTTCGGAGCATACCAAAGAAGCTCCATAAAATGGGCCTCATACTCGGGAACCATACGGCCACCCTGTCATAAGCCATTGAACTCGTTGAGCTAACACTCAATGAATTCCTTCGATATATACTTGTCTCAATACCATTCCTCGAATAGTTCCCAAGACACATCTTTGATGGCCATGTTCAATTGTCGAAGGAGCGTCTTCCACCAGAGAAGAGCACTCCCCTTCAGTTGAAATACCGCCATGCGGACCTTCATGTTGGAGGTATAGTCACGAAGTGAAAATCACATCGCCATATTCTCCAACCATGCCTTGGTGGCTACGCCATCCAGGGCACCAAAAAACTCAGGAAATTTGACCTTCTTGAGTTCGCGGTGAATGCTACCAATACCGACCGGAGTGCGCAGTGGACCCTCAGGGGGTGTCGGCGCTCTGGCCTCATCTCTATCCAAATAGTTGATCAGTGCTTCAGACATCCATTGGAAAGACCTCATCAGCCCAACCACATCACCCACTTCTATTTGTTCCTTTCCGACAACCTGTTTGTCTCCCTGGGGGTTAGACCCCTTGGGCATGGATGCTACCAGAGGCGTCACGCCTCCTCCCCTAGCACCCCGTCGTCTGCCTCCACGACATCCTCTAACCATGATTACATGTACGAATACAAATCAGTTTAATTAGCAACATTACAATCAAATATCTAATCAACAGAAGTCGTAGTGATCCCAAGTCATGGGTCGAACCGGCTCTGATACCATATGTAATGACCCCGTCATTATGACTACAAGCGACTCAACGCAGAAGAATTTTTATTTTTATTTTATGCAAGAAGGCAACAACGACAACAGTTAAACAACACAACTTGATGACAAACACAACGTGCGCATATCGAGCAACAGACAACAACGACTCAACATACTATCACATCACGCAACTAGATGAAACATGTGATAATCAAAGACAGATAAAAACGACTACCCACCTGGCACAAGCAAGAAAATGCCTACAAGCTAAAGGTCAACATCAACAACCTGACACAATGGCTTCAACGACCAATAACTAGAAACCTCTACAGCGTGCAAAACCAAACTCATTAAGTCATTACAAAACCAAGTACCAACATCAATTACAATGAACAATACACCCACATCAGGAATCACAAGACTCCGGCTAGGTTATCATTCGTATATATCCGTCAGGGCGTGCAGTGATCCCCTCATCTGGAATCATGTCATCACAAGGAGATAGGCATGACAGTAACCATGGTGCAACATAACATATCTAGACCTTTAACCCAAGCTAAATCCCTCGAGCTGGGAGACCAAATTATCTGTCAAAAATACACGAAGATTATACCCAAGCACCCAATCAACAAGTCAACAAGATGCAAGGTAACATCATTCAAAATTAAAATGCGCAAGTAACCGAAGGATTTCTTGTTTCCTACAAGGTAAACAGGTGTGGTGTAATAACTATGGCCAAACCCCATTTAAAATTCGACTTAAGGCACAAGGCGCATAGTAACCAATTAGTTGTTAAACTATTAATTGTTTTAGCTAATAAAACTTAATAATACTCAACCATTAATCTTGTGCAAGCTATTAAACTATTTCACCAATAAACCATAAACCATTAATTGTTAATCATTATGTCTAAGTGTGAATGAGTGAACTATTATCATTGCAATTAATCAAGTAATCTATTACCAAAGCAATTAAGCCATTAATCTATTACCATAGCAGCATTTATTCTATTGTGGCAGATGTTAAAAAGACTGATATGTAAGACGAATAAATGAACAATTGCTAAAAAGAACAATTAATCTACTATTTGCATAAGTCATAAGTCATATATACAAAACCATTGACATAAAAAAACAATTAATCTAATTGTAGTAAGGATCGTGACCATCATTGAAACCATATATTTTTAAAAACTAAGATTGATATTTAACAATGATTCATTGTCTAGCAATGTTATCTAACTAATATACTATCTAACCAATTTCTAGAATTGATAACTCTTTCTAACACATATATCGTTATTGGTGTGAAAACGCAGTTGTATACAAATCGTTGTCTGTATATAAATGGTTGTCAGGGATTGATATTTCAGTCCAACGAATATATCGCCCTCTATTAATTATACGCAGAGTTAAACATGATATTATTGTCTATTTAAAAATGAATTCGCAAATATAAAATAAATTAGCAAGTAATTAACAAATATATCATTGTCTATGATATCGATGTCCAATAAAAAGGAGTTAACAAATAAACCTCTATCTATTTAAATATTCGCAGATTTAAATATGATAATGTTGATTATTTAAAAAGGAATTCACAATTAAAAAAGGAATTAACAAGGAATAATCAAATATATCGTTGTCTGTTAATCATTATTATTCAAATCGTTGTCATACACAGCAGCAAATTCAACGCATTCATTCACATATAAAAATGTTGTCATTAACATATAAAACATTGTCTATCATATTCTATCAATCAATAAAGTCTCTGTCCACTATAATTTGTTGTATGATTGATGAATCGGTGTCTAACACAGTAATGCTGACTATTAATAGTCATTGTCCATCAAGAGGTAGTTGTCTGACAAAGATATCGCCTGGGGTTCCATGCTAAACTCAAAATAACAAGGGAATTAAACCGTCGAGTGTGGGAGGTAAGACATGAGGCATTAGGACAGAAATATGCTAAGCACAACAGACAAAACGAAGAGACAATCATTCAATGCGCGAAGATTATCATTCGAAAACGCAGGCAGATATTTATCAATCAAAAACACAGATATTTGGCATTCAAAACTCAGAAGTTTATCATTCACCAACGCAAAGTTTTATCAGTCTAAAAATGCAGAGATTTGGCATTCAAAACTCAGAAGTTTATCATTCACAAACACAGAGTTTTATCAATCCAAAAACGCAGAGATTTGGCATTCAAAACTTAGAGCTTTACCAAACTTTAAGCAATTAAAAATGCAGAGTATAATCGGATTTTAATCAATCAAGACGCAAAGAACTAAAACAACTCTGAGAATCAACGTAGAGAATCAACGCAACTCTGAGAAACAACGTAGAGAAACAACGATGGTGGAATGGAGAGAATAAATGCCCAGGAGAGAATTCCTTGTTGGGCAGAGAATGATCCTACAGTTATTATACATGCATAGGAAAGCAGGGCATTTGAATCTAAGTCTTAAACATCGTAGTGAAGATATTTGATTCGGCTCATGTCTGACTGCTCAGGCACAGACTAATAACTTAAAGGATCATGGAACAAAGGATAAAACACAATCTGCATCTAGATCTTCTCCGTGGAGAAGCAAATAATGAAATAAAAGTGCAATCAAGGAATGAAAAAAACATAGGCAGGAGATACAACAACGTAGGCAAGGTTTGAGTCTGGGGCTCATTCTGGCCACGCGCAAAGACATGGTAACTTGTAAATAAAGGATACAGTGGATATCAAGGGTTATTACTGAATAAATCAAGCGACAAGGAGATTACAAGTACCGTAGGAATGCATGTACAAGAAATCTCATGACAATGAAATATTCAATCGAGTACAGAAAAATAAACATGTGTAAATTAAATTTCATTGCAAGTAACAACTTTAACTAGCGTACCTTATCCAAATGTGAATTCTCCAAGGTCGTTGTCCCGCACGCGTTATGTCCATCTCCCGCTTGCCAACCGATGTGACCTCACTGGTACCTCCCAGCCAACGTTAGGGATACTCTTCTTCCCACTAAGCCCCCCGAGCTACAAAGGGGCCACATACACAACACCAGAGAATGCTAGCACCTGGCTCGCCTCACAAGGTCGAGCTACCACTCGTTACCCGAGTTGGGTATCCCAACTCCCATAAGAGAAAGTTCAGTCAAGATAAGATTTCAGCAGCGTAACGTTACACAAGCCAAATGATGATCCATACTCCTCCTTCGCCATCTCTTTTATAGATTTTCCTAGTAATTTGTTTCCCAAAATTCTCATTAGATTCTTTTTTAATTAATTTAATTAGGAAAATCCTCCCCCGTACACATGTCGCCTGATCCCCTAGTTGCAACAGAAAATCAATTTTATTAATTAATTAAATATTCCTATTTCCCTCACCCACCTAAAAGCATTCCTAAAAATGATCCTCGGTGTCCCAATATTCCCTTACAAAACTTAAATGACTTACGCCTTACTTAATTCCTAGTTGAGTTCATAAATAGAAAGTCCCAAAGTCTAGATTCCTTACTAAGTTAGACATTCAGCGTTTTTTTAAGTCTCCCCTTTTCTTTAAGTTTCCCTTTTTCCTTAAGTTTCCTTTTTCTTTTAAGTTTCCCCATTTTTCCTATTTAACTAAAAATCAATTTAGCAAGTGTAGATAAAAACAACCATTTACCCTCTTTTATTTTTAACTAAAAATTAAATTAGCAAATGTAGATAAAAACAACCATTACCCCCTTTTAAAATTTTAATCCTTCATTATAATTTTTACTTTAATAATTAAAGTTTGAATTTATTTACCCCCTTCTTGTTATATGTCTAATTATTTTTCTTCAGAGGTTCTGCTTAGACCTAGGTTTTAAATTCACTAGGTTGGGCGACATTTTTAAGGGAAACGTTGTTTTCAACTTTACTTAGCATATCATCCATTTTAAGGTCAACTAGGTCCTAAGGAGCCATAGTTTTCTAGGCACTAGGTTTATTCACTTACCAGTTAAAATCGCGACGTGCCCTTCGGGATGCACTACATGCTCCAAGGGTGCCACTCACCTCTTTCCATTTTATTTGCACGGTGTGCCCTTCAAGACACACTATGTGCTTCAAGGGTGCCACTCACCTCTTTCCATTTTATTTGCGCCACGTGCCCTTCAAGATGCACTACATGCTCCAAGGGTGTCACTCGCCTCTTGACTGAATTTGGTAAACGTCAAACCCATGGAGTCAATAATTCACCAAGTGATCTTATGGGAGACTAAGGGCCTCTAAGGAATAATGCCCCTGCCTTATTGCGTGCCCCTTAGAATCATCATGAGCGACTGTTATAGCCTTCCCTCACGGCATCGTGGGTCTTCTCAAACTAGGTAATCGTTAACCTACAATTCAAGCCACGGTGAGAGTGCTAGTAGGTTGTGGCAAGGTTGTTGCCACACATCTCCCTCAATGTCTCTGGTTGTCGTGCGTGACCCCTCTACTCCATATGTGAGTCTAGTCAGCAAGTTATCGTCAGCCTTCATCCATCAATGAATCATGTCAGCAATAATAATCAATCATCATAAAATCTAATCATATGTACATATGTCACATCAACAACATTCAAACCCAACAGTCCACTCCCTGACTCAATCCGGAGTCCAAGGGGTTTCATCGATGCCTCTACATCCTCAAGGTCCAAAGTCCTGCACACTCAGGAGAACCCAGTCAATAGCACCTGTCTACGTAAATACAACAAAATGACATATCATCAAATCCACAATATATCATAATCAAAACGACCAATAGTATAATAACCCGGATCACTTGCATGCAAGTGTCCTCAAAGAATAAGTTTGCTCAGTGCACGCAAGAGCGGGATGTTACATACACCCCCTCTTGTTTTAAACTTAATCCCGAAATTTCATAGTATATAAGTGCCGAAATAAAGTGTATCACAGTATCATAAGTCTATCCATCAAACAAAAATGGAAATTGTTGGCACATATCATATGCGTCCTCCCAGATCGTCGAGTGCAGACTATAGTTGTCCCACAGGACCTTGACCTGATCTTTTGTTTGACGTCGTAGTTTTCGAATGCAAAGGTCCAGGATGCATATTGGCTACGTCGTGAGTGCACCCTCGTCAGATACCTACAAGGAACTCATGTCAATAAAATGTACAGGATCACTAATATAATGTCTCAAAACAGATACATGAAAAACATCATGCATACGCCTCAAAGAATCAGGCAAGGCTAGTCGATAGGCCACGAGCCCCTTCCTTTCCACAATATCAAAAGGTCCCATGAACCTAGGAGAGAGTTTAACACCCTTTCCAAACTTGATCGAACTCTTATTTGGTTTCACCCACAAGAAGACTCGATCACCAACTTCATAACTACGGTTGACACGATGCACATCGGCATAACTCTTTTGTCGATCCTACGCTTTCTTGATCCTTTGTCTTATAGTTTTCATTTGATATTCCATTTGTTGGATCACTTCCGGTCCTAGCAGGACCCTATCCTCAAGTCGATCCCAACTCAAAGGCATCGGACAGTGTCACCCGTAAAGAAACTTGAAAGGCGCCATCTTAATGGTTCTTTGATAACTGTTGTTATACGCAAGTTCTACCAGTGGCAAGAATTCTTCCCAATGCTTATGTTGGTCCATAACATACATGCGCAACATATCCTCCAAGGTTTGGTTTGTTCATTCAGTCTGCCCACCTGTCTCCGGGTGATATGCGGTACTAAAGTTAAGTTGGGTTCCCAAGGCCTCTTGTAAACTAGTCCAAAATCATCCAGTAAACACCGATCCTCGATCAGATACAATCCTCTTAGGCATGCCATGCAACCTCACAATCTCACTGATGAAAACTCTAGCTATGTCAGGTGCCTGATACATCATACGTAGGGGAATAAAATGAGCACTCTTCATCAAAGTGTTGACTACCACAAAAATAGATTCATCTCTCCTTATCGTCAGTGGAAATCAAACAATGAAATCCATCGAAATGACCTCCCATTTCGATTCTGGAATTGTGTGTGACTGTAGTAATCATGCCAGATGTCTATGTTCAGCCTTCACCTGCTGACATTCTAGATGTCTTGCCACATAGTTGACTATGCCTGCCTTCATTCCTTTCCAGAAGAATAAGGGTTTAATGTCTACCCTCATCTTCGTGACTCTCGGGTGAGCCATGTACACTGCTCTCTGAGCCTCATTTAGGATCAAACTCCTCAACTCGTCGTTGGGCGGTATGTAAATTTGACTTTTAAATCTCAATAATCTGTCGTTGTACACAGTAAATCCTTCAAATTTTGGCACCATCATTGTGTTTTGTTCGATAAAATCCTTGACCTCTTTGTACCAGTCATCGTCACACTGTAAGGCTAGAATATTTTCACGTATATTCTGTTATCACTATAAAAAAAAATTCAGATGGAGTCTCAGCCTCAGGACTTAGCAAGAGGCCAAGTTGGTATGGAGGAGCGATAGACTAGTGGATGAGGCCACATCTAGTGGACGGGGCTAAATATAGTGAAAGGGTGAAGTCGATGGGACCCGGCGGGTCGTGATCGTGGGCGCTACTAATCGACAGTCGAAGGACATATCATGTGTAGACATAGTGCGTCGGTTAATCTCTTCGAGGTGGGCCGATAAGAATACAGCGGTTTCGTTCCAAGGGTACGTGGCACCACAAAATACATATCGAGGGGAAAACCAGGTAAGCCTGAAACTACCCAAGCCCCCCCCCCGGATGTCACGTGTCAGAAAAATATTAGATATGTCACATCCAAGGATTGCATGTGGAAAGGGAAAGTTGACGGCCAAACAAATCACCTCAGGACACTTGGTCAGGTACTTTCATTCGTGCAATGTCGGGTGAACGCTGCCAAAAAACTGATTCGAAGGCTCATCATTTGAAATCGATAGCCAAGCATGATAGGTCGTTGTCCTTGGAATGTACTTTCATCAGTAACCCATGATTGGAACTCAATGACGACTGTCATTCAAAAAGTGGATGATATTACTCTGTTTTGGGCGATTAACGTTTCACTCCTGAACAGGGTAATCACAAACCGGATCATCTTTCTAATTCATGTACAGCTAAAGGATATAATCTCATGTTTCCTGGAAAACCAGAGAAAATGAACAAGACAGACCAGGCGGCCTCCAGTGAACCGAGATATTCAAATAATATGATAAAATTATCAATGAAGAAGAAAGAAAAGCTTGTCGCACGAATATTGGCAACGAAATTTCACACGAAGCCTGCAGAGGAGATAGGAGCAGATAAAGAGGTTAGATTAAATCCCATCATGAAGGAATTAATCATCAATGGATACACATATGAACACCACATGCAAGATGTCAAGAGGAAAAGCAAGCAACAAAAGACAGAGGTTAAAATTGAGGTGGTTGAAAGCGTTGGAGAGAATCAACCTACTTGGCTTGACACTTTAAAAGAAGAAATTGTTAATCTGAAATAGATTTCAAGATAAATTAAGTATGTTTCAGAGATTTTTGTAATGATATATACATGTGTCATTCAAAGCAAAAATATCAAATATGTCAGTTTTTTATTATAACGTCCCCTAAAAAATAAGAGTACAGTTGTGTTCGTTACTCATTTTCTATAACTAATGTCTATTTTTGGTATTTTGGAGAAGATGATTCGTTTTGAATCTAGGATGTAATTTATCTATATATACTAGTACAAAGATAAATGAACGGTTGGACTTACCGGAAAGGGTCCTGCCCTCGTAACAGGGGGACTTTGTAACTTTGTGGAGCTGAATTGAATATATATATGTCGTAGATTTTGGAATTCTCTATGAAAAGATTCTAATGGTGGTGATATGAGTTTTGAATTCTCTCACAGTATGTGTTCCTTGTGTTCCTAAATTTCATTTGTAGTTTCTTTGTTTAAATTGGAGAGTTAAAAATCTCACAATTCGTCTTATGATGCTCTCGGCTTAAAAAAATTAAACTATGTGTGTTTATTCCTAGCTAATTCAGAATTCATTTCTAAAATGCTCTGAAGCGGTTATTTGTTTTCCCTTTCCTCCTACTTATGTACTTATGTAGTTTCTGATCCAACCCATGAAAGGCATGGAGCTGATTGTTTCATATATTCATTTGAAGATGGTCAAGAAGCAAATCAGGTTTTTGAGGAACGGGTTTATGTCCCAAGATTTTTCTTTTTAGACAATATCGTAGACATTACTGATTTGCCTATATACGATCAATATGATGATGATTATGATAATGATCTCCCAAAATAGCCAACTGCATTTTCTCTATCAGGAAATGTTCTTTTTCATTGGTATAATGAGAGAAATCTGCTTACACATCACGGTTACAGAGAAGAGGGTACTGAAACAACTGAAGGAAATTATTTGCCTTTATGATTTTCTTCATTTGAATTATTGAAAGAAAATGCTAAGATCATCATTGAAACAAAAGAAATTGTGTTGATGCCAAATCACACTAATCCACCGAGACAATTTGACAAGAAATTGCAGCCATTGGTCGAAGAGGAATCTGAAAAGAAGTGTGTTCAACAACCTAAAGAAATGGAAAGATGTGCACATGACAGAAGTAAAGAAATTGAAGAAGATTATGAATTAGGTGAAGGAACCTTGCCACTATGTTTCTCTTCTTTCAAAACGTTGAAGCAAAATGTTTATACTGTTTCAAATAAAAAATCCTCCAGACATGATGTTAAATATCCAAGGTACAACAGACTTACAAATGAAAACCATCTTCCATTATGTTTTTCTTACTTTGAATTGTTGAAAGTGAATCATGAAGTAACAGAGGAATCTGGAAAGTCTGACTGCAATGGCACTACTTTACATGGGAAAATTATTGTTGGTGAGGAAGATCAACAACCTTCACATGCTTTAAATGATCATATGGTTGATTACATGGGAGGTCATTTCAATTCAGATTTGCATCTTGTACTCAACTACCAGCTTGAAAATGAGGATGAAGTTGATCAAGAAATTCTTATCAAAAGTCATTTTCCTTCTCCTGAACTTAATAAAGATTTACAGCAAGATTTTCAACAAGACAAAGTGTTTCAAAGTTGTCTTTCTTCCCCTGAGAATGATGTGGTTGTTCAATTTCTAAGTGGCCTAGACAGAGTTGAGGATTATTCAACTGCATATATAGAAACTGCAAGAAGTGAACAAACAAATGACATAGAGTTTCAAGAAAGCAACAAAATAGTGTATGCCACTTTTCGATCAGAGATGAAAGATAATGAAGAGGCAGTTGTTCTATTTGATTCCTATGAAAATCATGGTTTTGAAGATACATCCTTGAGAACTATAGACTGTGAAATAGTTCATGTTGTCATATTTTCACATTTGCAAAGAAATTATGAACATGAACTTACTTCCATTTGTTCTTTTGAAAGGCAAAATGACATTCCTCAAGAAATTTTCTAGAAGATTAATAAAACCAAACCAGGATTGTTTGACGAACAAGAGAATAGCCTTGATGCACATGATATGGATGTCATATTTGAAGAGGTTCAAGAATATATGAATTTTTTTGTTGATATGCATGGAAGAGCATACAAACCTATTGCTACCATTTCATTCGAAAATGTTCTCAGAACAGAAAAAATAGAGCAAAGACAAAAAACACTCATGAAAGAGGTGTATCTTTCTGTTTTTGTTTATCAAGGAGAAATGATTTTTCACGACCCTGTGGCATGTTGTATGGAAAATTTTAACAATCAGAATTTAAGGCTTAGGATAGATTGCAAGTTCAAAAGTGAAGATGATGGAAAATCAACGTCGGTATTAGATATGGATCGTTTCACATCAGAGGTTCCTTTTCAATCAGTGTTGTCTTCTTATTCAGGAGGTTGTTACTTCTAGCCGTCTCAGCAAATCTATCAGCCTATGGATGTAAATCGACAGGGTGAATCACATGAAAACTAGAATGCTATGGAAGAAGTGCAACACAGTTTTGGCCTTATGCATGCGTTGGAAGATCCATTTGCAGTTTTGATAGAAAAAATAAACAGCCCCAATATTATTGAAATTCTAAAATTCAAATTCATATATAACTTCTCAAATGAGTTGTTGGTAAACATATTTTGGAACAAGTACGTGCAAAGAAACCTAGCATTAGATAAGACGCTTTCATGGTTGCATTGGCATTATGAATTCATTTGATTGGAAGATCATTTCAACCGTTAGGATAGGTAGGTATGAATAAGCTTGATGATCAAGCATTTTCAAGCCTAGATTCTCAAGTAAAGTATTCAGTTAGATTTAGCAATATATCCAGCATTCAGTCTCCAGGTCAGAGCATGGCACACACCTGTTGCGAGAGAAGGTCCAATGGATAAGGCACAAGTTCTATTGTTCTTTTCTACCTCACAGGGAGGATAGCATCCCTAGTTGGAGCCCATGTTATCACTGTAAAAAAAAATTCAGATGGAGTCTCAGCCTCAGGACTTAACAAGAGGCTAAGTTAGTATGGAGGAGCGATAGACTAGCTGATGAGGACACATCTAGAGGATGGGGATAAACATAGAAGAAGGGTGAATTCAATGGGACTCGACGTGTCGTGATCGTAGGCACTGCTAATCAACGATCGAAGGACATATAGAGCATAGAAATAGCGCGTTGATTAATCTCTTGGAGGTGGGCCAATAAGAATACCATGGTTTCATTTCGAGGGTACGTGGTGCCACCAAATACATATTGGGGGGGAAATTAGGTAAGCCTGAAACCACCCAAGCCCACCCCAATGTCATGTGTCAGAAAACCATTAGATATGTCATATCCAAGGATCGCATGTGGAAAGGGAAAGTTGACGGCCGAACAAATCACCTCAGGACACCTGGTTGGGTACTTTCGTCCATGCAATGTTGGGTGAACACCGCCAAAAAAATAATTTGAAGGCTCATCATTATAAATCGATAGCCAAGCATGATATTTCATTGTCCTTGCAATGTAATTTCATCAGTAACCCATGATTGGCACTCAATGACGATTGTCATTCAAAACATGGATGATATTACTCTGTTTTGGGTGATTAGCATTTCACTCCTGAACGAGGTAATCACAAACCAGATCATATTTCTAATTCATGTACATCTAAAGGAGATAATATCATGTTTACTAGAAAACCAGAGAAAATGGACAAAATGGACCAGGCGGCCTCCAGTGAACCGGGATATTCAAATAATATGACAAATTTATCAATGAAGAAGAAAGAAAATCTTGTCGCAAAAATATTGGCGACAAAATTTCACATGAAGCCTGTAGAGGAGCTAGGAGTAGATAAAGAGGTCAAATTGAATCCCATCATGAAGGTGTTATCACACTAAGTCGCCTTGGGTCTCTTAGTTTGTTTTTGTTAAAAAAGAAAAATTAAAAAAAGAAAACCTTAGATTCTTATTTTCTCTTTAAAATGAATTTCTCATCCATTAAATTTTATTTATGATAGGACCCCTTAGGATGACTAAACATTTGATTCATAGCTCATGTGTTGATCCACAATTAATTTTTGGTCCTTAAACCCTTATGAGCTCATGGTCTATTCTTTATGTCCCCTCTCGTGATTCATCCCTAGGTTGATACCTCCCATGACCAGGCTTATGTGACACACCTCTCTCATCACTCATGACCTCACATGCATACCTCATCATCCCCACTCACCTATCCAATCATTTTTTGATTTGGAGAACGCTGCCCACTCAGCAGGCATTTCCATAGCGCCTGTCATGATTATCATGCACCCACTCCAAGTCATGATTGCCATGACTAATACATTAACCCTTGTTTTCAGTGTGTGAATTCAGTTGAAATGCTTTCAAAATATCTTACATTTATGATCCTTGGTAACGGTTTCTAAATTTGAAAAGTTCAGCAGTGGTGCACTGCATAAGTTTGCTAGTTCAGTTCAGACAATTGCTTGTCCACTAAATCTGATGCTGTGAGAGATTTCAGGGCCGAAGTTTCCTCAATCTCATCCTAAATTCGCGTTGAGGAGCTCAACAATTGTCGACTTCACAGGTATCCTGTGCAACCTCCTTCGCATATTAATTTTCATAGGAGATTTGTGCTCAGGTTTCGGTTTGCTAAGCTTGCAGGGTAGTATGGGAGCCATATTTTCATTCCTGTGAGCATCTTCGCTCGTATCCATAGTCTGATTATTGTGTTTAGTCATATCCTTTGAAAGTCACATGCCTAAAATAGCCCATCCTCTGTGTATGTGTTGCGCTACGCAGAGGCACTGCTCAAACCTCTATGATTATCCTTTGCTTCTTTTCATCATGTACGAAGAGTCAGTTCGGAATTACTTCCTCATAGTCTACACTCTAAAAACCTGTATGAGCCTGAAAGTCCATTTCTAATAGCCAAGTTCATTTTCTAAGCACTTGTTAATTTGGAGGGCCATCCTTGTGCTTTTGAGACTTAAATTGAAGTTTTCTGGTCAATAGCATCCCTTACAACCTCTTAAGAACCCTCTTTCTGAGTCATGGATACCCCTCAGTCGAAGAAAGCACACAAAGGTGGCAAGATAGTTCGAATAGAACCTGTGTACATGCACCTTTTTGACACAGAACCTATGGCAAGAGAAATGTTTCAAAGATCAGGATGCCTCTCTTTTTGCCAGAACATGTAGAGAGGCCACTCAGAAGTAGAAAAACAATTTGCACTAAATTTTGATGGAAGAAAACCAGAGTTGGAGATTTGGAATTTGAGGTCACTGAAGCCTCCATCTCAGCTGCAACAGGGATTCCCATTTCAGGAGAAAATTGGTTCAAGGCCATGGTATTGAGTTCACCTTTCGTTAAAGATCTTTTCAAGCCTAAATACCAAGCCAATGATTTATCTAAGAATGTGCCAAGGAATCAGTTGATTGACCAGT
The DNA here is from genome assembly GCA_009831015.1 of Picea engelmannii. NCBI lineage: Eukaryota > Viridiplantae > Streptophyta > Pinopsida > Pinales > Pinaceae > Picea > Picea engelmannii. The sequence continues at coordinate 51,928 of ML804682.1, read as the reverse complement.
TTGATAGAATGTTGAAAATCATACAGAGATATTTTAGTTGTGAAGGGAGATTTAACACCCTGTACCATTACCACATAAGGTTGTTGTTGCATTTTACTGGTAAGGTTCAGATGAATATTCCATATTACCTGTTGAGAAGTATAGGTAAAATGGCAGATAGGGTGCAAGCCAAATCCAAGGATGTGGACTCCAGTCTTTTCCACTCTGGACTTATCAGGATGCTTATCTCTGAAGAGTTGGGAAAGAAAGAGATCTCCTGGGAGAATTTTTTGGTCTCTTCTCACTTTAAGCTAGACCCAATACCTACCCCCCAATCACAAATTGCAGGCTCTTCATCACCTACCAGTACTAAAACAGGGATCAGCAAGAAGAGAAAGGGCAGAGCCCCTATTTTAGAGGTCAATAAGCAAGTCAGAGAAGTTGAGGAGGAGGTTTGTCCTTCCCCACATAGAGATTTCTCACCACCACCTCCACCAGGGTTAGAAGAAGTTCCATCTTCTACCAAGGTGACATCAAAAAAAGGGAAGAAGATTCTCTTTCCCTCTCCTTCTCTAGCAGCTGAAATCAAAGGTAAAAGACCTTTCACCAGGTCATCAATTCCTAAAGGGAATTTCAAAGGAAAGCCTTTACAAGAAACCCCTGTACAGAAAATCAAGGGTAAAAGTACCAAAAGACCTTTGCAGAGGGAAGATGAAATCCATGTGAAGGATTGTAAAAAAACTATGAAAAATAAAGAGAACGCTGATGTGCAAGAAAAGATGCATAAAGGAAAATGTTTTGAGAAGACTAATGAAACATGCAAGGAAACTCCTGTACAGATGGAAGAAAAGGACGAGAAGAAGTCGGTTGAGACTGCAAATGTCCCCAGCCCCCTTGGTAGCAGACCTACAAAAGACTTATTAAGAAGCTTAGGGATGTAAGGAGAGAAATAGCTCGTCTTAAAGCAGAAGACATGGTCCACTTGGCTCAGATGAATGAACTCATGACTGGGTACAACCATACCCTGGACTTGGCAAGGTTCGCAGCGAGAAAGGCTCTGCCTCTTCATAAATAGCTGAAGAATATTTACAGACAAAACAGGGGTTTCCAGGCTCAGAACAGGAAGCTAAAGGCAGAACTGAATCATTTCCAAGATGAAGTAACCCAAAAGAATTTACAGGTGTTGGTTGAGGTTGCCATTGAAGATGACAAACCAATAGCTAAGGAGAGCACAACCATACTGAAGAAGCCTACCAGTCCTAAGAAGAAGAAGTCTATTGAGTTAGTTGAAGACACTCTTTCCACCAGGAAGAGTGTGAGGCTAAGTGTTAAAATGACAAAGTAGTTGGTAGTGGTAAACCCCATTTTTGAAAGTTTTTCCTTCTTGGGAAGGTTAACTGATATGCACATATTAAGTTTTTCCACCTATACAGGCTTCTAGGTGTTTAGCTATATGAATTTTGGAATTTTTGCCAAGTACTAGTTTCACTCAGTGGTAAAAGAACCTAAGTAAATTGATTTGTCATCATGGAAGGACACAAATAGCTCTACACACGTTTAGGACTCAAAGACGTTGCATTTTGGCATAGCTACCCAAACCCTTATGCAAATGCAGCGTAGGTGGCGCTGCGTAATATCTTACATAGAGAAGGTTTACACACAGGCGCTACTCAATTTTGCAACAGAGGACAAATGTAGCCGCGGACATGCAGCACAAGGGCACTACCCACAGGTGCTACCTTCTCTCCTTGTTCCATTCTAGGGGGCGTTACACAGAATTTCTACCCAAGGGAGTAGCTAGCAAACACAAAGGATCTAGGAAGACTAAGCCAATAGTTTTGGATAAGTTAATAATGGAATAAATGACAGAAGTAGCAGTTGGCATGCAGGGGACAACTACAAGCTCCAAAGAGACACATGGAAAAATAGGAGCTGAGCAGCAAAAGAGGATCAAAGAAGTTAGAAGCATGATTGGGTTTAGTCACCAAGACTTCCCTGTTTTATAGCATAGGATTTTATCTTAGTTGTTAGAATAAATAAATGTTCTGAGATTTTTAAGGAAAAGAGGCTAGCTCATACCTCCAATTGTTGCCTCCTTTTCTTGTTATAAATAGATAGATGAATTTCTTTAATGGGCTCGGATGGTAGAGCAAGGCTCCCAAGAAACTGTAATATTTTTTATAAAGTGACTGTGATCTAGTATGTATTGGACTTAAGACTTTTTGACTAATAGAAATCAGCTCCGATTTCAGACTATTTGCTTCTAATGCTAAATGTTCATATTTGAATGCTTCATATGGATGACTGCGGTAATGATATGATGGATGTTTGATAATTTTATTGTCATGGTGTTTATTTAGCTCCTTAGTTTCTAATTTCAAGAAGATCTTGTTTTAAGAAACTTTCTTCCTTTGGGATTTTGTGGACCTGATGTTTGCAGTAGCTCTTACATTCTTCTCATTCAAGTCTTCCTTCTATCCATATTTACTCCCAAACTACTGGTTGAAATTAGCCAATACCTTATTTGTTGTTACATGTTAGATCTGTTTCTGAGTGAGGATATTATCATTTCGAGTTTTTCCATTCGACCTTTCAAAAAACACTCATACTTTCACATATCATCTGATGGGTACTAGGCTTACCTTCCTTGCAATTAGAAGGTGACTCCTAGTGCTAACAGAAGGATTTAATCATCAACGGATACACAGATGAGCACCACACACAAGTTGTCAAGAGAAAAAGGATCAAGCGATAGAAGACAGAGGTTAACGCTGAGGTGGTTGAAAGCATTGGAGAGAATCATCCTGCTTGGCTTGACACTTTAAAAGAAGAAATTGCTAATCTGAAATAGATTTCAAGCTAAATTAAGTATGTTTCAGAAAATTTTGTAATGATATAGATATGTGGCATTCAAAATGAAAATCTCAAATATGTCAGTTTTTTATTATAACGACGTCTAAAAAATAGGAGTATCGTTGTGTACGTTACTCCTTTTCTATAAATGATGTCTATTTTTGGTATTTTGGAGAAGATAATTCATTTTGAATCCCGGATGTAATTTACCTATGTATACTAGTACAAAGATAAATGAATGGTTGGACTTACCAGAAAGGGGCTTGCCCTCGTAGCAGGGGGACTTTGTAACTTTCTAGAGCTGAATTGAATATATATATGTTGTAGCTTTTCGAATTCTCTATGAAAAGATTCTAATGGTGGTGATATGAGTTTTGTCTTCTCTCATAGTATGTGTTCCTTGTGTTCCTAAATTTCATTTGCACTTTCTTCTGTTTAAATTGGAGAGTTAAAAAGCCTAGAATTTGTCATGTGATGCTCTCGGCTTAAGAAGTTTAAACTATGTGTGTTTCTTCCTAGCTAATTCAGAATTCATTTCAAAAATGCTCTGAAGTAGTTCTTTGTTTTCTCTTTCCTCCTACACCCCACTTAAATACAATTTACAACTCAGATGCATTACCTCATTTAGCCTTTATCCTCTAGAGAGTTCTATTGGCAAGTCATTATTTTCATTCACTTTTGGAATCTTGACTTCATAGCCATGAATGTCCTTCCCCTTCCTAGCCAACAAATTTATAAAAAAAAAAAAAAAAAAAAACTAAACCTAGCCATGGATTGTCAAAGAAATACCATGTGACATGAGAGAGCCCTCTCTGAGTTGAGAAGGCTAGTGCCCAGCTCTAAAGTTGGTTGAAATAGTTACCTTTGTCATTTTTCTATCAGTCGGACAAAATTTACAAAGTGCTAACAGATTCGTTTGAAGAGGCATCACCGAAAAGATGTGTGGTCACTGACTCAATGCATCTGACACTCTATTCACTATTCCCTTTATGTAAGTAATCTTGAAATCGTACTCGCTAAGAAATTCCGACCAACGTCGTTGTCGCGCATTCAATTCGCTTTGCGTAAAGATGTGTTGTAGTCCATAATGGTTCGATTTTAGTTTGAATTTTCGTCCAATCAGGTAATGTCTCCAAACTCTCAAGGCATAAACAATGGCTAGAAACTCCAAATCATGCATCGCATAGTTCTCCTCATGCCTTCTCAAATTTCTCGAGATGTAAGTGATCATTCGATCGTCTTGCATCAAGACTTCGCCTAAGCCTTCTTTGGATGTGTCAATGCATACCAAGAAGTCCACATCCATGTCAGGAACCCTTAGTATCGGTGTTGTTTTCAACAGCTCCTTGAGCCTCCGAAATGATTCCACGCATTTCTCGGTCCAAACAAACTTCTTGTTCTTCTTCTGCAATTTCGTAATCGGATCTGCTATCTTTGAAAAACCCTCGACGAACCATCGATAGTATCTCGCTAAACCCATGAAGCTACGCACTTTGGGGACATTCGTCGGTGAAAGCCATTCCATAATAGCCTTGACCTTTTCTGGATCCACAACGATACCTTCATCGGAGATGACATGCCCTACGTAGTGAATCTTCAATTGATAAAACAAGCATTTAGACAATTTCTCATACAATCTGTTCTCTTGTGGACACTGTAGTACTAAGCGCAAGTGCTCATCATGCTCCTCCAACGTCGGAGAGTAAATCAAAATATCGTTAATGAATACTTGGACGAACTTGTCCAAGTATTCATGGAACACCTTGTTCATCAAACTCATAAATACCCCAGGGGTGTTTATCAATCCAAAAGGTAAAACAGTAAACTCGTAATGTCCAAACCTAGTATTAAAGGCGGTCTTAGGGAAGTTGTCCTCCTTGATCTGTAACTGGTGATAACCTGATCTCAAGTCGATTTTTGAAAACACCGTCGCGCCTTTCATCTGATCAAACAGATCATCAATCCTTGGAAACGGATATTGATTCTTGATCGTTGCCTTGTTCAATTGACGATATTCAATGCAGAGTCTCCACGACCCATCCTTCTTCTGTATGAAGGTAACAGGTGCACCCCATGGTGACACACTTAGACATATAAGTCCTAGGTCCAACAACTCCTTCAGTTGCATTTTCAACTCCTGTAACTCTGAGGTCGACATCCGATAAGGCATTCTTGCTATCGGTTCAATCCCCGGTTTTAGGTCTATGGTAAATTTCAATTCCCTCTCTGGAGGCATTCTAGGTAACTCCTCAAGGAAGACATCCACAAACTCTCATACCACTGGAAGGTGTTCTAGACCTTTCACTACTCCCTTCTTGTTTAATGCAAGGATCACATAAAGCTTACATCCCTTTCACATGCTCTTCTGTGGTTGAAAAGAAGCAATGAACCACAGGGAAACTCCCTGGTTCCGACCTACAATCACGCGTCTATGTCCCTCATCATTGACCAAGCTCAATCATTTCATATTACAGTTGAGTATCGCCTCATGTGATTCCAACCAGTCCATACCGATCACCACATCATAAGATCCTAAGGTCATGACATACAAGTTGGCCCTGCTAACAAACTCTCCCATGTTAAGGCTATAGCCCGTAACCTTCCCACCAACCTTATGTTTGGCTCCCGAAGCCATTTATACAAAGCTAAACTCATCATGTTCGACTGCCTTTCCCTTAATTCTTTTTAGCGCTACGCCAGAAATGAAACTCTCTATAGCACCTGGATCTATCAAAATACTAAGGGTTTGGTCAATGATGGTACTTGACGTCTCGAGCATAGACGACTGGTGCTCTACCTGGTGGTTATTCACCATTGGATGAATCCGATGGGCCTTTCCCAAATCTCCCATAGTAGTGGGTCCGACTAATCCAGATGCCCTAGTCCTCGCCACTGGGAATTCACGATGGTAATGTGGCTCCCCACATGTCCAACACCCCTTCTTTGGTCGAGTACTCCCGGTACCCGAAGTTGGTGGCCCTCTGACCTAGAACCTGGTCTGTTCTGTTGAACAGACCTAAACTATTGTTGTTTTGGTCGACTTTTTTGTTGGTGTTGTGGTCCTCGGTAAGGAGTATGTTGTTGAGGTGTTGGTCATCGAGGTGTAGTGAAAGTGGATCCTCTCTAGAAGCCACAATATCTTGGTGAATGTCTAGTTGGTGTCTGATGTTGCTGTGCACCAGATGACACCTGCCCCACGGGTCTCACTGGAGTCTTTCCCTAAACCTCGTTGATAAGCTCCTCCTCTGTTATGAGGGCCTTCTAAACAACATCATGCAAGGTTTGAGGCATCAGAATCCTAACCTTTGCATGAATTATGACATTAAGGCCAAACACGAACATGTTGACCTTAAGTTTCTTGGTATTCAAGTGCGAGCATACCAAAGAAGCTCCATAAATGGGCCTCGTACTCGGGAACCGTACGGTCTCCCTGTTGCAAGGCATTGAACTTGCTGAGCTGACACTCAATGAATTCCTTCGACATATACCTCTCTCAGAATTGTTCCTCGAATATTTCCCAAGACACATCTTCAACGGCCATGTTCAATTGTGGCAAGAGCGTCTTCCACTAGAGAAGAGCGCTCCCCTTCAGTTGAAAGACTGCCATGCGGACCTTCATGTTGGAGGTATAGTCGCGAAGTGAAAATCACATCGCCATATTCTCCAGCCATGCCTTGGTGGCTACGCCATCTGGGGCACCAAAAAACTTGAGAAATTTGACCTTCTCGAGTTTGCGGTGAATGATACCAGTACCGACCGGAGCGCGCAGTGGACCCTCAAGGGGTGTCGGCACCCCAGCCTCATCTCTATCCAAACGGCTAATCAGTGCTTCTGACATCCATTGTAAAGACCTCATCAACCCAACCACATCACCCACTGTTATTTTTTCATGTTCGACGACCTGTTCGTCTCCCTGGGGGTTAGACCCCTCGGGCATGGATGCTACTAGAGGCATCACACCTCCTCCCCTAGCACCCCGTCGTCTGCCTCCGCGGCATCCTCTAACCATGATTACCTGCACGAATACAAATTAGTTTAATTAGGAACATTACAATCAAATATCTAATCAACGTAATTCGTAGTGATCCCAAGTCATGGGTCGAACCGGCTCTGATACCATATGTAACGACCCCGTCATTATGACTACAAGCAACTCAACGTAGAAGCAATTTTTTATTTTTTTTAAGCAAGAAGGAAACAATGACAACAGTTAAACAACATAACTTGATGATGAATACAATGCACGCATATTGGGCAACAGACAACAACGACTCAACATACTAGCACATCACACAACTGGATGAAACATGTGATAATCAAAGACAAATAAAAATGACTACCCACCTGACACAAGCAAGACAATGCCTACAAGATAAAGGTCAACATCAACAACTGGACACAATGGCTTCAACGACCAATAACTAGAAACCTCTACAGCATGAAAAACCAAAAGCATTAAGGCATTACAAAACCAAGTACCAACATCAATTATAATGAACAATATGCCCACATCGAGAAGCACAAGACTCCGGCTAGGTTATCATTCGCATATATCCGTCAGGGCGCGCAATGATCCTCTCATCAGGAATCATGTCGTCACAAGGCGATAGGCGTGACAGTAACCATGGTGCAACATAACATATCTAGACCTTTAACCCAAGCTAAATCCCTCGCACTGGGAGACTGAATTATCTGTCAAAAATACACGAAGATTATACCCAAGCACCCAATCAACAAGTTGACAAGACGCAAGGTGACATCATTCAAAATTAAAATGCACAACTAACCGAAGGATTTCTTGTTTCCTACAAGGTAAACAAGTGTGGTGTAACAACTATGGCCAACCCCCATTTAAAATTCAACTTAAGGCACAAGGCACATAGTAACCAATTAGTTGTTAAACTATTAATTGTTTTAGCTAATAAAACTTAATAATACTCAACCATTAATCTTGCGCAAGCTATTAAACTATTTCACCAATAAACCATAAACCATTAATTGTTAATCATTATGTCTAAGTGTGAATGAGTGAACTATTATCATTGCAATTAATCAAGTAATCTATTACCAAAACAATTAAGCCATTAATCTAATACCATAGCAGCATTTATTCTATTGTGGCAGACGTTAAAAAGACTGATATGTAAGACGGATAAATGAACAATTGCTAAAAAGAACAATTAATCTACTGTTTTCATAAGTCATAAGTCATATATATATAACCATTGACATATAAAAACAATTAATATGATTGTAGTAAGGATCACGACCATCATTGAAACCATATATTTTTAAAAACTAAGATCGCTATTTACAATGATTCATTGTCTAGCAATGTTATCTAACTGATATACTATCTAACCAATTGCTATATAATAATAAAGTCGATGCCTAACAATGGCAATATTGTCCCGCAATAATTGGTTGTCTATTAAATAGTATCGTTGTCTATTAAATATTCACCTGGGGTCTATTAAATAGTATCACTGTCTATAGCCGTCTATGCCAACAGTATCACTGTCTATTAGACATTCGCCAATAGTATCGTTGTCTAATAAGTACACGATATTGATGTATATAAAATACATGATAATGTTGTCTAATAAATGGAAATCGCCATCCATTAATAACATCTGTCTAGAATTGATAACTCTTTCTAAGACATATATCGTTATTGGTGTGAAAACGCAGTTGTGTACAAATCGTTGTCTATATATAAATGGTTGTCAGGCATTGATATTTCAGTCCAATGAATATATCGCCCTCTATTAACTATTCGCAAAGTTAAACATGATATTATTGTCTATTTAAAAAGGAATTCGTAAATATAAAATAAATTAGCAAGTAATTAACAAATATATCATTGTCTATTATATCGATGTCTAATAAAAAGGAGTTAACAAATAAACCGATATCTATTTAAATATTCGCAGATTTAAATATGATATTGTTGTTTATTTAAAAAGGAATTTGCAATTAAAAAAGGAATTAACAAGGAATAATCAAATATATTGTTGTTTGTTAATCATTATTATTCAAATCATTGTCATACACAGCAACAAATTCAACGCATTCATTCACATATAAAAATGTTGTCATTAACATATAAAACATTGTCTATCATATTCTATCAATCAATAAAGTCTTTGTCCACTATAATTTGTTGTCTGATTGATGAATCGGTGTCTAACACAGTAACACTGACTATTAATAGTCGTTGTCCATCAAGAGGTAGCTATCTGACAAAGATATCGCCTGGGGTTCCATGCTAAACTCAGAATAACAATGGAATTAAACCGTCGAGTGTGGGAGGTAAGACACGAAGCGTTAGGACAGAAATACGTTGAGCACAATGGACAAAACGAGGAGACATTCATTTAATGCACGAAGATTATCATTCGAAAATGCAGGCAGAGATTTATCAATCAAAAACATAGATATTTGGCCTTCAAAACTCAGAGGTTTGTCATTCACCAACACAAAGTTTTATCAATCCAAAAATGCAGAGATTTGGCATTCAAAACTCAGAGGTTTATCATTCACAAACGCAGAGTTTTATCAATCCAAAAACGCAGAGATTTGGCATTCAAAACTCATAGATTTACCAAACTTTAAGCAATTAAAAATGCAGAGTATAATCATATTTTAATCAATCAAGACGCAAAGCACTAGAACAACTCTGAGAATCAACGTAGAGAATCAACGCAACTCTGAGAATCAACATAGAGAAACAATGATGGTGGACTGGAGAGAATAAATTCCTGGGAGAGAATTCCTTGTTGGGTAGAGAATGAACCTACAGTTATTATACATGCACAGGAAAGCAGGGCATTTGAATCTAAGTCTTAAACATCGGAGTGAAGATATTCTATTCGGCTCCTGTCTGACTGCTCAGGCACAGACTAATAACATAAAGGATCATGGAACAGAGGATAAAACACAATCTGCATCCAGATCTTCTCCGTGGAGAAGCAAATAATGAAATAAAAGCACAATCAAGGAATGAAAAAAACATAGGCAGGAGATACAAGAATGTAGGCAAGGTTTTAGTCTGGTGCTCATTCTGGCCACGCGCAAAGAGACAATAACTCGTAAATAAAGGATACAGTGGATATCAAGGGTTATTATTGAATAAATCAAGCGACAAGAAGATTACAAGTACCGTAGGAATGCATGTACAAGAAATCTCATGGTAATGAAATCTTCAACCGAGTACAGAAAAATAAACATGTGTAAATTAAATTTCATTGCAAGTAACAACTTTAACTATCATACCTTATCCAAATGTGAATTCTCCAAGGTCATTGTCCCGCACGCGCTCTATCCATCTCCTACTTTCCAACCGATGTGACCTCACTGGTACCTCCCGGCCAACTAGGAGTACTCTTCTTCCCACTGAGCCCCCCAAACTGCAAAGGGGCCATGCACATAATACCAGAGAATGCTAGCACCCGGCTCACCTCACAAGGTCGATCAACCACTCGTAACCCGAGTTGTGTATCCCAACTCCCATAAGAGAAAGTTCAGTCAAGATAAGATTTCAGCAGCGTAACATTACGCAAGCCAAATGATGATCCATAGTCCTCCTTTGTCATCTCTTTTATAGATTTTCCTAGTAATTTGTTTCCCAAAATTCTCATTAGATTCCTTTTTAATTAATTTAATTAGGAAAATCCTCCCACATACACATGTTGCCCAATCCCCTAGTTGTACCAGAAAATCAATTTTATTAATTAATTAAATATTCCTATTTCCCTCACCCACCTAAAAGCATTCCTAAAAATGATCCTCGGTGTCCCAATATTCCCTTACAAAACTTAAATGACTTACGCCTTACTTAATTCCTAGTTGAATTCATAAATAGAAAGTCCCAAAGGCTAGATTCCTTACTAAGTTAGACATTCAACTTTTTTTTAAGTCTCCCCTTTTCTTTAATTTTCCCTTTTTCCTTAAGTTTCCTTTTTCTTTTAAGTTTCCCCCTTTTTCCTATTTAACTAAAAATCAATTTAGCAAGTGTAGATAAAAACAACCATTTACCCTCTTTTCTTTTTAACTAAAAATTAAATTAGCAAATGTAGATAAAAACAACCACTACCCCCTTTTAAAAATTTAATCCTTCATTATAATTTTTACTTTAATAATTAAAGTTTGAATTTCTTTACCCCCTTCTTGTTATATGTCTAATTATTTTTGTTCAAAGGTTCTACTTAGACATAGGTTAAATTCACTAGGTTGGGCGACATTTTTAAGGGAAAAGTTGTTTTTAACTTTACTTAACATATCATCCATTTTAAAGCCGACTAGGTCCTAAGGAGGCATAGTTTTTTAGGCACTAGGTTTATTCACTTACCAGTTAAAATCGCGACGTGCCCTTCAGGATGCACTACGTGCTCCAAGGGTGCCACTCGTTGCTTTCTGTTTTATTTGCACAATGTGCGACGCACTACGTGCTCCAAGGGTGTCACTCACCTCTTTCCATTTTATTTGCGGAATGTGCCCTTCAAGACACACTATGTGCTCCAAGGGTACCACTCGCCTCTTTTCATTTTATTTGCGCGACATGCTCTTCAAGATGCACTACGTGCTCCAAGGGTGCCACACGCCTCTTGAGTGAATTTGGTAGACGTCAAACCCCTAGAGTCAATACTCTTCCAGGTGATCTTGTGGGAAACTAAGGGCCTCTAAGGAATAAGGCCCCTGCATTATTGTGCGCCCCTTAGAATCATAGTGAGTGACTGTCACAGTCTTCCCTCACGACATCGTGGGTCTTCTCAAACTAAGTAATCATTAACCTATATTTCGAGCCACGGTGGGAGTGCTAGTAGGTTGTGGCAGGGATGTTGCCACACCTTTCCCTCAATGTCTTTGGTTGTCGTGTGTGACCCCTCTACTCCATATGTGAGTCTGGTCAGAAAGCTATCGTCAGCCAGTATCCATCAGCGAATCATGTCAGTAATAATAATCAATCATCATAACATCTAATCATATGTACATATGTCACATCAACAACATTCAAACCCAACAATCCACTCCCTAACTCGATACGGAGTCCAAGGGGTTTCATTGATGCCTCTGTATCCTCGAGGTCCAAAGTCCTGCACACTCAGGAGAACCCAGTCAATATCACATGTCTACGTAAATACAACAAAATGACATATCATCAAATCCACAATATATCATAATCATAATCAAAATGATGAATAGTATAATAACCCGGATCACTTGCACGCAAGTGTCCTCAAAGAATAAGTTCGCTCAATGCGTGCAAGAACGGGATGTTACATGACCCAAGGAATTATATATTGGGGAAGACCAACTCAATATAAAGATATATCAAAGATATAAGAAAGAATAAATTCTTGTAAAAAAAATTCAAGGATTAAATGGCTATGGGAAGGGGATAGGAATACTCATTTCTTTCATAATTCTCTCCTCAATCAAGGAAACAAAAATTGGATTGTAACCCTGAAGACTACAGAGGGAATGAAACTAGAGAAGCATGAGGACATTCATTCGGAATTGACAAATCACTTTAGTCGGATCCTTAAAGAACCAAGTGAAGATCACATCACAACCATTCGAGCGATCACCAGAACAATTTTGGCCCTGGTATCTCCAGAGAAAAATCTAAGCTTGGTATGATCTATATCAATGGAAGAGGTGGAACAAACCGTAAAGGAGATGGCAGCAAGTAAATCTCTTATTCTGAATGCATTTAAAACATATTTCTTTCAGACATGTTGGTCATGTTATCACAATATTTGGCACTTGTGCAAAGCCTTCACAAGATTCAAGGCAAGTGAAACATATGGAAGTACTTTCCACTGTCACCTGAGAAATTACTTCCCTCATTTTAATGAAGGATTGAGGTCCAACACAAGGGAGGCTTCCCTATTTGTTGAAATATTGTAACTGCAAAGAGTATTCTATTTATTATTTATGTATTATTCATTAGATCAATCCCCTTTTGTGGATTGATCATGTCGGGCATTATAAATGACCAAATCCCCTTTTGCGGATTGGTCAAACCCTAATTGTAATATGAAAAATGAGAAGTTGGCCCCCAAAATAAATTAAAGTGGTTCTAACCACCCAGAAAGAGAAGTCGGCCCTGCCAGTGAAAAGACACTTCCTTTCAGCACCTGCCAGATTGTATAAATAAAGAAGGCCAGCACCTCATTTGTTCACTCACTCATTTGATCATCCAAAGTGCAAGTTTGGAGCTGCAGTTAGAGAATAAGGAAGAGAGAGAGGCGCATTACTTGGTAGAGGACTTTCTGTAGTGTTTGGTTTATTCTCTTGGCATTGTATTGGCTATCTATATTAAGGAAGTTTTTGTTGGGTTTTCTCCCCCATGAGGGTTTCCCAGGATAAATGATGTGTCTCTTGTGATTGTGTTTCTCTCAGTGATCCTACCTATGATATGGTTATCTAGTAAATTGAAAAGAAACCTAATAATATCTTAAACTCTAACATGGTATCAGAGCTGAGCTGAAGAGAGCATCTTTCACGGGAAAAAGAAAAACGTCATTTTTTACGTACAAGGAAATTAGAGATTTTTATTGAAAAGGAATTTCAGCCCAAAATTCATCTAGAAAAGTGTGCCCTAGCCCAAGGAACTCTTTGGCACCTTCAGCGCACCTTTTCAGTGGATAGAACTTCCGAAAAGTGAAACCCTAGTTTTCACTAGTACCAGAAGTACCAAAAAACCAGAAGCACGAATCTAGAAATCTGTTGGTCAAGTTTGAAGGGAAAAACATTGGATTTTCTGAAATCTAACCACACTAGGATACTTGCCTCAGCGAAGCGCACCTCCTGGTAAGTTCAAAATTCAATTCTGAGCATTTTCATTTTTTGGTCATTTTCCTAGCTCCAAGTAAAAGATGTATGTAAGCACTAAGCTTGTTGACAAGCTAGAAGGTGTGGAAAAATTTTGTGCCTAGAAGTATAGGATTGGACTCATTCTTGAAGAGAATGACCTAGAAAGATTCATTAAAGAATATGTACCAGAACCCGTCGATGTCGAAGCTAAAGAAAAACACCAAAAGGACACAATTAGGGCCAAAAGAATCATTGCAGATTCTATCAAAGATCACTTTATTCCTCAAGTGTCTTCAAATAAGACTCCAAAAGAAATGTTTGATGCCCTAACCAGATTATATGAAGGAAAGAACATAAATCGGAAAATGGATCTAAGGACTCAACTCAAGAATACAATGATGCAGAAAGGAGAAACAATCCAGAAATATTTCTTTAGAATATCACAATTCAAAGAACAACTAGAAGAAATTGAAGATACTATAGACGAATATGAACTCATAATGATGGCCCTTAATGGTCTCACAATACCTTGGGATGCATTCATCCAAACTATTTGTGCCAAAAAGGAGAAACTACAATTTGACAGTCTTTGGGAAGAATGTCTTCAAGAAGAATCAAGAGTAGCTAACTGAGAAGCTTTGATATCAAGAGATGAAGATCGAGCCATGGCTACTCACACTAAAGGAGGAAGAAATGATTATTACTTCCAGAAAGAAACTCATAAGGAGTCTCACCCCCAAAACAAATTCATACATAAAGAATCTCAACCAAGGAGATTCCAGAAGTTTCAGAAAGGACAAAGAAGAGACAAAAGATTTATCATCCTACCAATGTTACCATTGTGACAAGATGGGACATATTGCAAAACATTGTCCAGCTAGACGATAAGAATACAAGAAGAAAAACAAGAGGCACCATGCTCGTGCAGTTGAAGATGAAGAGCCACCCACAAAGATGATAAAAGAACAAATTGAAGACTATGTCTTAATCTATGCCCTCTAAGGATCAGGATCACCTGGTGAGGACACTTGGCTCATTGATAGTGGTGTTTCCAAGCACATGACAGGTCAAAGAGACATTCTCTCTTGCCTTTCAAAAAAGAATTTTTCTCAGAAAGTTACACTTGGAGATGATTATCAATACCCTATCAAGGGAGTAGGAGAATCAAATTACAAGCTTAATTCAGAGACCCCAATGAAGATTAAGGATGTACTAAATGTATCAGGTTTGACAAAGAACTTACTCTCCATCTCATCTTTAGAAAAGAAAGGCTTCATAGTTTCCTTCATAGATGGAGAAGTTCTTATGTGGGCCAAAGGAAAAACCATGGAAGAAGCAATTGTCATTAGAAAAGAAGAAGGTGGCTTGTATAAGATAAAGGGTCACTCAGAAGTAGCCATGACCCACTCCATTGAGAATCCATGTGAACTTTGGCATAGAAGATTATCCCACATCAACTACAAGGCATTACCTTATGTAATCAAGGTAGTCACGGGTCTACCAGAACTTAAGGTTGACCATGAAGGTGTGTGCAATGAATGTGCACAAGGAAAGAACATCAAGAACCCTTTTCCAAAGAGAGACAGTGAAGAAGAAGAAGTCATAGATCTCATTCACTCATATGTGTGTGGCCCAATGCCATCATCCTCCATCAGTGGGTATGTATACTATGTATCCTTCATTGATGACTATTCTCATAAAACTTGGGTCTACTTTTTGAAATCAAAAGATGAAGTGTTCAGTAAATTCAAGGAATTCAAAGCCTTGATAGAGAATCTTTCTAAAAGAAATATCAAGATACTCAGGTCAGATAATGGACTAGAATACACCTCAAAAGAGTTTGTAAAATTTTGCAAAGATGTCGAGATCAAGAGGGAGCTCACCACTCCCTAAAATCCTCAACAAAATGGTGTAGCAGAAAGAACAAAACTATAATGGAAGTAGTGAAGACCATGATCCATGATCAAGATATTCCAATGTGCTTATGGGAAGAAGCAGCAAAAACAACAGTATATGTACAAAACAAATTGTCTCATAGTGCACTTGGGTTCAAGACCCGTGAAGAGATGTTCTCCGAAAAGAAGCCAGAAGTAAGCCATCTCAAAATATTTGGTTGCCCAGTATTTGTACATATTCCAAAAGAGAAGAGAACCAAGATAGACCCTTCAGGAAAGAAAGGAATATTTGTTGGATACTGTGAAGTCTCCAAGGCCTTCAGATTTTATATACCAGGTTACCATCATATTGAGATCAGCAGGGATGTAAACTTTGATGAAGATGCAGCACTCAAGAAATCTAGAAGATGTCAGCTTGAATAAGTATATGAAGAGGAACATGTAACTCCTAGAGTTGTAGAACCAGTGAGGGAATTCATAGCTTCCCCTAATGAGGAGATTCTAGAAGATCATGACATAGTATAATCTCAAGAACCTCCCCAGATGATGATCTCCCACAAGAGAAATCCATCCTGGACAAGGGAACTTATTCAATATGGAGAGAAGTATGGTGTCCCCGAAGGAACCATGAGACAAGTAAAGAAACCTAATCCACTCTCCAGTTATATGGCTTTGATGTGTGATCTCTTAGAGAAGGGGCCTACCTTCTTTGAAGAAGCCATTCAGAAGAAAGAATGGGCAGATGCCATGACAGAATAATACCAATCCATCATAAAGAATGATGTATGGGAAATATTTCCCAGACCAAAGATCAAGGATGTGGTATCTTCCAAATGGATTTTCAAAATAAAACATGTTGTTGATGGAAGTATTGAGAAATATAAAGAAAGGTTCGTTGCTCATGGCTTCTCTCAAAAGGAAGGCATTGATTATGAAGAGATGTTTTCTCATGTATCCAGGTACACTTCAATTAGAATGATCATAGCCCTTGCAGCTAAGATGAAGTGGAAGCTACACCAGATGGACGTGAAAACTGCCTTCTTGAATGGTGTCATTGAAGAAGAAGTGTATATAGAACAACCTCAAGGATTTGAAGTTGAAAATAGGAAGACTCATGTGTGAAAGTTGAAGAAGGCTCTGTACGGATTGAAGCAAGCTCCTAGAGCTTGGTATTGAAGGATTGACAGTTTTCTAACGAGCTTGGGCTTTACCAAGAGTAAAGTTGATTCTAACCTTTACTTCAAGGTTATGAATGATGAGCCTGTTATATTGTTGTTGTATGTGGATGACTTATTCTTAACTGAAAAAAAAAATCTCATCATTGAATGTAAGAAGAAGCTCGTTGCATAATTTGAGATGAAATACCTTGGCCTAATGCACTATTTATTAGGTCTTGAGGTCTGACAAATCCCAGAGAGGATCTTCCTTAACCAAGGGAAGTATGCAGTTGAAATACTGAATAAATTTGATATGTTGGAGTGCAAGTCCATGAATACACCCATGGAAACAAATTTGAATCTCCTGGTTGATACTTTGTCAAAATTGATTGATGCTACGTTGTACAGACATGTCATTGGATCGTTGATGTATTTGACGAACACCAGGCTAGATATATGTTTTTATGTGAACACCTTGAATCAGTTTATGGTAGAGCCCAGACGTGTTCACCTAGTTGTTGCAAATCATGTGATGAGGTACCTTAAGGGTACATTAGATTATGGTCTCAGTTATGATGGAGATCATGACTTCAGACTGAGTGGTTATACTGATTTAGATTGGGCTAGAAGTGTCTCTAACAGGAAGAGCACTTCGGGATGTTGTTTCAGTCTGGGGTCATCCATGATCTCATGGCAGAGTAGGAATCAATCAAGCATTGCTCTCAGCACGGCAGAAGCATAACACATTGTTGCATGTTCTTCCACCTGTGAATCCATATGGCTTCGGAAGTTGTTGACAGGTCTATTCGATCTAGAGATGGAAGCAACCATGATCCTATGTGATAACCAGAGCTGCATAAAGATGACAGAGAACCATGTGTTCCATGACAAGTCAAAACACATATAGATCCGATATCATTACATGTGTGATATGGTGCAGAGGGGATCCATAAAGCTTCAGTATGTTAGCACAGATGAACAGGTTGTTGATGTGTTGACCAAGCCTCTATCTCGTGTAAAGTTTGAACACTTTCAAGATAAGCTCGTGTAGTCCATAAGGACCTCCCTCGAAAGGGGGAGTAGTGTTGTGTTTCCAGCTTAGTGTTGTGATGCCAGCCTCGTGTTTATGTGTTGCCAACTTAGTGCTATGATGCCAGCCTCATGCTGATGATGTGCCAACCTTGTGTTGTGATGATGATGTGACAGCTTCGTGATGTGATGATGTGTGCCAGCCTCGTGTTGTGATGATGTGTTGCCAGCTTCATGTTTTGTTGATGTGGTTCCAGCCTCATGTTGTGATGTTAGCTTCGTGCTGATGATGTTGTGTTTCCAGTCTCGTATTGTGATGTCAGCTTTGTGTTGATGATATTATGTAGCCAACTTCGTGTTGTGATGCCAGCTTCATGTTGAAGACTCTTAGCCTAGTGATGATGTTGATGATGCTCCAGCCTTTGTGTTGTGTTGTTGATTATATTGATGATGAGAAAAACTTCTAATGACTTATAGATACGCCAGATAGTGTTCCAGATGTTGTTGATGATGTTTCCCTCTCTCTCGCCTGATGTTGTTGTAGAATACCCTTCTTGTTAAGGGGGAGTGTTGAAATATTGTAACTACAAAGAGTATTCTAAATATTATTGATGTATTATTCATTAGATCAATCCCCTTTTGTGGATTGATCATGTCGAGAATTATAAATGACCAAATCCCCTTTTGCGGATTGGTCAAACCCTAGTTGTAATATGCAAAATGAGAATTCGGCCCCCAGAATAAATTAAAGTGGTTCTAACCACCCAGAAAGAGAAGTCGACCCTGCCAGTGAAAAGACACTTCCTTTCAGCACCTTCCAGATTGTATAAATAAAGGAGGCCAGCGCCTCATTTTTTCACTCACTTATTCGATCATCCAGAGCGCAATTTTGGAGCTGCAGTTGGAGAAGAAGGAAGAGAGAGAGGCGCATTACTTGGTAGAGGACTTTCTGTAGTGTTTGGTTTATTCTCTTGGCATTGTATTGGCTATCTATATTAAGGAATTTTTTGTTGGGTTTTCTCCCCCATGAGGGTTTCCCAAGATAAATAATGTGTCTCTTGTGATTGTGATTATCTCATTGATCCTATCTATGCTATGGTTATCTAGTAAATTGAAAAGAAACCTAATAATAGCTTAAACTCTAACACTATCAACCTCAAGGAATCCTATAGCAAGAATAAATCAAGCCTACCACCTCCTATCTTGGCCACTTGATTATACCACCAACTAGGTCTTGGTTCAAGGTTGAGACAAGGTACTTAAACAAAGCAATGTCCAAATTTTATGTGTGAGGTGTTCCAAGACAATAAGAGATATTTAGCAAGTCTAATAAGTCAAAATAATGCCCCAAAACACTACTTATCAAAGAAAAAGGTATGGTTGTAATAAAACTTGCATAAAAGGATAAATACTTCAACAATATGACAATTTATGACAACAAAAATAAAATAGTCCTAAATCCATTGAAATATATATTAAATGCAATCCTAAACTAATGGATTAAGTAACCAATGCTTACTGAAAAGTGAGATTATATGGGACTAATTTAATCATGCAAGATGTCAAGCCCTAATGGCTAATAACTACAACAATTATGCAATAAATGATGTTAAATATGATTCTAATTAAAGAATGCAACAAAACCCTAAATGTTAGGTCATAAATAGTTAAGAATTGAAGATGCATGTAATTAAACCTAAAAATAGCATAAGACATCAAAGGGAGAGAGGGTTTGGGGTTTTAAAAGTCACTTTGCAAGAGAATAGACTAGTGTCATCTAGTTCCTTGGGCATATGGAGTCTAAAATGCAACTTCTATGGAGAGAAAAGGAAAGAGAAATCTCAAAAATCAAACCCTATGGGAGTCCACTCACAAGCCCTAGGTATTGATTCTTTAGAAAAGAAACTTAGGGGAGTCCACTACAAGCGCTAAGAGGCCATCCTATATCTTCTAAAGGCCTTTAACAAGAGATCAAGATGGATCTTAGGTCAATACCCTAGATGAGTCCACTCACAAGCTCTAGAATTTTGACCAATAAGGATAAGTCTAGGGGATTCCACTCTCAAGCCCTAAAAATACCCTTATGTCACTTAACAAGCTTTGAATGAATGAAAACAAGGGAAGGGAGTTCACTACAAGCCTTCCTATGGTTTCAAAACAAATTTTATCCAAGAGAAACAAGATAACATGTAAATTATTACCACTTTCAAGCATTTACTTAATACATCAAGAACAAACCACTGAGGACTTGAAAAGAGAACTTACTAGTCAAATCGTTGGGCATGAAAGAAACCATAAACATGAAATCATCCACAGATATATTGAAAATCATCCACTAGATCATCTCCAAGAAAGTGCGCACAAGTACCCCATCATGAGAAAAAAAGATAAGAGAGAAGACTAGTAGTTCTACATAAGATGAGTTATGATTTACAAATGAGGAAAACATCATCTATAAATATGAGACAAGCCTAGTGCTTTATCTCTCTAAAATCCCCTAAAATGTAATAAATCCATGATACAAGGTGGATAGGTATCAATCTGAGCTCCAAAATAGATTCTGACATAAAGATATAATGTTAAAACATCAAAACGTCTCCCTAAAAGGTCATAGATGTGGGTGTGAGAGTCTCCAAGGAAGGTGACATCATCCTCTAAAGGGGTACAAGAACCTCCAAAGGCCACGTCTCTCCTCAAAAGGTGAACAATCCTCAAAGTTTGTGCTTCCTCAACAAGGTCACATATCCTCATCAAAAGGTGCAAACTCATTGTCATAAATGTTAGTTCATCTCAAGCTAGTATCAAATCACTCCAAGCATGACATCATCCTTTGTGTCCCCAGTGTCCTAGGTCAGAATGCCAGCATTATGCATGAGAATGTTGAAGTTATGATTATACTGAGAGGCGGGGATGAATCAGTATACGATACTTTTTACTTTAAATGAGTATTCATCAATCATTCATGAATATTCCTCATCTCTTCTTTCATACCTCAGATCTCTTGTATACACTTTTACTTGCTCTTCTTACGTAGATAATATTCAAATTCGCACATCAATCTTGTATTTATAGTGTTATGCATTCATTTATGGGGTCAACTTGTAAAACTAGTTGCATTGACATGTACTTTCTGACTGGGCCAACCTGACAGAATCTTTCGTATCTCCTCATTCTTATGGAATTAGAGGGAGCATCCTATATTATTGAAAAGGTATCATAATAAAATTTTCAACTATATATCCTATGTTCCCATTTAAGCTAGGTATTCAAAGTAAAAATTATTTCAAAGATAGGGAATCTAAACTGAGCATCAAAAATCCAAAAAAAAATATTTCCAACAATCTCCATCTTGCAATCTTTATGTTGGAAATCTGTAGTATCCCCCTTTCTTTGACATCAACAACAACAATATTTCCAATAGAGAAGGTCCCCGCCATCCCTCCGAAGGGATGTACAATCCTCTTTGAGTTCATCATCATCAAACCAAGACACAACGTCCTCAAGGATGCAACGTCCAGGCCTAGGGATTCCAACCATTTGGATGACATGTCAAGAAATATTTGTAATGCCCTAGCTCAAATATGCATGTCCCAATTCCAAGAAGTGTCGAAAGATATCAAGGAGCATGTAAAGTCATCACACAACCCAATTATCATCATCAAAGGTGCAACATACTCTATACAATGCTTGATGTCATCATGGAACGTCTTCCAAAGGATCATCTCAAGGGTGCATCATCATCAAGCAAGGTTTACAGAATTAAGTAATACCAACCATTATAAGATACAATATTCATTTAAAGAATCATACCAAGTAAGCCACAATCTAATACAAGATCCAGGTAAGCAATTCACATTAGGTATCTTCTTCAAAATTCACACTAGCTTAAGACTTTATGTAATTTTCCAATTTTAGGTATGGGAGGACCATTACAAGACCCTATTAGGTGTCTCAATACCCAAGTAGAGGAGTAGTTCCCGAGAAACCCTTCAAAGTGTAAGTATAAGTGAATGAGAAGGTACGAGGTTTACTTCCTGGTCATCATGTCATTTAGATGTAAGGCCACATGTGGGCTCATCTCCATGAGCGCCTTTGTATAGAGAGAACTTGGTGCTTGAGTTACCCTTTCCTCAACAATGTGTGTATTCCAAACCCCTTTCTTTCCTTTTGATTATTCATTTATTTCTTTGCAAATCCCCTTTTAAAGTTCATGCATTTATTTTTACTGGTATTAAGTCCTTTTAATTTGATATACATTATTTACATTAGGACTTGGGGCGATCGCCTCATAGCGAGGGAGAAGAGCTCAAGCTGACTTTTGGCTTTTGACTTGTCTTTTTTCATTCCATTATTCATTTTTTTAACATGTTTTTGTAATCTCTTTTTTTCTAGTTGCATCAACCTCAAGCATCCTAGCCCCTTCTTCTCATATGAGGGTGAAGGCATGAACCTTTTTGGGATACATAACATCCATTTCCAAAACATAGGACAACAAAATGAAAATAGATGGAATGTGTTTAGTATGGAAAGGAATGGTATGTTACCTTTATTAAGGCCTCCTAGTAGTTGTTGGATTACTGAGAGGGGGGATGAATCAGTAATAGAGCAATTTAATCTTTTTTAACCATAAAATGCAAGTGTTATATCAATGTAGCATTATCATCCAATAGTTGCAGAGTAAATAAACAATGAAAAAATGAGCAATCATACATATACACAGTACATCGGTCTTTTTACGTGGAAACCCAAAGAGGGAGAAAACCACGGAATGTTTTTTCTTATATGTCTTTAAGAATTACATTCATTAGAAGCACCAACTTCCTTTATTTTCCATCTGCAATTGGAAGGAGGCTCCAACCCCCTAGTTTCTCAGACTATAACCTGAAGGAAGCTCCAACTCCCCAATTCTCTGGCTACAACCAGAAGGAGGCTACAACCCCCTAGTTTCTCAGGCTACAACCTGAGGGAAGCTCCAACTCCCCAATTTTCCAGCTACAACCAGAAGGAGACTACAACCCCCTATGTTCTCTGGATACAACCGGAAGGTGTCTACAACCACTTTTCCTTGCCCCGTCCAACCTCCCTGACGTAGAAGTAGAATGATGGAACCACGATCACACTATCACTGTGAGATATACTGTTGTAAACATGTACCAATCAACCTGTAATCAACCTGTAACAACATGTACCAATAACCTGTGCCAACATGTACCATACATAAACCTGTACCTCAACCAAGACCAATCACCAAGACAACTCTCAACCATATGCACAAGATCACCAAGATGTGCATTAACCAAGCATAACACAACAACTCATAATCATCATCAAGATCAATATGTGCTTCTAATAATATACCAAGACAAGTATGCTACATCATCCATAAACCATGTGTCAAAAATACTACTAACAAGTGCCTCCAACCATGTACCAAGTATGCACCAATCATGCATCAACTATGACTCATCAAGATGTACCAACATCATCAACTATACACCTCATGTATGTGTCAACTCATCAACTACTTGTCTCAACCATGTACCCAACATGTACCTCAACCAAAAGCCCTCATCAATTTCATCATCCAAATCTGATTTGTAACTATGTAATAGACCTGGTGTATATGATCACATACCTACAAACCTTCCTTAACTTTAACAACAAGAGACTAGCATTTTCATCAAACTTTACTTTAGTCTCACGTGACTAATTTTGGATTAGTCAACAACCCTAACTTGAAACAATCATAACTATGTACCTGTAATGAATAAATATTTGAAAATCGTACACAATGTTCTTCAGTTTATTTTATGCAATTCCTCTAGGTTTCACTTCTTGGAACCTCTAAGAAAAGGAGTTATAGGAAAAATGGCATACCTTATTGAATTTTGGCTTATTCTAGAGAGTGAACTTGTAGAGTGTTCCCCGCACGAAATATTTGTTGTATGGATCTGAAAATTGTACAAAAAATAATACAAATGGTACTCTAACCAATACATTTGTTCTTGCTTAATTTGGATCTGTTATGGAGAAGTTATGACGTTTTTACCCGAAACACGTGTTTTAGACTAGTTTCAGGACTAGCCACAAACCCTATTTTCCACGGCGTGTAACTCCAAAAATACAACGACCCACAAGCTGAAATTTCTATCATATATAATTGGATATGTTTCCTCGATGGCCTCCCAATTTCATGGTTTGAATCATTCTAGAAAAAAATTTATTGTGAAAATGGTGAGATGACATGTAAATAACATACCTTAAAAAGCATCATCAAAAGAATTTATCCTCCCTTGAATTTCGGCCTTGTTTACTTCACCTTCCCTCTTAAATTCAGATTAGATATCCTTTGTTTACCTCAGTCACTTGTAGATATTCAATATTCTCAAGTGTGATTTAAAAATTAGAGACCCTTGCCTCTTATTTATACTTTCATGTAGCTTCCTCAAGGGGTTACCTTGTAACCATCTTAACCCACTTTTCTTATTTTAGGGATAACCCACTTCTAACCACTTGTCCACTTAGTAATTTCTCCATTAAATTTATTATTTAAATAGTTTATTTTGTATCCACTTTGACTTATAGTACACTCATCAATTCACTTTATTATTTAAATTACCTTCTAACCATCTTAACCCACTTATTTTATTTTAGGGCTAACCCACTTCTAACCACTTGTCCACTTAGTAATTTCTCCATTAACTTTATTATTTAAATAATTTATTTTGTATCCACTTTGACTTATAGTACACTCATCACTTCACTTTATTATTTAAATAATTTCTTCTTTGCAACCACTTTGACTACTTTGACCTTTTGGGGTTTCTAGATGACTCAAGAGGGTTCTCCAACTTCACATGGCCATAACTCTCTAACCGTGAGGAGTTATGTGAGGTTCCACATACCACTGAATATGGCATGACATGTATTATCCATACAGAATAGTCTTTCCTGCAAATATATCAAAACTCATACCATTATCCATCAAACAAACTTGGGTCCATTACCCAAACCTTTGTGCTACCGGAATTCACTATCAAACTTTCTTCAAGGGTTGACATCAATGACAACCAACCCAATTAATCAAAAGTAGTACCCCATTTCCCCAAGAGTGACAACACTGGACTAGGATACATATGATGGCCACCAAGGTGAAACAAGGCAACAAGCATAACTTCCAAGCATCATGATCCATTATCTAACTTCAACCCATGACCCTCACCTAAATGCCTAATGCATTAAATGTGACACTTTATATGAAACAATGACTAATGTACCCCATGTGTGTTGTATTGGGGAATAAAATGGAACACGATATGAAACAAAGAACACAGTACTGCAGAAAATTAAAGAGGGACGAAAATTTCAAAGAACAGAGGTGGTGTCTAAAGACACCATTACGACACTTAAGCACAATGTACTGTAATCAGAACATCACAGTGAATATCGCACATATTGATTTGCATGATTTATTGTGCAATCTTAATTCACATTCAGGGTTATGATAATGACTCAAGGGGTCTTATTTTATAGTCTCAATATCTAACTGACTCCCACAGAATCTGGAATATCTTGTCCACATATAACCATCGGCAAATAGAGTTGTCTCCACAAAATCTTCTCTGTCAAGTCGGCTTAATGGGACTCGATCCGACTGACTATCCATCCAACACATAGTCGATTGTTGGGTTGCTCAATCCACCACCTGAATATATTCTACTTCTAGTCGAATGGTCGATCAACAGGTACATTGACTACCCGACCAATTGGTATGGTTTGTTGGTCGATCACCCAACCAATTGTATCCAGATGTAGGTCGACCACTCGATCAAATAAACCCAAGAGATGTGTGATGAACCATCAATGTTTTATGTTCCAGCACTCCCCCATCAACACACAACTTTGGATATTTATGAGGTGAAATTACATCACTGGAACATCCCCCCATAATGGAAACTTCTTGAATCCCAAGCAAAGTGTAGAGCTTGATATATATGCCTTTAGCTAATGGTTTGGTGAAGATATCAGTAATTTGATATTCAGTGCATATATATTCAAGAGAAACAACGACATCATTGTTGAAATAGTGTAACTTCGAAGAATATTCTACCTAAAAGGGAGTGTTGAATAATATTATTATATTATATTTATTAATTAGGCCCTATTGTGCCTTTGTAAAAGTCATCCCTTTTGTGCCTTGGCAATTAAATGTAAATTAAGAGGGTAAAGTGATAGGTCGGCCCAGACCTAATTTTAGGTTGGCCAGACCACTATTTATAAGGGAGGCCAATGCCTCATTTGGACACACTCACCAACTAGCTATGCAGTGCGCAATTCTTGGAGGAGAACCTACTAGAACTAGGGGTGACATTAAGGAGGGTTTTGGTCTATGTCTTGGTATCTCTTGGTTAAGTAGTGTGCTACTCTTTCCTAGTGAAGGAGTAGAGGAGGATATTCTGCTTTGTTTCTGGTCTATCTATATTGAGGAATTCTTGTTGGTTTTTCTTCCCCATGAGGGTTTCCCAGGATAATCTATGTGTCTCTATTTTTTATGTGATTGCCTCTCTTTCAGTGATCTTATTTATGCAGCTAATGTGATAAATGATTATAATAATAAAGAAGAATCGCAATTGCTATATGTATAATTAAAACTTCAAAATGGTATTAGAGTAGGCCTGAAAGACACCAACTCACAATTTATAAGAAGTAGCTAGCTTCAACGCACCCTCTCCAAGATTCAGTTTCAGTATTGCAACTGTTGCAAAATTAGGGTTTCTACATAAACCCTAAGTGTGAAATTTTCCTTGTTTGAGGAGGATGTTGGAGAAAGTAACCACACCTAGGAACTCGCCCTAGGAGGGTGCATATAGCCCCTAGATCAAAATTCTGAAATTTTAAGTTTGAGAAATTAGGGTTTCCTCATAAAACCCTAAGTTGCAGTTGCAGTATCAGTTGCAGTTGTAGTATCAGTTGCATTTGCAATGCCAGTTCCTACGTGCTAGTTCCTTCATGCCAGTTGCAACACCAGTTGCAGTTCCAGCACCAGTTGCAGTACCAGTTGCGGTGAAAGTTTTTGTGAAGTGTTGGGACTGATTTTTATTGTTCTCGTGCACCTTACCATAGAAAATATCCAGTTAACTTTAAGTTAAAATTTGAAGCACCTTTGAAGTTTTAAAGGTTCGTTATTTCTTTTCATTGCAGTCGAATGGTGCCACTACCTGTCGATACTGTCAAAGGTATGTACTTACATATGTGCAAATTGTATCATTATTCTAAAGGGTATTTGCAGGAGAAAGGATCCTTTGTATAAATAGCAATCGTAGATCTAGAAGGATCTCAGATACAGCACATTCAGAGGAACAATGCACTCCATGTTTGATTAATTTTATATGCCTCTATTTGCTATGGCATCATTGTGATATTATGAACATCTAGGTTGTATTTTGATCTGTTGAAGTTATGACTATCATACTAATCATTGGTCAAAATTAAAGTCAACAATATTAGATTGATTAAGGTTGAGATTATAGAGTTTATTCTCTAACTCACATTTCTGTCAAGAAAGCATATTATCTTAGTACAGAGGACAGGTTGAAGAGAATAACTTGTCATCTTGAGTGAAGGAGACTCGGAAGAAAAGAAACAAAACTCATTCTTGAGGACAAGACTCTAGGTTCCAGGTTTGATTAATTAAGTTGATAAGATTAAAATTTTCACATGTCAAGTTTGATAACTGCCTCATTACAAGTAAATATTATAGTTGTGATAGAAATATTTGAAAATTTTTATACTTGGTATCATGTGAGCATTATTGAGATAAATGCTTATTGTAATCATTTACCATATATAACTAACATCTCCTGTAGGAGAAACTTCTTGTTTTGTTTCCAAGTTACCATGGAGGAATGATTGATCACAACATTAGAAGAGTGTTGCTCTCATTTATTATTATTGTATTTATTACTTTTGACCCTTGTTTCAGGAAGGTAACAAGTGATAGCTCTGAAGGCGCTACTGTGATGATTGTTCTCACTATTATTTCTATTATTATTATAAAAAGTATTATTCTTGACTACTATTTATCCCTTGTTGTTCTTACTCTGGGCAGGTCACGGGTGATAACACTGAGGGAGCTATAGTGACAATTGCATGAGGCAACATATTAGATGAGACATGGATCAGACTATCCAAGTTGTATACATGACCATATACATCCATGTACTGAAGAAGAAGAAGAAGAAGAAACTACTTTTGCTAGATACAGAACATCTCATATGGAGACAAATCATGAGGAGCAGAAGCCTCGAAAGATGAAAAAAAAAAATCCCTCTAGTGCAGTTGATCACTATTCAGATCATAATAAAGAGTTGGTAGAACCAAAAGGGCCTACCCAGAATCAATGCAGTAACCAGGAAGAGACCAGCATGGTTCCATGACAATTTGTAGGATGCAAATCCATATAGCATTGATGAGCCATATCATAGGGAGAAAATGGATCTAAGGATTATATAGACTTGGAGGGAGTAAAGATTCAAAGGGAGTATGAATACTCAAGAGTGAGCCTAATATTAGAGAGGATCGGATGGGAAAAAGGGACGTCTTCCAGGACCGACAGATAGATGCCATGAGTTGAGAAGACTAGATCGTAACTTCAGAGACTTCTAGGGGATGTGAAATCTCCTAGGAATATTCTCTTGTTTCAGTGATAGAGGAGGAAGCCATACAGAAGGAATGGGATATGGATTTTTCCTTGAAGGGAAGTTAGTGGTGACTTCCAAGATTGATCTAACAGAACAAGGATGTTGCAGATAATAGTATAAAGATGTACAAATCTTGATTTGTGTTTAGAGGATTCTCCCAGCAAGAGGGAGAAGAATATGACAAGACATTTTCTCGAGTAATCGAATAAATAGTTCCAATGTTCATGAAGACAGCCAAAACAACCATGATTCTGATAAAGTATGAGATTCAGAGGGAGAAGTCCATGTATTTG
The DNA here is from genome assembly GCA_009831015.1 of Picea engelmannii. Lineage (NCBI taxonomy): Eukaryota > Viridiplantae > Streptophyta > Pinopsida > Pinales > Pinaceae > Picea > Picea engelmannii. The sequence continues at coordinate 23,201 of ML804682.1, read as the reverse complement.
AGTTTGAGTTGCCTCCATGAAAGAAGAAAATCTACCTTCAGTATCAACCACTCTGAGTTTCAGATGAAGCTCTTGCCATGATAGAATAGAGGAAGCTACTCTCAGAGTCCATCAGCTACAATGAGAATAGATCACTCATTCTAAGCTTCAGAAATAGTAGTTGTAGCTACAGATTCTCAGTTCCAGAAGGAACAGATAAAGAAAAAGTAGAGTATATACTCTTAGGCAGTAAGACAAATAGTGCCTTGCAGAAAGCACATAGAACCAATACATTATTATGCATATTGAGTTGCAGTTGAGAAAGTGTACCAGGTTAGTACAATGTGATGTGAAAAATTGGTTTTGAAGTATAGGACAGGAAGACTCATGTCTACAAGTTGAAGAAAGCTCCAAGAGCTTGGTATGGCAGGATTGATAATTTTATGATGAGCTTGGGCTTTACCCAAAGTAAAGTCGATCCCAACCTTTACTTCAATATTGGGAATGATGAACCAGTTATATTGATGCTATATGTGGATGGCTTATTCTTGACATATGAAGAAAATGTCATCACAGATTATAAGACGAAGCTTGTCGATTAATTTGAAATGAAGAACCTGGGCCTGATGCACTATTTCTTAGGTCTTGAAGTATGGAAAATCCCAGAAGATATTTTCTTTAATCAAGGAAAGTATGTTGTGGAAATTATGAAGAGATTCAACATGATGGATTGTAAAGCCATGTCCACTCCTATGGAGACAAATTTGAAGTTATTCTCTAATACATCGTCAGAAATAGTTGATGTTACTCTATACAGACAGATGATTTGGTTCGTTGATATATTTGACAAATACCAGACCAGATATATGCCTTGCTATGAATACCTTGAGTGAGTATCTGGTGGATCCCAGACGTGTTCACCTTGTAGTTGCAAAGCATGTGATGAGATACCTTAAGGGTACGTTGGACTATGGCCTCTATTATACTGGAGATTGTGACTTCATATTGTATGGCTATACTGATTCAGATTGGGCTGGAAGTGCTTCAAACAAAAAAATCACTTCAGGATGTTGTTTTAGTTTAGAGTTAGCCATGACTTCATGGAAAAGCAGGAATCAATCCAGTATTTCTCTTAGTACAGCAGAAGCGGAGTACATTGCAGCATGCTCCACTAGTTGTGAAGCCATATGGCTTCGAAATTTGTTGACAGGTCTATTTGACCTAGAGATGGATGCTATCGTGATCTTTTGTGATAACCAGAGTTGCATAAACATGAAAAATAACCCAGTGTTACACAATAAGATGAAGCACATTGATATCCGGTACCACTAAATTCGTGATATGGTACAGAAGGAAGTTGTGAAGCTCCAGTATGTTGGCACAGATAAGAAGGTAGAAGATGTGTTGAATAAGCCTCTGTCTTGTGTGAAGTTTGAGTACTTCCAAGACAAGCTTGATGTAGCCTAAAAGGACTTTCCTCGAAAGGGGGAGTGATGTTGATGATACTATGGTATCCACACCACTAGTAGGGAAATTCGTTAGGATTTATATCCTAGGGGATTGATCATCCCTAGACAAATCTCGTAAGGTCTGGATGGATTGTCTGTCAGAGTGCCTATGTATGTATATACTTATTGTGGTCAGTAGTGTGGCAGTTCATTAGGATTTATATCCTAGGGGATTTTATTATCCCTGGACAGATCTTGTAAGGTATGGATGGACAGTATGTCGGAGTTCCCATTGTTGTTGTTGTTATTGTTGTTGTTTTTGTTGTTAATGCTCCTATCTCATTCTATTTCCATTGATTTTGTTGTTCCAGCTTCATGATGTTAATGTTGATATTCCAGCTTCATGTTGTTGATGATGTTGATGTTCTAGCTTCATGTTGTTGATGATGTTGATGTTTCAGCTTCATGTTGTTGATGATGATGATGTTACTTCAACTCCGTGTTGCAGATGATGATGATGTTCAGTTTCTACTGATGTTGATGATGAGAAAAACTTTCAATGACCTATAGATATGATAGACTGTGTTCCAGATGTTGATGATGATGTCCTATTCTCCTAATGTTGTATTGAGTCCAGTTAGTTGTTATTGATGTTTTCTGTAGAATACCCTTATTATTAAGGGGGAGTGTTGAAATATTATAACTTCAAAGAATATTCTATATAAAAGGGAGTGTTGAATAATATTATTATATTATATTTATTAATTAGGCCCTATTGTGCCTTTGTAAAAGTCGGCCCTTTTGTGCCTTGACAATTAAATGTAAATTAAGAGGGTAAAGTGATAGGTTGAGCCAAACCTAATTTTAGGTTGGCCAAACCACTATTTATAAGGGATTCCAACACCTCATTTGAACACACTCACCAACTAGCTTTGCAGTGCACAAGTCTTGGAGGAGAAACTACTACAACTGGGGGTGACGTCAAGAAGGGTTTTGGTCTATGTCTTGGTATCTCTTGGTTAAGTAGTGCGCTACTCTTTCCTAGTGAAGGAGTAGAGGAGGATCTTCTGCTTTATTTATGGTCTATCTATATTGAGGAAGTTTTGTTGGGTTTTCTTCCCCATGATCATTTCCCAGGATAATTTGTGTGTCTCTATTGTTTCTGTGATTTCCTCTCTTTTAGTGATCTTATTTATGCAGCTAATGTGCTAAATGATTATAATAATAAAGAAGAATTGTAATTTCTAGTTGTTGGTGAGTAACTCACCAACTACCACAAATAATGAGCATGGAGCTCAACATGATTCATCTTACTGTGAGAAACAGGATTGTCAACAACTTGTATGGCACTTTGATTGTCATAGTATATTGTAGTCGAGGTCTGAACAGGAAAGCCAAGCTCGCCAAAAATTTGGCGAATCCAAACTGCTTTAGTACCTACTTGAATAGTGCCACAATATTCTACTTATGTAGTTGACAAGGAGACTACCTTATGTTTCTTTCACGACCACACCAAACGTCCAATGCTATAGCAAAACACATACCCAGAAGTGGACTTTCAATCATCTACGTCGCCAGCCCAGTCGGAGTCAGTGAAGCCGACTAGCGAATTTGAACTACGACAATATTTGATACCAAAATGAGTGGTACCCTTGAAATTGTGAACAATTTGTTTGACTGCCTTCGAGGGGCTTTCTATGGGATCCTACATGAACCGAGAAACCACACTAACAACAAAGGAAATATCAGGTCGACTGTGAGTAAGATAAATAATAGTGTCGACCAATTGTCGATAGAGAGTAGCATCGACAGTGGGTGTTGGAAAAGATTTAGTAAGATTCACTCCAGACTAAAAAAGGAGTGGCACAAGGCTTGCAATCAACCATATTAAAATGTGTTAACAGATCCATTACATATTTAGACTGAGAAACGGAAAAAACATCACACAATGGTAATACTTGAAGACCCAAAAAATAATGCAGAGTGTCAAGATCTGTCATATCAAAGGAGTCATCAAGTTGTTTCTTCAATCTAAAGATGAGAGAATTAGTATTGCCAGTAATGATCAAGTCACTAACATATACAACAACAATTAGAGTGTCTCCGTTGGAGTGGAGAACATATAGGTTGTGATCAGATTCACACTGCATGAAACCAAGACAAAGAAATAAATTGTCGATCTTAGCGTACCATATTCGGCATCTATGTAAAAAATTATGAGGTTTCAAGAACACAAGTCATTAAGGAAACGTTGGCATTTTGCTTCTAACTTCGAGTCTATCATCCGCAAGAGGCATATTTGGCATCATCTCCAGCGGCTTAAATGGTCTTGGTATCCCATTGGGGTAGACAAGAAATAGGTGAACTATGGTTCACTTCATTAGGTTGATCAGAATTCATAGGTTCTTCAGTTGGTGGACCATTCGAAATAGAAGACGTCATACTAGTCGACTCGAATATCGATAGTCGAGTCGAAACATGCAGAAGGTTCGACGAACCAGTAGAAGGACTAAAGAGGGGAGCAAGAGAACCATTTTCCAAGACAACATCAAAATGAGCATCTTATAGCAATCTAGAGGAGTCTTTCAACAATGTAACTCTGGAAGACTTCTCATCAAATCGAACATTACAATGGCCAATGATCTACCTTCGGATAGGATCAAACATTCGATAGGATTTTGACTCTTCAAAGTATCCCATCCTAATGCAAAAATGACTTTTTGCATCCAACTTATTTTGACAATCATTGGGAATGTGGGCCCATGCAAAACATCCGAACACACAGAGGTGGACAACAGAAATTTTCTTCCCATGCCATAATTCTACTGGAGTCAAGGAAGGAACAACTTGAGTCAAGATGCGATTGAACAGATAATTGGCACATTACACTACTTCAGTCTAGAATCGAGGAGGCGGGTCTTTATCATGTAGAATACATCTAGCCATTTCGACTAATGTCTGATTCTTATGTTCGAAAACTCCATTTTGTTGAGGTGTGTGAGGAACCGAACGCTACCATTCAATACCAGATCAAACTAGGTATTCTTCAAAGGGTCGATTTACATACTCACAACCATTTTTTGATCTCAAGCACTTGATGGGTCGACCACATTTCTTTTCAGCAAAGGACTGGAATTCTTTGAACCTATCAAAGACAAGAGTTTTATTCTTCAGAAAAAATACCCATGTGAAACGAGAGAAATCTTCAATGAAAGTCAAAATGTACCTTGCACTTGCTAGTGAAGGTAAATTGATAGAAAATACATCATTGTGAACCAGTTCCAACAGGTTTTGTGCTCACCACACTTGTCTAGATTTGAATGGTTCCTGATGGTGCTTCCCAAGTACACAACCCTTACATACACCTTCAAGGGGAAACACCTTCTGCAAACCAGGAACCATGTTCTGAGTTCCCAATGGTTGTAAACTTCAAAAATTCAAATGTCTAAGTCATTCATGCCAAATTTGACTTCTCTCATCTGTGTGAGCAATAAGTGCAATTGGTTCATATTTAGGTCAAGTCGAATCTTGGAACTTGTATAAATTGTTCGTCAAGTCCAGAATCTTGTCAACGACAATCGACTTCCCTTTATTCAAATCGTGAACAAAGAACCAATCTGGCCAAAATTCTACAATCTTATTAGTATGAGTCAAGTAAGCAATAGACAATTGATTGGAACTAAGATTTGGAACATGATTGGGTCAACAATTTTACCATGTTGACAAACTACATCACCTTGAACAGCAAGATCCAAAGAAAAATCATCATCAACATAGATTCTACTCTCCTTAGCTTTATTCAGTCTTGTGAATAAAGTGGCATGTTTCTCCATATCATGAGTGCACCCAGATTCAACAACCCATTCACTATGCACAGTGTGATACATCAAGGCATGAGAAGTCTCGACTTGAAAGGTGAAATTATCAGCAGGTTGGTGAACAACCCCTTATTTTTCAACATGATTTCCATATATGAAGCCCATACTGCATAATTTTATCCATTCAGAACAATAGGATCAACATTCGAATCAATATTTGATATCCAAATTGATTATTCTATTTCAATAAGTTCTAATTAGCAAACCATCGACCCAAAGTCAATCATATAATAGATCCAACTCAACAAGGTTTTCAGATAACAAGTCGAGGTTTTTAGACCACCAGCTCTGATAGCATGTTGGGGAATAAAATGGAACATGATATGAAACAAATAACACAGTACTTTATATAATCGAAGAGGGACAAAAATTTCAAAGAACGGAGGTGGTGTCTAAAGACATTGTTACAACACTTAAGCACAACGTACTGTGATCAGAACATCACAGTGCTTACTGCACATCTTGATCTGAATGATCTATTGTGCAATATTAATTCACATTTAGTGTTATGATAATGGCCCAAGGGGTCTTCTTTAATAGTCTCAATATTAACCAACTCCCACAGAATCCGGAAGATCTTGTCCACATATAATCATCGGTGATTAGAGTTGTCTCCACAATATATGCTTTGTCAAGTCGGCTCAACAGGACTTGATCCGACCGACTATTCATCCAACTTGTAATCGATTATTAGGCTTGTCGATCACCACTCAAATATCTTTGACTATTGGTCAACCGATAGGTACGTCGACTACCCGACCAACTGGTGTGGTGTGCTAGTTGATCGGTTGACCGACTATATCCAAATGTAGGTTTACAGCTCAATCGACTGAACCCAAGAGATGTTTGATGAACCATTAATGCTTGACATTCCAAGATATTGGACCACCATCATCAGATGAACCATGATGATCAAATGAATGAGTTGAGTTGTGCTGAGGGGGAAGGCATCTGAGGGGTTGTTGTCAGTGAAGAATGTTGATCATCATCATCGAGATCATTGTCTACAATGTGGACCATGAGACATGATCTTGTCTAGTTACCCCTAAGCGAGAGGGGTTAATAGGCCAATCATTGGTAAGGATATCTGGGAAGTTGTGTAGGAATCACGGGCTTTTGGCACAATCCTCCAGGATTTCAACTTCACCTTCCTCACCTTGATTCCAAAGGAGAAAGAAGCTACTACTGTAGATAAGTTCTGACTTATATATTTATGCAATGTCACTTATAAAATCATCACCAAGGTAATTACTAACTGACTGAAGCCTATTTTAAACAAGATCATATCCCCATAACAAGGGGATTTTGTAGAAGGAATATAAATTCTTGATGGCATTATTTTAGCTCACGAGACCATTCATTCCTTGAAAGTTAACAAGAATCTTGGAATATTGATCAAACTAAACATGTCCAAGGCATATGATCACTTAAATTGGGACTTCATATAAGGCATGTTAGTTGCCTTTGGTTTTTCCCAGGAATGGATTCGTTGGATTAAAAATATGGTTTCCTTTGTTTCTATTTTGTCATTGTCAATGGCTACCCTTCACCTACTTTTAATCCCACCATAGGTATAAGACAAGGGTACCTCCTCTTTCCCTTCTTATACATTATCATGGTTGAAGGATTAGGAAGATTCTTAAAGAAAAATTTTGATGATAACCACATCAAAGGTATTTCTCTTCACCCCAAGGCAAACCCCCTCTCCCATTTGTAGTTTGTGGAAAATACTCTCCTCATGGGTTTTCCTATTGTTAGATAAGATTTAGCTTTCAAATCCACCCTTGTTCTATTCATGAAAGCTTCAAGAGATCTTATCAACCATTCCAATTCCCAAGTTTTCTTCTTTAACACCTTGTTGGTCATCCATAGAAACATCGCTAGAATTTTGGGATTCTAAATGGATTATCTTCCCTCTAAATACCTTGGAGGCCCATTACTGGAAAACCCTCTTTGAAATGTTTCTTGGGAATACTTTTTATTGAAACTAGAAGCCAAAATCTCTAGTTGGACTTTTTGTTTTCTCACCTTGCCTGGAATAATTTTACTAATTAAGTTAGTGCTTCAATCCATGCCTTTGTATATTTTTTCTATTCTTGCAGCTCCCATGAAAATTATCAAAATCATATGAAATCTACAGAGGGATTTCCTTTGGGGGGGAACTTCGAAAGAAAGGAAATGGGCACTTGTGGCTTGGGATAAAGTGTGTTCCTCCAAAGGAAGTGGGTGGATTAGGCATCAGAAACCCTCTAATCATGAGTAAATCCCTAGCAGAAAAGACCTATGGATATGGCTCAAGATAGCAAGAGATATTTGGGCTATGGTCTGGCGAGAAAAATATGCCACCAACATCTCTGACAAAGAACTAGTCCAAATGGAAGGGGAGATCTCTAGCTCCTTAATTTGGGGCAATACTTAGAACAATAAAGATTTGGTCCAAGAAAATTGCTTTTGGGAAGTTAGGAATGGGCACTCGACCTTCTTTTGGGATGATGCTTGACAACAAGAACTCGATCTAGGTGACTAGGACCTCCTCCAACAGAAAAGGGCCTTGATGATGGGAAAGGGATGGATGAAAGTACATTATTAATGGGAAGAGACTATTGACCCATAGCCATCCTCTGAAAGGGTGTGGAAACTATGTGAGACCTGGCCAATAATATGGGAGAGAAGGATCCTTAAAGAAATTGATGATTAGCTATATTCTATACTAATAAAGGTTGTGATTGAACATGATATCTCATGATGGGATCGAGAAGGAGATGGAAATTTCATAGTAAACCAAACCTACAGGATGGTCTGAATAACACATATAAGAAAAAAATATGGCATAAAGTATGGAACTCGAAGCACTGGACAAAGATATCAACCTTTGTCTATTGGTGATTAGGAAGAATTTAACTTAGGATTTTCTAACTAGGAGAGGCTATGTAGTTCCATCAATTTGTATAATGTGTAGGGTGGAAGGGGAACCTTTATATCACTTGTTTAACAACTACAGGGAATATTCAATACTATGGGATGGGGGAGTAGCTCTTTTTAGATAGTCAAATAGGGTGTGAAGAGACATCATCCAAACTATAGAACAGTGGAGAGTAAACCCATTTAAAAGCTCTATTTTGAATAAGTTGTGGAACTCCTTTCCAGGTCTGTTACTTTGGAATTTATGGAAAGAATGTAATAGAACTATATTTAAGAAGAAACGCCAAACAATAGACGGGATTTGGACCAAGGAGGGTTCGACACCTTCAAGAGTATATTCAATCATTTTCCATAATTGACCATTTGATCATTGTACTAAGATCCCCCTCGGAATAAAAAAAAACCTGCAACATGATCTAAATCAATATGGGATCCTCATCCAGCACATTACATTAAGTTAAATTTCAATGGTTCCTCGAAGGGTAATCTAGGACCTTCTAGGGCAAGGGGGGTCTTCCATGACTCAACAAAAAACATAGAACATATCTATGTTGTGAGATAAGAAAAAATTCAAACAATGGAGCAGAATTGGAAGCCCTGTTAAAAGGGTTGCAAGTATCGAGGGGCATGGAGTATAAGAACCTGATTATGGAAGGTGATTCCCATTTTCTTATAGTCTCTCAAGAGAGAATCATCAATGGATCCAACCCAAAGAAATGTTTGATTAATTGGTGATTATCTTCGAGTCTTGGGAAGATGCCCGACCTCATTAATTAGATTTCACTGATCATACCCTCCCATATTAAGCACAAGGGAAATTCCCTAGAAAATCATTTGGAAAATGAGGGTGTCAATCAAACCCACATTTCAAATGTATGGATTTGGAATGAAGGAATTCCTCATCAATTCAAAGAGTACTACACAAGGATAAATTAAAATGACAAACTCTACCCGAATAGGATGCTAACAGATGTGGCAATGACCTCTCTCATGTGTCATATTGTCCCTGCCTTTCCCTACATTTATGACATAGAGGTAATTGATGGGATTTTAGGCTCTAGTGTTGATCACAAGGAGGAGAGGGGAAAAGGGAGGGAGTAAGAGACTCCCCCACCAGCTGCTAGCATAATGACCATGTGTGGTGAGGCCAGAGAAATGTATAGGGAAAGGAACACCATGAATGTTGAAAGGAGGGACGCATGATTACGAGAAGGTTCCAAGAGTAGACGAGGTCATCATTTCTTAGAGAGGCAAGAAAGGAGGAAGGCTGGAAACATGATTTCATTGGAAGAGAGGCACCTTCTTGTATATGGTTACCAATAATCTTTCTCAAATGGTTTTCACTCCCCAGTGTATTATGGTGGAAACAAATATGGCATTGGGATCCTAACGCTTCTTGGGTGAACCGCCACTCTATTTCCAAGTATCCTTGTATCCAATTTCTGGAATATATCTTTGTGGTTCTAGATTACACGCTTCAAATGTTCTTATGTTTGTTGTCAGTTTACTACCCTCAAAAAATTAGGTAGTTGTTTAGCATGCTTAGCTTTGTATTTTCTTTTGGTAGTATTTGGGAGGAAGATAGAAAACTTTTATGTGTTGTCTAGTTCGTTTCATTTTCCTTGTTTCATTGTAGTTTGGTCATTGGTTCCACTAAAGTGGTTTTTGGGTTTCTTCTGGGGATTTTTCTATTATGTTAGGGTGACTATCAAGGTTGGAGGAGAAGAGAGAGGGTGTAATAAAAACAATGGTGTTGGTTCTTGAAAGGCCTTGACCTCCAAGAAACCGAGACATTCTTCCAAGGGAAATAATTAGGCATGCGAGACAAAGAAAACTTACCAGGAAAATTGCTTTGACGCTACCAAGATAAAGGTAGAGGAGTTGGAGAGCTCAGTTAGAGTAAAAAGATAGATCATAATAGACTCCCAAGTTTTGAAGGAAGTGGAGTGATAGGTGAAAGATCCGGTGTACTATAAAACCTGGGAGACAAAAAAAATTGGATTGCGAAGACTTATTGGATGGTTAAAACTTTGATTGCTTAGGCTTTCGAAAATCAACATGAGGAACAATAGGACATTCTTCTTAACATTATTATTTTTGAAGGAAAATTTGAGGCTATGTGCAATATAGTCTTTGGGATTGGGATTTCAGTTACACATGTTGCAGAGCAGAAGACAAGCAATAAGAATGAGGAGTGTTATGTTGGATCAATCAGTACCCAAGCCAACCCAATTGAGATCAATGGAAATCCGCAACCCTTTGTTATTGCACAGGAGGAGGTCATGGAGGAAGAAGTATTGCTAGAAGTGGTAGTGGAGGAAAGTCCTCATTCTCCCATTGCTTGATGTTTGCATTGTTTGCTAGTATTTTTTACTATAATGATTAGCCATAGGCTTATAGCCATCTTGTTTCTTTATTTATGCAAATCATTATTAAATGGAAAAAATTAAACAATCTAATCAAACATGAAAGCACTCATATGGTAGAGGACCTAGTTTCCTTTACGACAGCCTCTACTAGAGAAAATTGTAAATATCATTTTTATATATAATGTAAAAAGATAGTTATGGTTTTTTAGTTTAAAAAAACAATATTGATGGTTATAGATAGATATCCCAATTCAACGTTACAACTTTGTTTATAAAAGAGGTTGACATAATTCTCGATTCAACTTGGCTAGGAATTGTTGATGATTGCAACTTCGTGAAACATCCTCCAGGATATGTTCTCCATTGTGACTAAGTTGAGTCGACCTGAGAGGGAGACCAATGTTGGGCATACCCACGTGATGGGACATCATTCTCCTCTGTGTGAGAGTTGAGTCATCCTCCATTGGTTGGGGCATTGTTCTCCTCTAAAGAGTTGAGTCATCCCCCATTGGTTGGGTGTGTCCATGTGATGGGTGTATCGTTCTCCTCTGTGTGAGAGATGAGAGGATGTGGTACTCCAGATGATTCTGTTGAGTATGACGTCCATGTGGTTGAGCATAGGTGGACGTGTCCCTAGTGGCTGAGCACTAGTGGACGTGTGGATCACTTGCTATATTGTCTAAGTGTGAGATTTACATGTAACCCTAATTGTGATGTAAAGGGTACATGTCGGCCCCACCATATGTGAAAGATAATTAATGTTTATTGTTATAATTAATTATTTTCTAAGTTATTGAGGTCGGCCCTGTTGTGCCAATAGACACAACTTTTACTAGGTCTAGTTCTAGTATAAATAGAGGTGATTTCCCCATTGAGGAAACACACTCACACACAAGTCACTTGACATTTCGGAATTTCAGCAAGTACACTTTAAGGGTTGAAGTGTGCACCTCTCTTGGGTGCAAGTTTAAAGGTTGTAGAGAACCCTCTTGTGTGCATTAGGGTTTTATGGTTCTAGATCTTCTCTTGGAAATATAGCAAAGGATTGTTGGGTTTTCTTCCCTTGAGTAGAAGGGTTTCCAAGGATATTTATTGTGATCTTGTGCATGATACTTCTTCTTGTGATCTTGGTTATTGCAACACTTGTGAATGGTGTAGTTGCAATTGTTTATGGTTCAAGTAAATGCTAAAATGAAATAAACCTCATGCTTAAGCCTAGCTTAGTGAAAATTCAACATGGTATCAGAGCATAGGTCTTGAATAAGCCATTGCACAAGCTTCAAGCAGTTGTCCTCTATCTTCTGCAAAATTGTGCGTCCCTCCTAGGGTTTCCAGAAAACCGTACGGCCCTCTCCCTTTTGAGTGTTTCGGCACCTTATACTAAAACGTTGGGGATAAAAATTGCATAGGGGTGTACGTCCTCCCTCGGTGCACCTCCAACAACTCTTATATTTCAATTCTGAGCATTTTGTATTTTTGGCCCTAGGGTTTCTAGGGTTTTTCAATTTTCTACAGAAATTTCAGTTTTAGGGTTTTTCTAGCTCATTGAAGAAGCTTTCCAGCTTACCAGTGTTCTTCTGACCTTCAAGGCTTATTGTTGGCAGTCATAATCCCAAAGAAACCTAAGATTTCTATCCTAGCCTATCTATTATTTTTCCTAGCCTAATTACTACGGTTTTGTGGAAGAATCTGCAAACCATGAGGAACATAACCTTGGTGGAAGATAGGCTTGATGGATCAAGAAACTTTAGTTCTTGGAATTCAAGACTTCAAATCACCCTTGGAGAGTATGACCTATTGAGTGTAATACAAAAGGATTTACCAGAAACAACTACCAATGAAGAGAAAGAACAATGGAAGGAAGATGACGTCAAAGTAAGGAAGATAAGCATCTACTCAGTGAGATATCATCTCTTACCTCGTATTTCCAACCTAAAGACAGCTCGTAAGATGTATGAAGCATTGAAGAATATCTTTGAGAGTAACAACACCCTCAGAGCTCTTACATTGAAGGGTCAGCTTCAAAATATCAAGATGACAAAAAGTGACATTGTTGTATATTCTTCATGAAGATGTCAGAGATCAGAGATCAGCTAAGTGCCATTGTTGAAATCATATCAGATAGAGAACTTGTCTTGACCACTCTAAATTCTCTTCCAAGACATTGGGAACCATTTCTTCAAAGTATCAGTGGTAGAGCATAGCTACCTACTTTTGATTGTCTATGGACAGACTGTACCTAGGAAGAAATCAAACTTATAGCTAGAGGAGTGGAAGACTCCCCTCATGATAACAATCATGCTCTTTCCTTTCATACAAAGAAAGGAGGAAGAAATAAAAGAAACTTCAGTCAAACATTCAAAGACGAGAATACTTCATCAGCTTCAAGTTATGATCATAGAAAATACATGTCAAATATCCAGTGCTCCAAATGTGACAAGTATGGACACTTTGTGAGAAATTGTCCTACCAGGAAGAGAGGAAGAAAATATGCTTCCACTGCTGACATTGATCCAGACCCACCTCAGAGAGATGAAGACATGAAAGATGAGGCTTTCTTCTTCTGAGCCTTCTCAGGAGGACTAAAAGCAAGATTAAGCATGGTTGTAGACTAAGGTAAGTTTTATACTACATTCCTTATTTTCTTTATTACCATGTAGTTGCTTACATTTTGATAATGAATGGTATTATCCCTAGTGTGGGAGCCCTCATGACTTGGACCATTATCCCTGGTACGGGAGTCCAATTTTTCTTGATTGATTATTATCCTAGTACATGAGGCCATTTTGGTTGTTATCCCTACCGGAGGCCAGCAAAGTACTATAGAGTCAGTAAAGGACCTGAGAAGACATGAGATGTCTCCAGGTTAGCAACACAGAAAAAGGAAAATGTCTATCCTTCATACTTCAGAGGGAGTCAAACTATTTGAGAAGAATAAAGAGGCAATACTCTCTCCCCCTTCAACAATTCAGAGGGAGATAGCCATTGTTCCAGTCGATCCAGTTGTTCCAGTTGATCCAATTGCTCCAGTTGATGTTCCCAGATACATTGCAGTAGGCCATAAAATGCATGCCTAGGCTCGACAAACTCTGCAAGAGGCAGAGGGACATGCATCTCCTTGAGGCACATTCCGAGAGAGCAAGATACCACAGATATTTTCGAGTCATTTTTCAGCCATGAGTCACATCATTGACACTGAGCCTTCTTGTCATGGAAAAGCAGTAGGTCAGCAGGTATGGTAAGATTCCATGGCAGAAGAGTATCAGTCCATCATGAAGAATGGTGTGTGGGATATCGTTCTGAGACCAGAAGGAAAGTTTGTAGTGACTTCCAAGTGGATCTATAAGATCAAGCATGCAACTGATGGAAGTGTCGAGAAATACAAAGTGAGATTTGTAGCCAAAGGATTCTCATTGGTGGAGGGAATTGATTATGAGGAGGCATTTTCTCTTATAGCCCAATACACTTCCATCCATACTATCATTGCACTAGCTACATCTATGGGTTGGAAACTACATCAGATGGATGTAAAGACAACATTTCTCAATGGTGATATTGAGGAAGAAGTTTACATCGAGCAGCTAGAGGGATTCGTGATACATGACCGAGACAGACTCACTGGATAGCAGCGAAGCGTGTTGGATATAGCCTGAGATATGCCTCCGGTGTAGACATGAGATTACAGGGATATGTCGAAGCAGATTGGGCAGGGAACACAGTGGACCGGAAGAGCACATTTGGTTGTTGTTTTACCTTGGGGTCTACCATGGTTTCCTAGTGCAGCAAGAAACAGAGCTTTGTGGCTTTGAGTACCGCAGAATTAGAGTATATAGTGTTGAGTGTGGCAGTCCGTGAAGCAGCGTGGTTTCGCAAGCTCCTCATAGATTTATTTGATCATGAGATGGATTCTACCATTATTCATTTTGATAACCAGAGTTGTGTGAAGCTCTCTAAGAATCATGTGTTTCACGATAAATCGAAACAGATTGAGATAAAATATCATTATATCATAGACATGGTGCAGAGGAAAGCAGTACACATGCAGTACCTTCCTACACATGAGAAGATTGTAGATATCTTCACCAAACTTCTTTTCGGAATGAAGTTTGAGTACTTCCATGAGAAACTTGGCCTGGTGGAGAATGCCGCCCTAGCTGAGAAGGAGTGTTGATGATTGCAGCTTCGTGTGACATCCTCCAAGATACGTTCTCCTCTGCGACTGAGTTGAGTCGACTTAAGAGGGATCCCAATGTTGAGAATACCTACGTGATGGGGCATCGTTCTCCTATGTGTGAGAGTTGAGTCATCCCCTAGTGGTTGGGGCATCATTCTCCTCTGGAGATTTGAGTCGTCCCCCACTGGTTGGGTGTGTCCATGTGATGGGTGTATCGTTCTCCTTTGTGTGAGAGATGAGACGATGTGGTACTCCAGATGATTATGTTGAGTATGATGTCCATTTGGCTAAGCACATGTGGACGTGTCCTTAGTGGTTGGGCACTAGTGGATGTGTGGATCCCTTGTTATATTGTCTAAGTGTAATATTTACTTGTAACCCTAATTGTGATGTAAAGGGTATAGGTCAGCCCCACCATATGTGAAAGATAATTAATGTTTAATGTTATAATTAATTATTTTCTGATTTATTGAGGTCGGTCATGTTATGCCAATAGAGACAACTTTTACTGTGTCTAGGTCTAGTATAAATAGAGGTGATTTCCCCATTAAGGAAACACACTCACACACAAGTCACTTGACATTTCATAATTTCAGCAAGTACACTTTAAGGGCTGAAGTGCGCACCTCTCTTGGGCACAAGTTTAAAGGTTGTAGAGCACCCTATTTTGTGCATTAGCGTTTTATGGTTGGGGGATCTTCTCTTGAGAATATAGAAAAGGATTGTTGGGTTTTCTTCCCTTGAGTAGAAGGTTTTCCCAGGATATTTCTTGTGTTCTTGTGCATGGTACTCCTTCTTGTGATATTGGTTATTGCAGCACTTGTGAATGGTGTAGTTGCATTTGTTTATGGTTCAAGTAAATGCTAAAATGAAATAAACCTCATGCTTGAGCCTAGCTTAGTGAAAATTCAACAGGAACACTGGGTAACTTCATCTTAAACATGGAGAAAAAGTTTTTGACATTTTACTATAAGAAAAAGATAACATTGCAGGACATGACAATGAATCCATGCTAAAAAACACCCTATTACAAAACCTTAAAGATATCTCAAAGATCATCCTTCAAGATATTAATCATAAGTTCGTATAAAAGATGTGAAAAAGGAGTTGAAAAGGTTATCACTAATAAAGATGAAGAAATTTCTCACTTTAAGAATCATAATCGAAACTTGATGCACAAATTATGAAGTTAAAAGGTAAAAATAAGTTGCAACAAGAAACAATAAAGCAACTTACCTACAAGGAATCACTAATTAATAAAGAAACAATCATTGACCCCATTGAAACAAAGAAGTCATCAAATGTTGAATTATGATTGATAGAAATTCCAAGTGTACTTGGTAATAAAAATCCAATGATCAACAAAGCGACTTAGGTATATGAAGAAGACATAATACCAAAAGTTAATCAAGAAAACACTACAAATATGAGAAGGAAAGATCAGGCTACAAAGACACCTTATCGACGTCCTAATCACAAGAGTCAATATTTTAACTAGTTAGTGTATCAACATTATTCAGAACAAAGACAATATTCAAACTATATTCTGAAGAATATTGGTCCAATACAATTCAGTTTCAAAGCAGAAGTCCTCTTTAGAATCACAATACAACAAGTTCTTTCCAAGAACCCTATAAATGCACAGTCCCACAGAAGATTGAATTAGGGTGGTTAGTCCCTTCACCATTTGACAATTTTTCCCAATGCTTAGAATATCATATCACCTTGTATCATCAACCAACACAGCTTCAAAGAATAGAGAATCTTGAGAAGTCATTATAAGTCAAAATAAGAGATAAATATTTTCCATTAATATGCTTTGAGGACAAAGAATTTCTAAAGGGGAAGGCAATGTTATGTGTTATCCCCATTTTATGGGATAACTAAGAAGATGATGTCTCGAGTCCCTCAGGTTGCAAATATGAAGCGTTGAGACACCACATGACTAGTAGTGTCCACTTCCACATACATAAGCCCGCTCTATCACCACATTTTGGTCCATTGTCAACGCATCCACCACACCAGCTAGCTTCTGGAAGGAAGATGGGTTTTGCTCCATATGGTACAAGTCAGGTATTGTGGTAGGTAATCACCCTAATATTTAAGGCATTTAAACATGTTGTATTTGAGCTACTTTTGATTATAGAATGTATGCTTGGACATTATGCTTTTGACCTTGTTTCACCTTGGTGAGTGTCATAGATTTCCTAGTAAGTGGCCAACCTTTGGGGAAGGTCTACAACTGGGGGTTCCTTGAGGGGTTATAGTACCATTCCTGACCATACTTACCACTTTCCACTCATTACACTCCCATCATATTGTCTTCTTCTAGGCCCTTTGACTTTAGTGACCCAAGAAGGACATGTACCTCATTTCACGGGAAGAAGGGGATGAAGTCCCAGAGGAATTGTTTTTGGCTAAAATGATAAAAGCCTAAATATATACCTTCTAGATGCTTCACCTAGGGATCCCCGAGAAAGAAATGAAATGCTTCTCCATAAGAAATGGGGGACATACCAAAATAAATGATAGTGAATGCTTAAGGGGTTAGTTGGAGGATAGGATGTCTCATCACGAGCTGGACTATCATGATCATAGGTATTTAGCGGTATGACATTACCATTATCTGGTCACCAAGCGAAGGTAGTGGCTTTCAGTTACACAACTGAGAGAAAAAGGGTCTCATCACAAGCCAATGTTCCCATTTCCGCGAGGTATTTGTGAATGACACTGTCATTATCTAGACACAAGGCTAGGACAGTGACCTTCAAATTCTTCCTTAAAACATGAAATAAATAAGAATGGTAAGAAGATGGGCTTGGAAAAAGTGCATCGCAAACGAAGGTGCCACACACCCTCTACAAAGGCACCCATAAATGAGATAATATGAGCCCTTGTATGTCATGAAACTCATCGACCTATGAATTCTAAATCCCTTGCCACCTCATCATTCATTACATAACCTTGAAAGGCCATCCTTGGGAGCATCCCCTACTTGAGGGCTTTGGTCTACCCAATAGGAATTTTATGACACCCCTCCCATACTTAAACTTGGTCATTGTATATGGTTTTTGAGCATTTGTTTAATTTGATGAGGTAGTTTTGATGCACATGTTTAGGTGCCTTGTTTATTAGATGTGTTTTACACTTGTCATGATATCTTTGATTTGAGATCTTTGGAGGGTGTACCCTTTTGTTTTGCAGGACCTCACTTGGTGGCTAGTTTTGGGAGAACAAGCCTAGCATGGGCTTCCATGGGGAAAGAACCCCACAGGTTTCATGTTGTAGGAACGCACACCGGATCACAGAGACATGCCTTTGGAGGCTTACATATTATCATGGAGGATCTTATCCATCCCCTATTGACCAAACGACTTGCCTAGGAGAGGCAAAACATCACCTTTTGAGGCTTGGTGTCATGCTTGAGGGGGTTTGATGGTGATGGAGTTATTGTACATTGACACTTGGCATATTTTCACCAGAGGAAACATGGATTGACCCTAGCACTTGATGAGGAGGCTCAAAGAGCCCCAACGACCTCCATTTTCCTCTCCAACAACTTGCTCAAGTGGTCAAAAAGTCCCCTAAAGGGGTGATGTCATCTTATTTTTAGGGTTTCTATTATGTTAAAGTGAAAATTAAATATTATCATTTGATGCAAGGGGTAAGATAAGGTTTGTTGACCCCTTATCTTATGTTTTACCCTTGCTAAGTGGACAAACTATGTTTTAAGGTTTTTTCATAAATAGAGATTGATGAGCCACAAAATTACCATCATTTGACATCCTCTTTTCATTTTTTATAACCCCTTATCATTTACCTATAACCCTGTCTATATTTACCTATAACCCTGTCTTATCATAAAGGGAAAGTAGTGTGTTCTATATTTACTTTTGAAGTGGCAGCTCGTGTGTGGACAATTCGTTATAGGGTTTTGTTTTAAAGGTTCACATATTCTTCAAATCAAAGTCATTGCACATCCATTGCCATAGATTCAGAGTCATTAAAAGCTGATACAATTGTGGGGTTCCCATATTTTCAATTCAGCCTGCTACGGAATCAGGCCTGTAGCAGCTTGCTACATAATCAGACATGTAGCAACTTAGAACCGGATGTGATTTTTAAAGCTAACTATGATTATAAAGTGCAAGTATTTCAGGTTTCCTTGGAAGATATATGAAGGATTTCAAGAACAATGAAGGCATATCAGCAAGGGAAATTAATGTGAATATCTTTAGCATATACATATCAGTAAGGACAATCAATATAGATATCCCCAGTATCCTTTGATTTGAGATCTTTGGAGGGTGTGCCCTTTTGTTTTGCAGGACCTCGTTTGGTGGTCAGTTTTGGGAGAACAAGCCTAGCATGGGCTTCCATGGGGAAAGAATCCCACGGGTTTGATGGTGTAGGAACACACACCAGATCACAGAGACATGTCTTTCGAGGCTTACATGGCATCATGGAGGATATTATCCATCCCCTATTGACCAGACGACTTGCCTAGGAGAGGAAAAACATCACCTTTTGAGGCTTGACATCATGCTTGAAGGGGTTTGATGGTGATGGAGTTATTGTACATTGACACTTGGCATATTTTCATCGGAGGAGACATGGATTGATCCTAGCACTTGATGAGGAGGATCAAGGAGCCCCAACGACCTCCATTTTCCTCTCCAACAACTTGCTCAAGTGGTCAAAATGTCCCCTAAAGGGGTGATGTCATCTTATTTTTAGGGTTTCTATTGTGTTAAAGTGAAAATTAAATATTATTATTTGATGCAAGGGGTAAGATAAGGGTTGTTGACCCTTTATCTTATGTTTTAGCCTTGCTAAGTGGACAAACTATGTTTTAAGGTTTTTGTATAAATAGAGATTGATGAGCCACAAAATTACCATCATTTGACATCCTCTTTTCATTATTTTTAACCCCTTATCATTTACCTATAACCATGTCTTGTCCATTTTTCATTCTCATATACAGGATTTAGGCTTAAGATGTTTTCCAATTGCATTTCTTAATATTTCATTGAATTTCTGATTAACATTAGGGGAACTATCATGTTCTGTATTTACTTTTGAAGTGGCAGCTCATGTGTGGACAAGTCATTACAGGGTTTTGTTTTAAAGGTTCACATATTCTTCAAATCAGAGTCATTGCACATCCATTGCCACATATTCAGAGTCATTAAAAGCTGATACAATTGTGGGGTTCCCATATTTTCAAATCATCCTGCTATGGAAGCAGGCATGTAGCAGCTTGCTACATAATCAGACCTGTAGCAGCTTAGAACTACGTGTGATTTTTAAAGCTAACTATGATTATAAAGTGCAAGTATTCTAGGTTTCCTTGGAAGATATATGAAGGATTTCAAGAACAATGAAGGCATATCAGCAAGGGAAATTAATGTGAATATCTTCAACGTATACATATCAGCAAGGAGTAAAGACATAGTAGAAAAAGGGGATTATTGTATTCTCAACATATTCAGCGTGGAAATATATTAGCAAGGAGATTAATTTAAAATATTTCCAGCATATGTAATTTGTGTCTATGATCCTTCTCCAATCAGCATAAGGATATATTTAAAATATTTCCAGCATATGTAATATGTGACTGTGAGCCTTCACCAATCAGCATAAGGATACACAGGAAGGAAATTAATACACCAGTGCTAGCACTTATAACGTGAGGATCCAAATTTAGACACTAATATACTTGCAATTCAAATAGTTTAGACAACAGTTACGAAGTTCCTTGGAATCTAGGAAGGAGTGGATCCTTATTGGTTGTTGTATGACAACATGTCATTGAGCGAATCATAGGACAAAGGCATCTAAGTTGTTTTAACTTCTCTAGCAGCATAATAGGGGTTGGTCACTCCATATTTGAAGCAGCCAGATCCCGTTTTATTGTATAAATATGTGTGCTCTCATAAGAGAAAAGGGGATGCCTAGTACGGGTGATAGTGAGAAAGACTGTGAGTTGTTCGAGACTTTTGTTACTTTGCTGATTTAATATAGTATTGTTGTTCATGTGTGGAGTAGTAATCTAATTTTGTACTAGTGAATTATTAGTTGTGAGCACGGGCCTTCCTGTGAACTTGGGCCCACTCACAGGTACATCTCTGTGCTATTAAATTTTCAGCATATAGCTATTAGTTATTAGTTTCTAAATAGTAGTTAGTTTATGTTAATTTCCTTTTGAGTTAAATGCATGTTGTAGATTGGACACAGGTTGCATAATGACCACCTGTGTCGAGCTACAGAATAATGAGTAGGATGTGCTAGGACTTAGATTTATGCAGATTATTAATTTCATGATCAGTGTTTGCTTATATTAATACTATATGTCAAATATGTGCTTGCATTCCTTATCTGTAACAGTATTTGGAATATCATTAAAAAAGTTGTAAATTGGAGAATTATATGATTTGTTAATCTAGTCCTCGCATATTAACCAAGTAATAGTTTAATTTCTGATATTTTAACATGTAAGTTAAAGTGAAATAGATAGTTTTCATTGCTTTGCTTTGGTGTGCTACGGAATCACTTTATCTGTGACCCCATTAGGTGAACACACGAGGGAGTAAGGTTATGAGAGCTCGGAGATCTTACCCTAAGAGGTACCACCAACTGGGTCAGGGGTTACAGCACTATGACTTCGTCTTTTTATGTTGTCCTTTGATTCATGCATAGTTTAGTTTAGTTGGTCTTTTCTGATAGCTTGGTGAAAGTTCTCTTCTGTGTATACTGCATCGGGTGCCTCGCCAGTGTAAACTAAACCCTAGGTTGACAAATTAAGTGCAAGAGTGTAGAGTGACACCAAATAATTGGGAATCATATTTACACCTCGTCAGAGATCATGTGAATATCATTTCATAACATAGATCTCCCTTGTGGAGAAGGATACGTGGCTGAAATTTTCGCTATACTTGTGCCTTTTTGGTATCTCTCTCTCTTGCAAATGGTTTATGGTGTTATCTTTTTGTGAATGGATGAGAAGAAGTGATGCACACCTCTTGAAGGCTTTCTCTTTTTCTCTTGGATGATATTTTGCATGGTGAACTAGGGTTTGAAATCCCATTTCTTGGAGTTGGTGAGGAAAAGTATGCATATGCTAGTTCTTTCTTGATTATCTTTGGTTATTGTTGGTGAAAACCCTAGGAGGAGTGTTTTGGATACACCCTCCATCATTGCTTCATCCTTTTGTTAATGTTATAAGTCATTTTTGAGCAAGGGTTGCTAGGAGAAGTACAAGTGTGTACACCCTCCTAGATTTACCCTAAGTTGGTTGGCATACCCTAGGGAGTAAGAGGATTTACACCCTAGGGATATTTTTTATCCAACTTGTGTGTTAAAGACACCATTCACCCAATTTTAAAGGCACTAATCTAATATTTTATTGCATTGGAGAAGTAAAATACTTGCATTGAAATACGTGATTTTACGAGATATTGAATTTGTTCAAAGTGGAATCAATTATTTGCCTTAATTGCTTGCTTGAGCCACTATGGCATTTTGGTTGGTCAAGGATACCTTGCTGTTGTTACAAATTTATGCTACAGCCATTAGCATGCGGAAAACTCTCTTTTGCAAGCTCAATTTCTCACTCGTTTACCATTGGAATTAGTTGGAAAGTTGCTATTATTAATCTACTCGATGTTAGCTATTGTTGGGCAATCTTTCAGCTGATTTCTTGGGGTAAAAGTTGTTGTTGTAGAAAAACACTGCTATAACCACTTGGATGTCATAAATATACTCTAAAAATAGATCTTTACAGCCATCTAAGTACCACTAAAGTCATGCTAAAGTGTTGAGAATTTATCTACATGTTTTATGCTTCATAACTCAAATAATCTCCGATGCTTTAAGCGGTTTAATCTGCAGTAGTTACTTGATTTCATTTCTGATATACATCTTTGTTTACTATTTCTATTAGGGATAACAAGCTAAAATTTATTGTCCACCTAACATATATTGCACATAGTTGGTTCTTCTTGTGTCTTGAGCAGGTACAAACACTCTTAGCAGGTACACAAGGACTTGGAAACCTTAAACCTTTCCCGAGACACATTCTTAAGCCTTATTCCATCTAGTAAATTGACCCATAGGGGCTTTCGTTCATACATCTCACTTTCCATCTCATTTCCCCGTAGGGTCACTGGGATTCCCCCCTTGAGGTGATTCTATCATCTCTAAAGTGACGGGAATACGTGCCTAAGGTGACAGTGGGTAGGTGTTCTCAAAGTTGTTGCCATTTTGGTGGTTGGGTCGAGCTTTGCCCAACCTACAACTTGTGTGATAACATTATGTATATAAAATAGATATTAGTCATAAATGTATATACCTAAACTAGAGAACTTGGGATACTAAATATTAAATAATGCATCACATAAAGACATGGATTTATGTGAAAGGTCAAGGTGGC
>ML804681.1:285577-333105 GCA_009831015.1 Picea engelmannii | reverse complement strand
ATTCTCAGTGTCGAGATGTACATGTACTCGGAACCCCCGATTCTCCGATCCCCGATGTGCTCCTTTCCCGAGCTTTAGCCCCTTCCGGCTACACAATGGTCCATGTGACCAGCTATCATGTGACTGTCACTATACCTCTCATCAGGATTTCAGGGTTTACAATGATAATGTGCATACGCCCCTTGGACTCGCGATATGCTGATTCCTGACTTCCTCTGTACTCCTTACACCTGTCCTCCACTGACTCCTGGATGTGCCACGTGTCCCTATCTGACGTGAGTTGGATCGATGGTCTAGATCACATGTTGAATCTGACGGTTCAGATTCAATCGCGATTTCGCATATCGCGAAATCGGGGTTTTCGTTGCATTGTGTTCTTTGCATATTGAAATCCCGATCCCCGAAACTCTGATGAAGAAAATCAATGGTCCATATCTCATGCTTTCTTTAATGGCTGCGATCAAATCGCGAAATCGCATATCACGATTTTGGGGTTTTCGTTGTCGAGTGAAATGGACATTTCAAAGTCCCGATCCCTGATTCTCCGATGGCTTATCTCTCTCACAGATTATACAGATCTGACGGCTTAGATCCTCTCTCTGACAATGGCTATAAGCTACGGTCCAGATTCCTTCTTATCCAACGGCTGTGATTACATCGCGAAATCACATATCGCGATTTCGAGGTTTTCGTTGTCATTGTTCACGAGACTCGTGAAACTCCGATTCTCGATTCTCCGATGAAGCCTCTCCTCTTGTTCATGGGAACTTATCCTCCGTGTAACTTCTGTCGATCTGACGTCTGTCGGCGACTCTGCACCAAATCTAACAGCTCTCGCTGCGTGCACTCACTGCTTTCGATCATTCACCTCTCTGAACTTGTCTTCTATTTGCCTGTCATCTTCAATGTTGTACTTTCCATCAATGACAAGCTTACGTTTCTTGTTCACCAAATTTTCCAACATGGACGCCATAGTTGCTGCCAGATATGCTCCCTTAATTCTACCCCATCCTATGAATCCTTTCTCTGCCGGGGATTACTTAAAATACATGCCCAAGTTCACTGGGGAAGGAGACGTAACTGTCGAAGAGCACCTGGGAGATTTTTACAGCTATGCAGACAACCTGAACATTGGAGATGAAGATGTATGGATGAGGGGTTTTGTCTAGAGTTTGGATGGTGAGGTAAGGAAATGGTTTAGAGGATTATCCCCTGGATCTATTGCTGGAATTGAAGCCTTGGATAATGCTTTCCTGAGAAAGTGGGGAGATAAGAAGGATTTCATGTATTATATGACTGAGTTCGGGTCTTTGAAGAAGATGGAAGGAGAGTCTGTCTCTGACTTCTCCAAAAGATTCAATAAAATGTACAATAAGATTCCTGATGAAATAAAGCCATCTGAAGCCTCGGCCAAGATGTCCCATGCTAGTGTGTTTGGCCCCGATTTCTGTCTTTTATTGAGAGAAAGAAGAGCCGCCTCCTTAGCTCAAATGCAGGACGCAGCCATAGAAGTGAAATCCAATGTGTTAGCCACCGATAGATTGAGGAACGAGGCTGACGCGGGTAGGAGAAAGGGAAAATCCGAAGCCTCGACTTATGGCCCATCGAGGCCCCACCTTCAAGTAGATGAGCTGACCAAGATGGTGAAATCTCTGTCTGGAGAGATGGAGAGAATGAGGGTGGAAGGGAGGCAAGCATACAAGGGCCCTCCGAACGTCGAAAACAAAGGAGGTTTCAGGAGGCCAAACAATTTTACTCCCACGAATGTGCAAAGAGAGAAGGGAAGAGACAGAGAAGACCAGAAGATTCAAGCCCCTTTTCAAAACAATTTTGTGGCCGAGGGGGAAGAAGAGGAAGCAGATGAATTGGGTCCTGAAATCCATTACTTCGGGGACACTCCTCCTTCTCCTCATCTCACTCAATCAACATATGAGGAATCTCTCATGGACAGTCAACTGAATGAACTAAGCAAGGGAGACAAGGCTAGCAACGGCCGAGGCAGGTATAACATGAGGTCCGACAAAAAGACAACAACACCTGATATTCCTGAGCAGTCCACTAGAACAGAGAGACCTGCTAATGAAGTAGCAGATGGTCACAGAGGTAAGAAAGCTCAACCCCTCTCTCCCATTGTCCACAATCATGTCTCTGAAATAAAAGAGATTCCAAAGCTTGCATCTTCTTTTAATGTTGAGCATGAAATTCAAAAGATCAGAATCCCTGTGCCCCTCACTGAGCTGATTAAACATGGAGAATTTAAAAAATGCTTCTCTGAGATTTTACAGTCTGAAGCCTCATGCCTTCCCACAGACTCCATAAACCTCCAAGATGAAAAGCCAACAGTTTTCCTAGGTCCCATGGTAGAATATAGAGATGATTCATCCCCTCCCTTCTACACATCCCTGAACATACATGACAAGGTACTGCACAATTTCTTGATGGATTCAGGGGCTTCTCACAACCTTATGCCCAAAACCGTCATGGAAGAGTTGGGATTAGAATTCACCCGAGCTTATCATGACCTCTATTCCTTTGACTCTAGAAAGGTTCAGTGTCTAGGAGTTATCAAAGACCTGGTCGCGACCTTGTTTCAGCTGCCCATGAAACGTGTGGTCATGGATATTGTAGTGGCCGATGTCCCCCCCAAGTTCGGTATGTTGTTATTGAGATCTTGGATAAAAAGACTGGGGGGAACCTTGCAGATGGACCTCACATATGATACTATCCCAGTGTTTGGAGGAGAGCATAGAAGACTATACATGGAATCCCATTTGGCCTATATAATCAGTGACGAGGCCAACCCTACCAACCATCCCATTTTCGCCTTAGACACTGATTTAGGCTCCAGTTTACTGTAGCTCACCCATGCCCCCGAGCCTCCTATGAAACTCAAAAAGAAACCCACTGTTTCCCCTGAAGTTCCTCTCTCCATCACCCCAATCTGGAAAATGTTTTTTGATGGAGCCTGTTCCCGAGAAGGCGCTGGAGCTGGAGTGGTTTTTATGTCACCTGCTCAGGAGACCACATTTCTGTCATACAAATTAGAATTCGAAGCTACCAACAATGTGGCAGAGTATGAAGCTCTTATCCTAGGATTAAGAGCCGCAAGGGAAATGGGAATTCAGGAGGTAGCAGTGTTTGGAGATGCCGATTTGGTAGTCCAGCAGGTAAGAAGCGCTTATCAGGCCAAGAATCCTCGACTCAGGAGTTATAGAAATGAGGTATGGGAACTAATTGACAGTTTCTTCTCAGCGTTCAACATTTCTTTCATCCCAAGAGAAGAAAACACAGTGGCAGATTCCTTGGCTACATCAGTAAGCATTTTCAAGGTACCCTTGCCGCCCAAACTGAGGTATGATGTAGAAGTAAAATACAGGCCCTCCATACCTGACAATGTCAAGCATTGGAAGGTGTTTGAGGATGATCTTGAGATCAAGAAATTCTTGGAGACTATCGAAGAGTTTTCAGAGCTGCATATCGATCAAGATTCTGTCTCTGAGGAAGGGTTTAATGGGGGTGAGTTGCTGATAAAAATAATGAAGCATGGCATTATTCAGCTGCCTAGCAATCACATTCCAAGGGGACTAGTCCCATTAGAAATATTGTTCGATGGGAATGATGTGGCAATAAAGGGAAGAGTTTCGGGTGATGATGCTGACACAGCCGAGTGCAACATTGGCACACCAGAAGAGCCTAAGTTTGTCAAGATGTCAAGGAGTTTGACAAAGGAGCAGAGTATTGAATATACCAAGTTGCTGAGAGAGTTTGCCGATGTGTTTGCATGGACCTACGAAGACCTTAAGACGTATGACGCATCTGTCATTGAGCACAAAATCCCGCTGAAAGAAGAAGCTAAACCATTCAGGCAGAAGCCGAGATAGATAAATCCCATGATACTACCTGTCATGGAGAAAGAAGTGAAGAAGTTGTTAGATGCCCGAATCATTGTCCCATTGAGGTATTCTGAGTGGGTGGCCAATTTGGTTCCAGTAAGAAAGAAAAGTGGGGAAATCCGACTCTGTGTTGATTTCAGGAACTTGAACAGAAGCTCAAGAAAAGACAATTATCCCCTGCCCAACATGGAACACATATTGCAGAAGGTCACTGGTGCATCTAGAATATCCATGATTGATGGTTTCTCTGGTTACAATCAGATATCAGTCATGCCTGAGGACAGAGAAAAAACAACCTTCACCACTCCTTGGGGCACATTCATGTATGCCAAAATGCCTTTTGGATTGATGAATGCAGGGGCAACATTTCAGCGAGCCATGGACATAGCCTTCATTGGGGAGAAGGACCAGTTCGTGGTAATCTATCTAGATGACATCACGGTCTTCTCCAGGAGAGACAAGGAACACTGTTTCCACTTAAAGAAGGTTTTCCTGAAGTGTCGGAGGTATGGCTTATCCTTAAACCCCAATAAATACTTGTTTTCTATGAAGGAGGGGAAGCTATTAGGCCATATAGTATCAGCAGAGGGGGTGAGAGTTGATCCTAGTAGGGTAGAGGTAATTCAGACCCTGTCATTTCCCAGATCTAAAAAGGAAGTTCAGGCCTTTTTGGGAAAGATAAATTTTCTGAGGAGATTCGTCTCAAATTTTGTTGAATTGGTGAAACATATCACAACCATGCTCAGGAAGGGAAATGAAGTAAAGTGGACTGCTAAACCCAGGGAATCTTTTATTCAAATAAAGAAGGCATTGACTGAGGCACCTATGCTGATCAATCCTGATTATTCCAAAGATTTCCTGATTTTTTCTTTTGCTTCCTATGATACAATAGCAACGATCTTGTTGCAGAGAAATGAGGAAGGACGAGAGCAGCCCATTGCCTTCTTCAGCAAGGCATTGCGAGATGCAGAAGTCCGATATGAGATCATGGAAAAACAGGCTTATGCGTTGGTGAAAGCTCTCAAAGCTTTCAGAGTCTATGTCTTGCACTCGAAAATCACTGCATACGTTTCTTCGACCTCTGTGAAAGACATTCTTATACAGTCTGACATAGACAGAAGAAGAGGTAAGTGGATTGCCAAGATCCTAGAATTTGATCTTGAGATTAAGCCCACCAAGTTGATAAAGGGGCAGGGTTTGGCCAAGTTGTTGGCTGAATCTAATTGCAAAGCCTTAGGGATTAGCTTCATCAATAAGCAAGCTGAGTCATCCAACAAGAATTTTCAGGGTGCCTTGTCCCTAGAAACATGCTCCTGGTACAAGGATATCTTATATTTTTTGCAAGAATTGAAGCCCCCTGATGGAATGGGAAAAAGCAAAGCAAGGGCTCTAAAGCTCAAGGCGGTCAGGTATTGCCTCATTGACCAAACCTTGTATTGGAAAAACCTTCTAGGGGTATTTTTGAGATGCCTGGACCCACAGGAGGCCCAGAAGGTTATGTTTTATTTTCATAGCGGCCTTTGTGGAGGTCATCATTTCTG
This sequence comes from Picea engelmannii, assembly GCA_009831015.1. Taxonomy (NCBI): domain Eukaryota; kingdom Viridiplantae; phylum Streptophyta; class Pinopsida; order Pinales; family Pinaceae; genus Picea; species Picea engelmannii. Next base: position 327,671 of record ML804681.1, on the reverse strand, counting down.
GAAGACCACAGCCCACAAGATACTCCGAGCTGGGTATTATTGGCCCACTTTGTTCCCCGATGTTTGCAGGAAGATCATAGCCTGCACCAAATGTCAAAAGTTCTCAGGAAAGCAGTAGCTCAAATCGTTGCCATTGAAACCCATAGTAGCTTCGGCACCTTTTCAGCAGTGGGGGTTGGACTTCATCGGAGAGATTCACCCTCCCTCAAGTGGTCAACACAGATGGATCCTAACTGCAACAGATTATTTCACCAAGTGGATAGAAGTTGTCCCCACCAGAAGCGCATCACACAAAGTAATTATCAGCTTCTGTAGGATATCATAGCCCGATTTGGCTATCCCAGCAGAATCGTCACCGATAATGCTGCTTCTTTCAAATCTGAACCTCTAATTAAGTTCTGCGAGCATTTCCAGATCTTGTTAATTCACTCCACCCCCTACTATCCCCAGGGCAATGGTTTAGTGGAATCCTCAAACAAAAGTCTGATAAAGATGATCAAAATATTGTTAGAGGATAACAAAAGAGCCTGGGATTCAAAGTTGAAGTTTGCTCTGTGGGCCGATCATGTCACAATGAAGAAGTCTCTGGGCACTTTGTTGTTTCAACTAGTCTATGGAGCAGAGGCAGTTTTCCCTACTTAGCTCGCCTTACCTGTGACGAAGTTCTTTCAAGACTACGAGGGAGAACCAGATCATATGATCAGAAGAATTCATCAGATAGTGGAAGTGCAGCAGATCAGAGAACAAGTGAGAGACGTGGCTTATAGTCATCAGCAGAGGATCAAGCAGGCTTTTGACAGAAAAGTCAAGAAAAAGGAGTTCGATATCGGGGATTTGGTATTCAAGTGGGACGCACCTAGACAGGATAAAGGCAAGCACAACCAGTACCACGCCCTCTGGATCGGCCCCTTTAAAATCTCTGAGATTTTCTCCAACAACACATATGGGTTGCAGGATCTAGAGGGTGAAGAGGTTTTCAACAGCCCAGTGAATGGGCATTTTCTGAAAAAATATTTGATTTGAGCCTTAGACGACTCCTCTGTTTGTAAATATTGTCTTTTAGTTTCTTTTTTTAGTTTCTTTTTGCATGTTTTCGGCCTAATAGGTGACTCCATAACCCAATAGCAAGGCACTGAAGCTGCAGAAGGAGTTCTTAGAGCATGACAGGGACGACTCTATCCCCCATGGAGCCTATGTTAGCGATAATTCTTGTCATGGGTTCGAGAGCATGTAGGTCTGCAAGTTGCACGAAATGCTTAAGCGCAGCACGGGAGAATCCCTGTTTTTTCCAAGTAGCAGGTCAAGAGAGCGGGTAAAGTGTCGTCGGCAACATCCAAGGTCTATTTTGCGAAGCAGATCAACGGTCGGTGGGTAATTGCAGTCAGTCGAGTCACGCCAAGTAGAGTGCAAAAGTTTTCAAAGAGGTGAACGGTCAGAATTCTCCGTGGAGAACTCGCGAAGTAGCGAGGGTCGTTGATCGCAATCAGTTGATGCGTGGGCTCATTTCTTGAACTCGGGGTTCGTGAGTTCAGAGGGCGGACCATATCCTTTGGTTGCGCGAGATCGCGAGTCACGAGAGTTGTGGAAAGGAAAAGAGCCATCGCCTCTCGAGATTTCGCTAAGGGAGAGTGCTAAGGTTCGACACTCCAACTCGCGAGGTCGCGAGTTGTGAGAGGCGCTAGCACTTAAGCCTTAGCCGACGGTTACATGTGGAGGGAACCGACAATAAAAAGAGCTATACAATATTGTCGAGAGGATCTCAGCCGTCCATCCAGAGGGACATGTGGTGCGCGATTAGGCTCCTTGCCTTTTCTCCCATCGCGACTTTGAAGCATAAGGACTAGCTCCTCCCAGCTGCGAGACGCGAAGTGCCGAAGGAATCCAGGGCTTGGGCCCACAGTATTGACGAGAATATCTCATCCGTCCATCCAGAGGGACACGTGGTGCGCGATTAGGCTCCTCGCCTTTTCGCCCATCGCGACTTTGAAGCATAAGGACTAGCTCCTCCCAGCCGCGAGACGCGAAGTGTCGAAGGCATCCAGGGCTTGGGCCCATAGTATTGTCGAGAATATCTCAGCCATCCATCTAGAGGGACACGTGGTGCACGTTTAGGCTCCTCTCCTCCTCGCCCCTCGCAACTTTGAAGATCGAGGACCAACCTCCTCCCAGCCATGAGATGCGAAGTGTTGAAGGCATCCAGGGCTTGGGCCCACAGTATTGCCGAGAAGATCTCAACCGTCCATCCAGAGGGACACGTGGTGCGCGTTTAGGCTCCTCGCCTCCTTGCCCCTCGCAACTTTAAAGATCGAGGACCAGCCCCCTCCCAGCCACGAGACATGAAGTGCCGAGGGCATCTAGGGCTTGGGCCCACAACTTCACGAAGCATTTTCAGTCGTCCATCCAGAGGGGACACTTGGCAGCAAATAATGCCATCTCGGTGCTTCGCTCATCGCGATTCCAAGGTGCAGAAAGCAACTCCATTATGTTTCGATGCACGAGATGTCGGGTGAGTCCCGGACCCGGGCCCATGAAGGTGTCGGGTGAGTTCAAGGCCATCAAATCTCAGAGGGACACGTGGTGCCAGATTAGGCCTTCTCGGCATATCGCTCATCGCAACTTCAATCAGCAAGGATTAACTCTTTCCATTCGCGAATGCCGAAAGCACTTTGGGAATAAGCACGGGGTCATAGCCCATAGTCACTTGGGGAAGAAAGGAACTGTGCTAAAAGGGTCTAGAGGCGCCGAGCCCAGTCGCCGAAAGGATCGTCTCGATCTCCAGGTACCATCCGATATGATCCCGCTCCCGGCCTTTGCTTGGAAAGGCAAGAAGGGGTGGGTGAAACCTCTCCTCATGCATTAAGTATCAGGTATGGAAGGTCTGGCAAGCGGTCCGCTCGAGAGGGTCCTGTGTACCCAGTTCTTCAAAGACGCCATGCCAAAGCCTTCAACTCGACAGAGAAGTTTGCGCACGTTAGCCCAACACTTAATGGCTTAGCTACCCTCCTTACAGGAGCCATGCGCAGTTAAGGTGGCGTTTGAATAAGGATTTCAGTACGAGTTTGACTGAAAAAACACCGAGCCTTGGATGACTGGGTGCACCTCTATGAGGTGAATTTTCCTAAGCATATAGACTCAGTTGTTGTATTTTCTAAGTATCGATGGTTGAGAAGAGCTCCCGGTTGTAAATCTTTAATGAAGCACTGATACTCTGGTTATGTATAGACCTCTGAGACTTCTTGCCTTATGAATGCCAGCTTCTCTTACATCTTTGTTATACTGTGTTAGAACAACTCGGAATTGGAGGATCCAGTCGAGTTGTAGTTGTTATAGGATGATGTTGTAATGGATCACTGTAATAGTTACGTTGTCTCTGATCAGTCCTTGTGATTTTTATTAACGTTGAGCGACTTGGAATTGGAGGATCCAGTCAAGTCCCCTTCAAGTTTCTTGAGACCCTGAACCAAGAGAATCTTGCATTCAGAGTCTTTCCTCTACAAACCGCTGGAAGCTTGTTGCCTAAAGTTGTTTGTTCACCTTTCTTACTAAGTCTTCCACCTTCTCATCTTTTAATCAACCCACTGGCTGAAGTTAGATCAAGACCTCCTTTGTCTCATACATGCTAGACCCAGTCCCTGAGTTATAATGATACTTATTTGAGTCTTTACCTCCATTTGATCATCCTTTTAAAACTATCGTGACATAAAACTGATGGGTGTCGGGCTCTTCTCCTGCAAGCAATCCAGGAGTGACTTCTGATGCTAACACTTACCATGGTGCACCACCGCTTCTTCATCCTTCCAATCAAGTATGCGTCGTCTCATCCAACGGAACTGACATAGAGGATACCCTTCCTCCCAAGGAGGCTTCTATTATATCTGAAGTCCCACTAGTCACAGAGCTCCCCCCTCGTGAGCCTCCTATGAACTCGTCGACTCCACCAGTCCACAATTTCACCTCTCCCCAAGGCCATATTCCAGGTTGGGAGACAATTCCCCAAGCCATTACTCAAATTCCCTTCTTCTACCCTCCACTTGGCATACAAGCTTTCCAAGTAGCCACAACGCTTACTCTCCCTAATATGGTGTTGGTAATTCCAGTTTGGTATTTACATCCACCAGAGATGGTCCCTCAACCATCCCTTCCTCCCCAAATGGAAGGAATCCCAATGACGATTCCCATACTCACTCCCACCATACCCCCTACACCCCCACTCACTAACCTCCCTGCCATAGCCGGGGGCAGGCGAAAGAAGAAAGAGCCCACAACTCCACTTCCCCCGTGTGTCCAACCTCCTTGCACGTTATGTAAGATAGATGGACACCCAACCAACAAATGCCCATCTCTACCCGAGTTACGTAACATAATTCCACTCAATCAAACACCATCACCACTCGCCACTATAGAAAGTAGTGCTGCTACCTCCCCTAACTCAAGTAGAAAAGGGCTGCGAACCAAATTCGCTTGCACTATATGTTCATAATATGGCCATTATACACACCATTGCCCTGCACTACCTCATTTCCGGCAGACATTAGTCGCAGTACGCCAAAGCATCTAGATTGAGCTCACTCCAGTTACATCATCCCTACCTAACATCACTGACATCCATTATGTAACGACTTCATTCAATGAACGTATGAGATGCCCTTACTCTCTATGTGAATCCTTAGATCATTTTACATACCAATGTCCTATGATCATTGAATACAGGCAACACCAAATGACCTTGATTCAAACCCCTGCGCCCTCTACAGAATCGATGGTTGACCTCACCTCACCACTTGAGATTCTTCATATCATTTCTCCTGAACCAGAGGCACTCCCTATTCCTCCGTGGTTCTTGGATGACTTATCCAAGGATTTACCCCCAAATCCCCCCAAATTACCGCCCGATCGTCCATAGTGTCAGTAAAACTGGGATGGCATTATGGACCCACCGTCCATATATAATCCCTTTTTCCCACTTTCATTTTTTGGTACAGGAGCCCACAAGCTCCATTTTCTGAACCATCTTCGGCCTCTTACACAGACACTTCCATCAAGTTATCATTTTCCCTTTTCCCCGGTGGAGCATCTTCCCATTACACACTCAGGTACGCCTGCTCATATTCAAAATTATCAAATGCATGCTTGTATGTTCGATTCTCTTCATATATTGTTCACATCGGGTATTTGGTTTTCATGTGTGCAGGTACTTGGTCATCATACATCAACACAACCCCTTCAGGTATATAATCACCATTGGCATGTAATCATTCCCTCTGAATCTCAATTGCATCTCCAGTCACACCCTCTGACATTTTCCTCTAGGATCCCCATCTCTAGCTTTGTAGTACCGACACCTCCATTACATTTTTGGTACTGACACCTGGTAGCACTCTCCCCCACATGAGTTGTCTCATTCATAGCACCCTTTGGTACTTTGACACTCATGTTTTTTTTCAACCCTTTAGGGATGGGAGTCCCGATAGTCTTACATCATGTCGCGAATCAGCCACATACTCCTTCTCCTCATTTTGCTAGCTTTCCCAATGGACTCCCGGATTATCTCGTCAAGGTTCTATTTTGACTTCCCCTTTGCAGTATCATGAACCCTCCATTTCATCCACAATCTGTTTTCCCATCTGCAAAATTCCCTCCATTTCACCTACCTCATACAGAAACCCACCCATGGGGCCCCCACCCTCCCCCAGTTCTCCAAGAAAATTGTGTCCTAATCGACCCAAACATATTACATTGGGGCACCCATTTCTGTATTTGTACACTCATCCCAAATTGTTCTTTATTTATTTGGTAAACTGTAAAAATCCTTTGTTTCCAGCATTTACATATCTTTTTGTCGTCACCTTCGATGACCTTCTTCCCTTTTTTGGAAAACACAACCCATGTCGCCCTTGGTTGGGGCACTCCTTATCATCTACCCCTATTGACATCGTCCATATACTCCAAGTATCCCACAGGCCACTCACCTCTGCCCTCTGAGTTTGTTCACTTTGTCCCGCCTCTGCCACAACTTATCCCATGTCTTGTTGTCCCCCTAACACTCGACCTAGTTGAACGGTTGAGGCCACTTATACTTCCCACATACCCCCAACCAAGGGCTGTCTTGAGTCTCCATACATCTTGATTTCATCCATGTACCTCCTTAGGTCCTAACCTCACCTAGTAGATTTCATGAAGCCCTTTGCTTCTTGGAGTCGCGTCCCCCTTTTTGTCAACATCAGCACAGCTTTCCAGAAGGGCGACAATATCTTGACTCTCATTACCTTTCCAATGAGAGGTCTCGCATGGCACAAGGAGAACCACAATTGCTCCCTGCTGTCATTGACCCCCGTAACATTCAACTTCAACACTTTCTCATGTTACGGTGGGTCTTACTTTGTGACTATTGCATTCATTTCTTATATTTTCCGAGGACCTCTTAACTTGGCTAGGCTATCAATGCCTACATAATCTATGATACTTCTTACAGATGTCACCGCCTACTATTCAGAGTATGTTCCTCCAAAAAATTGTCTTCTACCTTTATCACGACTGCCCCTGAGGGCGCTGCAGTTGTCTACATCAACACACCATTCCTTTTTTGAGTTATATGACATGAGCATGGGACATGCCCGCCTCGTTTGTACACAATTTACTTTTACACACCTTATGGAAGGTTGAGTTCTACAGGTTCCCTTCTCTCTCCAATGAGTAACTCTTGACACTCTCACTATCGCTCTCTCTTACAACGACACTCTCAGTAGAAGAAACATTGATGAATTTCGGCTATACGTATGCTCCTAACCTCATCCATCAGGGGGTTTCTGTTATCACTGAAATTTCGTCCGCAAATGGTTACAAGAATCCAGCATCGTCAAACAGTTATGAGGTCACTCATGGACCAAAATTACCACAAAAGCATTTCCAAAAGGTCCAAAACTATGCAACCAATGATAAAATTAAGGTGCGTTATGACTACACAGGGCGCATGTGCACATGCGCAAACCAGAAACGCAGGAAAAGTGCACATGTGCCCGATGCGCAACTATGGTTGCTAAAATCCACACACATCTAAGAACGATGCATTTATGAGATTGGTCGACCTCCCACCTACTTCTGGTCCAGCTTCCAAGTTGATTTGACACCCAAATCTGGACTGGGTCCGACTAGGTGGCTGGTCAAAGACCTAAAAATGCCCTAATTAGCCTCTTTTCACACTACAAGCTGGTTGCACAATACCTCAAAGAGGTGCTATAAAACAAGGTCATGGGTGCACTTCATTTTTAAGGAATTCAATAGCAAAGTTATGCTGCTGCTATTCTCTTGAGGAATCCTCTATTCTCATCAAGAGTATACTAGCACCATTACATTGGGCAATCCATCTCACCTCTTGAGTGGATTAGCTTGGGATTCTTTCACCATTTTCATTCAAAGTTGTAAGAAGAGCTTATTTGTGGGGGTCCAAGAGCCCTCCCTTGGAGGAAGAAGGGACTCATAGTACTCTTTCTTCTTGGTGTTTTCTTTCACTAATATAAACCTTGCCATTGGTGACATGAGTCTTATTGGTTTTTAGTTCTTATGTCCTTGTGCCCAAATAGTTTAGTTGTTCTTTTATTTCTTAGTTTAATTCTTAGTTGTTCTTTTATATTTCTTTCTTTAACCCTTTCCTTTACAACTGTCTTTCTTAGCTAACCCAACTGAGCTTGTAAGCACCTATGTTTTGCTCATCTAGGTGGAAAAAGAGGCGCAACAAGAGGTACTGTTACTCATGCATTATTTTTTGGAGGTTCAGACACTTTTCTACAAGGATATGTTGATTCATATATGGCAGGTGATAAATACAGCAGGAGGAGTACCACAGGGTATGTTTTTACTATAGGTGGAACAGTAGTAAGTTGGATTTTGAAACTGCAAAAGGTTTTTGCACTTTCAACAACAGAGACAGGGTATGTTGCTGCTACAAAGGCTAGTAAAGAGATGATTTGGTTACAAAGGTTTATGGAGGAATTGGGAAAGAAGCAGGAGAATAATAGGTTGTACTGTGACAGTGAGAGTGCAATTCATCTTGCAAATATATTAGCCTTCCATTCAAAGACTAAGAATATACACTTGAGGTACCACTTCATACGATCCGCCTTGGAATATGGACATTTGAAGTTAGAAAAGATATACACTAGCCAGAATCTTGCAGACAGGTTAACAAAGGGAGTAACCAGAGAGAAACTGAGTTCCTACTCAGTTTCAGTTGGTCTTCAAGAATGAAGATGAAGATGAGAAATTTGCCAGGTCCAAGAAGGTTCAGAGTCCAGCATACACAACAACGGTGGAGTTGCTGAGATTAGTCTCCAAGTGGGAGATTGTTGGTTGTGGAGCTTGACTATGTTCTTGATTCAGAGTTCCTTACTTTCAGCCATGTTTATACCCCATGAAGACTTTACACCACATAAGTATGTACACTCTTCCATGAGGAGGAAGGCAGAGGGGGGCCTATCCCCTTGGATGGGGGGTTCGGGGGCAAAGCCCCCGAAGGAAAAATTTCCTTGTAAATGTATATTGTAATTTCATTGTAAATATGGACCATTCATTATAAGGTCGCATATCTAACGGTAGAATTTATGTTAGGGTTTTTTTCCCTAGAAGGAAACCCTCTGTAATGAGGGAAAAGTATTGTGGCTATGCATTATGGCGAGTATTGTATTCTGAGAGAGGAGACTGTGAGAGAAAGAAGAGGAAGTTACAGTGGGTTTTGCTGTAGGTTGTATCCCTTCATTTGTTGGATAATAATAAAGGAAGGACCTGGCAATTTATCTGGTGGACGTAGCCCACACTGGGTAAACCATGTAAATTTGTGTATCTCTTGTATTGTGTATCTTTTGTGTTTTGTTTCCGCATTTGTTTTATTTTATTGCTCCACGGTCCTGTTTTTCTAACAGTGCTCATCTCCTGTACTCACCTTACCTGATCTACAACAACCTTTTGAGATTGAGATCGATGACTCATACTGTGTCCTGGACATAGTTCTCACTCAGCACAATCATCCACTGACATATAATAGTGAGACACTATCATATGTCGTTTGTAACTACCCCACCTATGACAAAGAAATGAATTCTATTATACAAGAATGCGGACAATGGAAGCACTACATTCTTAGGGACAATCATCCACACTAATCACAAGCCTCTGTAGTTCATACAGACACAAGGAAAATTATAGAAGGACCACCATCAAAAGTGGTCCACATACTTTCAAAAGTTCCATCTCAACATCAAATATAAGATAGGGAGCACCAATTGTGTCGCTGACTACCTCATTCAACCTCCAATTGAAACCTTACCATGGTGCTCCACTGTTATGTCCATGAGGCATTTGAGTGGCCCCAACTCTACAAGAGTGATCCTCACTTCACTACCACTTACCGGATGTTGGGTAAATGCATGACTGTCACTGAATTTCATCTGCATGAAGGACTACTATTCCATCTAGGCCACCTATATGTTCCTTGAAGCGAGCTTGCGAAGTTGATTTGGGAAGATCACTAAAGTCATATGGCAGGACATTTGGGCATGGTAAAGACTATGGAAGTAATACATAAGCATTTTTATTAGCCAAAATTTTTCCATGACATCAACAATTATATCAGGTCCTCCACTTCCTGCATCATTAATAAACCAACCACTAAGAAGCATGACATGTACACCCCTCTTCCTACTCCCAAAAGGCCATGAGAATCCATCTAGATGGACTACAATTCAAGCCTTCCTTCAACCAAGCAGAGAAATGGATGTGTTTTTGTGGTGGTTGATCGGTTTTCTAATATGGCGATCCTAAGAGCCTGCAACAGAAATGTCACAATGGAGGCCACTACCAAGATCTTCTTCAAACGAGTGTGGGTACACTTTGGGATACCACAGACCATCATATCATATCGGGACAGTAGGTTCCTAAGCACATTATCTTCCAACCTTTGGTCACTATCGGATACGAAACTCACCAAAGCCACCACCTTCCACACCCAAACCGATGGCTAGACATAAGTCATCAACAAAATGATGATGCATATCTTACGCATGTACAACTCTAAACATCCACATAGATGGGATGAGAGTCTCCCCTATGTTCAACACAACTACAACAGAGTGCTTCCTATATCAACCGGGCACAGTCCCTTTCAGGTGGGGTTTGGATTTGAACCATTGGGTGCCATTGATGTCGCGCTGCCCCTTGCCTCCACACAGGCAGAATCATCCAATGCTCAATCTGAGGCCGACAAAGACACCAAGTTTATTGAACGGATTCAACAAATACATAAAAAATTCCATGATATTTTACATAAATCCAATGCTAAGTCCAAACAACGCGATGATCAACACCAGGTGTTGCACAAGTTTCAGGTGGGAGACAAGGTCTGGTTGCATTTGCAGAAAGAGTGCCTTATAAGACCCCATCAGAAGCTTCATCCACTTCGTTATGGACCTTACACCATCACCAACATTATGGGTGAAAATCCTTCTGAGCTAAGTATTCCCCCCTTCCTTGGCCTACATCCAGTGTTCAATGTGGACCTACTTCGACCATACTTCCCACCATTATTGGACACATCGGATATCACAGAACAATTGAAACCAATAGAGCTTGATCTAGATTTTATGAGAAGAAAGAAATGAAAATATATCTATATTATTAACACAAAGATTCAATGAACAATAATAGAGATGAAATAAAACTTGTTTTATATTAATAAAGAAATATGTTGAAACTGTAAAATGCAGACTGAAACAAGCTTGATAGAATGGTGGTGGCCTATCTCTGAGAACATATGTCATGGATCCGCTCATTCACAAGAAGATGAGTATAATGAGGCTCTGAAATCATTTTTACCATAAACATGAATTCCAAAACCCTAAACATCCAAAAACCTAACCCTAAGAGATGAAGCGCCAAGAATCATGTGGGTCGCGTTGAGGTAAGTTGGTACATCAACTTCTCGGGGTCATAACTTTTGCATACAATCTTTGTTTTAGGTGCACGATAGCCTATTAGAAAGGTCTATCTAAGGAATACACATTATGCCATCAAACTCTAAATCCATCAATAATTTAACTATCGTGAGCCCTAAAAACGTTGTTTAGAGACTCAAAACGGCCCCGGAAGTTTAGGACCCGAAAACTAGGAAAAACCGTGAAACTAAAAAAATTCCATGATGAGGCAGTTGGAATAGGTGGGTGGCCACCGATATCCAATTGGACCAATCCTAACCCATTAGGAAGAAATGGTGTCCATTGCACTGAGTTCCCCAATCAAATGAGGAAATTTCTGCTAAATTTGGCCCCAGGTGAGCCACTTGCCTTCGTGCAGAAGTTTCCATGCTTTAACAACCCGATAAAGTTGGATCCTCTACTAGCGAGTGCCCTTGACATGTGTTTCCAAGATCTTATTAGTGGATGCATGTTCCATGTAGTCAAGGTTGATATTTGTTGGTGTCAATTGTTCTGCTATCTCTGAGGTGTCGAATAATGGTGGAAAATATGGCAAAAGGATATCCACATTGAACACTGGGTGCAAGCCAAGGAAGGGGGGAATGTTGAGCTCAAAAGCATTGTCACCCACAACCTGGGTGATGGTGTAAGGTCCATAGTAGAGTGTATGAAGCTTCCGATGGGGCCCTATAAGGCATTCTTTCTGCAAGTGCAATCAAAATTTGTCTCCCACCTGAAACTTGTGTGCCACCCGGTGTTGATCATGGCAATACTTGTACTTGGCATTGGACTTCTGTAAAATATCCTAAACCTGTTGGTAGATGTGTTGGATCCATTCAATGAACTGGGTGTCTTTTTTAGCTTCAACTTGAGCATGGGACAAATCTTCCTGGGTGGCCGCAAGGGGTAGTGCAACATTAATGATGGGACCCAATGGTTGAAATCCCAACCCCACCTGAAAGGGGATGTGGTCGGTTGAGTTGTGTATGGATCAGTTGTAGTTGTGTTGAACATAGGGAAGACTCTCATCCCATGTGTGAGAGTGCTTGGAATTGTACATGCACAAGATATGCATGATCATTCGTTTGACGACCTCGGTTTGGCCATCCGTCTGGGGGTGGAAGGCAGTGGATTTGGTGAGATTGGTGTTCAGTAGTGACCAGAGGCTCACCCAGAATGTGTTGAGGAACCTAATTTCCCAATCTGAGATAATGGTTTGCGGTATCCCAAAATGTACCTACACTCGTTCAAAGAAGAGCTTGGTAGTGGCCTATGTTGTGATGCTCTTCTTACAAGAGGCCATAATTGCCATCTTGGAAAAGTGATCCACAACCACAAAAACACAGTTGTTTCTCTTCTTGGTGGACGAAAGTCCCAACATGTAGTCCATTGAGATGGATTCCCATGGCCTATCAGGAGTAGGCATAGGGGTGTACATGTCTTGTTTATTATTATCCAGTTTGGAAATAGAACAAGAAGTGCAGAACCTGATATACTTTCTAACATCTTGTCGAAGTTTCGGCTAGTCGAAATGTTGTTGCAACAATGTCACTCTCTTTTCTACGTCGAAGTATCTTGCCACCCGAATTTAGTGGGCTTCGCAAATTAGTTTTGCTTTCTTATTTGATGGAACACATAGATGGCCTAGACGACACAACAACCCATCCTGAAGATGGAAATTAGTGACATTTGTGTTTGCACCCAACATCTGGTAGGTGGTGGCAAAGTCAGGATCTTTCTCATAAAGTTGGGGCCATCAAGAGGTTTCATGGAAAAAAGAGTCTAGCACCGTGGTGAGTGTTGCGACTGGAGGTCGGTTAAGGAAATAAATGACGCGGTTGGTACTTCATGTATTATACTTGATGTTGCATGAACTGCAACGAATTATGATCAGCGTGGATGGTTGTCTCCTTCCCGAGAATGTAATGCCTCCATTGGTGGAAGAATTGCACAATGGAGTACATTTCATTTTTGTAAGTAGGGTAATCACGAACAACATCTTATAGTGTCTCACTATGATAGGCCATAGGGTGGCCATGCTGAGTGAGAACTGCACCCACACCATAGTATGAACCATATGTCTCGATATCAAAGGGTTGTTGCAGGTCGAGTAATGAAAGCATTAGGGTTGAGCACAAGCGTTGCTTCAAATCTTTGAATGCTTGTTTTAGGGACAAGCCCCACACAAACTTTTCCTTACCACCGCCCATGGTTACTTGCATGAGGGCCCATCCAATATGGTAGAATCCCAAAACGAACCTGCGATAGAAATTAATAAGGCCTAAGAAGCTTCGAAGCTCAGTGAGTGTGGTTGGGGCTGGCCAATCATGGATTACTTGGATCTTAGTTGAATCCACATGCACACCCTACCTATCAACAATGTATCCTATGTAGTAGACCTTATCCATGCCGAAGGAGCATTTTTCCAAGTTTCCATATAGCTTGTGTTGTCACAGATTGTGCAGAACCTATTGAATATGTTGCAAGTGTTTCACCCAAGTCTTGTTTTAGATGAGGATGTCATCCAGATACACCAATACAAAATAATTAGTGAAAGGCTGCAAGATATTGTCCATTATCCTCGTGAAATTTGTTGGTGGATTTTTCAAACCAAATGGCATGACCAACCATTCAAAAATACCTTAGTTTGACTTGAAGGCGATCTTCCATACATATATCTGCTTTATTGGGACCTGATGGTAGCCAGTCTTTAGATCAATCTTACTAAACTATTTGGCCCCCTTGAGTTGATCAAGGATATCATCGATTCAAGGAATCAGGTATCGGTTCCTGACTATGATTTTATTTAGGGCCCGATAATCAATGTAGAGTCGCCATGTCCCATGTTTCTTCTACACAATCACGATTGGGCTTCCACAAGGAGATGAGCTGACTCAAATGTTCCCCTTGTGGAGAAATTCTTGGATCTGATGCTTGATCTCCTACTTTTCTAACAGAGAGCGTAAATAGACTATCCCATTGGGCAGCAGAGCGTTGGGGGTCAGATCGATGGAATTCTTGACCTGATAGTGTAGAGGTAACCTAGTAGGTCAGGAGAACATGTCTTTGTATTATTCCATGACCTTATCCACTTGCTTCTACTACATGGAGAGGTCGGTTGCACAGGCCATGGATGTGGCTGCAATATTTTGCTCACTCTAAGAGTGAATCATGAAGAAGACAAACTTCCCTATCTGAGATATGACCTTACTACATTGCTCGGAAGAGATCAAGGAAATGGAACTAGGTGGGACTACCTCGGGTATCTTGTACAATTTTCTATCCAAGTTGATAATAAAATTGTGAGGCCTAGACTCATATACAATATGACGATTCCATAAACAAGGTTGGCCCAAAAGAACATCACAAACTTGAAGGGGAGAAACATCACACAATACCTCATCTTTGAAGGGATTGATGTCGTAGGACAGGCGACACTGTTGGTTGACGTGAAAATCACTTGGCGGAGCCATCCAATCATGTAGGGATGCAGGTGCAACAATGTTGGTAGGACTAACCGCTTGATGAACTCCACTGATATGAGGTTATTATGGCTACCTCTATCAATGATGAAGTGTAGTGGAATGCCTTTCACCCACACCTCTGAACGAAAGAGGCTTTCGCCTTCCTCTGGCTCATCAGGTTCACCGAGATAAATCTTGGTGGTATCAATGGTCTCACCGGGTTCTGTGTCAATAATCTATCTCCCCTTTTCTATTTCTGACTCAGGGTCAGAACCCGTATTTGATTCAGAGGATTTCATCTCAACCACCAATGACTTCTTTGAGTGACAATCAACGGTGTTATGCCAGGGCTCTTATCGAAGTCACACCACTTCCCGATATCTATATTCGTCTTTCCATTGTCCTTCTTTGTTTGGGGCTTAGATTGGTTGTCCTCAGGATTTCCATATTTTCTCTTCGCTTTTTTCTGTGGGTTTCCACTGCCCTTTCGCTGTTTCTGCTATGAGGGGTTCCCAGAACCAAACTGCCATATTTTTTGTTTAATATTTTGTTCAATTTTGATGGCATATCGATAGGTCACACCCAAGGACAAGATGTCCAGAAAACTCCATTTCTACCTGAATGTATGTATGCAGACCACCACAATACTTGAGCACTAGATGTCACTTAGAATATTTTCTACCCAACTTGGTGCGCAAGTTATGGAAGATATTTGTGAACTCTGGCACTGCTTAGTCCCTTACTTGCCACAATGTGGTCCATTATGTATACATGTCATCATAACTTTCGATGGGGTAGTATTGTTCCTTAATAACATCCCTAAAGGACTCCTAGGTGAGTGCGACTACAAATAATGAGTGTTCATTTTTTTCCTTTTTCTCACTGAAAGTCTCCCACCAATATTTGACATGGGGGATGACTTTGAGGAGTGCAAAAGTAATATTTTCTCTATTCAAAAAGTTATGGACAAAAAACTAGCCTTCTAGTAGATTCAACCATTTTTTTACAACATCTACGTCTATTTTACCTTTAAATATAGGAATATAAAATTTGATATGTACCTTGAAGGGGGGGGCGCCTCCGCTTGTTGGTAGTTGTTGAAGGATTTGCGCAAAACTATCCATAATCACGTTCCTCTATTGCGTGAGGGATTCCTCGAGCAACAGTTTGAAAGGATCTCTTGTCCCATTGCCTTTGTTTTCTCCCACCATGGAAGGTCTCTTGGGTGTGCGAGAGCCTTTGTCCTCAAGAGAAATAAGCTTGAGACCTAACTCTTTGTACCCTAACCTCGTTAGGGACATGCATTAAGAACGATAAGGAGCAGACCGCTATGATACCACTAAGCTAGATTTTATGAGCATAATGAAATCAATACAGATATATATTATTAACACAGATATTCAATGAACAATAACATAGTGTAATAAAACTTTGCTTCTATTATTAAAGAAATATGTTGAAACTGTAAAATGCTGATTGAAACAAGCTTACTAGAATGGTGGTGGCTTATCTCTGAGAGCATATGTGAAGGTTGTGCTAATTGAAAAGAAAATGAGTACAATGAGGCTCTAAAATCCTTTTTATCGTAAACATGAATTCCAAAACCCTATACATCCAAAAATCTAACCATAGGAGATGAAGCGCCAAGAGTCATGTGGGCCCCGTTGGGGTAAGTTGGTACATCAACTTCCTGGGGTCGTAACTTTTGCATACGATCTCCATTTTAGGCGCACGATAGCCCGTTGGAAAGGTCTATTTGAGGACTACACATTATGTCATCAAAATATAACATCATCTATAGTGTGAATTTGGTGAGCCATTAAAATGTTGTTTAGGGCCTCAAAACGACCCCAAAAGTTCAAGACCCAAAAACTAGGAAAAACTACCAAACTGAAAAACTGCCAAGATGAGCCAGTTGGAATAGGTGGGTGGCCATCGATATCCACCTGGATCAGTCCTCCCCCCTTAAAAATCAATGGTCTCCATTTCATTGATTTCCCCCATCAGATGAGGAAATTTATGCTAAATTTGGCCCTAGGTGAGCCAATTGCCTTGGTGCAGGAGTTGCCCTGCTTTGACAACCCGATAAAGATGGATCCTATGATGGCGAGTGCCCTTGACCTATGTCTCCATGATATGATCAATGTATTCATGTTTCATGCAGTCAGGGTTAAGTTATGTTGGTTTCAATTGTTCTGTTATCTCTGAGGTGTCCAATAATGGTGGAAAATATGGTTGAAGGAGATCCACATTGAACATTGCGTGCAAGCCAAGGAAGGGGGGAATGTTGAGCTCAAAATCATTGTCGCCCATAGACTTGGTGATGGTGTAAGGTCCATATCAAAGTGGACAAAGCTTCCTATGGGGCCCTATAAGGCATTCTTTTTGCAAGTGAAACCAAACTTTGTCTCCCATTTGAAACTTGTGTGGCACCCGGTGTTGATCATGTCGTTGCTTGTACTTGGAATTGGACTTCTGTAAAATATCTTGAACATGTTGGTGGATGTGTTGGATCCATTCAATGAACTGGGTGGCTTTTTCATATTTAGTTTGAGCATGGGAGGAGTCTTCATGGGTGGCCGCAAGGGGTATTGCAACATCCATGGGATTTAATGGTTGAAATCCCAACCCCACATGTTACGAGGAAAATCTCTCTATGGATAGGGGAAAACCACAACAAACAGAAATTACTGCAACATCAACTCTATTCCCAAGTATGCTATATAAATAAATATGCTAGCAATACAAGATAAAAGGCCTACCTCATCCAGACGTTCGATGAATTCCACCATTGAGCACTTGACCCAAAGCAATATACCTGCAACTAGTCCTCAACACCCAATCAAAACAAGCATATGGTGATAATATATGATGTTATCACATTCAATAGCATAATACATTAACATACATAACAAATACTCCCATGGAATAATAATTCAAATATTTTCAAGATATCAATTGGATGAGAAAAGAGTATTTCTATTAAGATATGATCAACAGAAGTGAAA
This sequence comes from Picea engelmannii, assembly GCA_009831015.1. Classification (NCBI taxonomy): domain Eukaryota; kingdom Viridiplantae; phylum Streptophyta; class Pinopsida; order Pinales; family Pinaceae; genus Picea; species Picea engelmannii. The sequence continues at coordinate 310,238 of ML804681.1, read as the reverse complement.
AAGTTACAGACTTCTGTGTCGGCACGGTTCAAAACCGAGAAACTAAGTTCCTTCCAGTTGGGCCTCCACCACTTCAATCCTCCACCAAAGGAAATCTCATGTAAGAGAGACAATGGAGTTCTCACTCAATAAGGGAAGAACTTGGGGGTTGAACACTGTGTTCAGACTTAAAGGATAAAGGGATGCAGAATCAATGTGAAGTGAATAATTCCTCCAGAGTAACTTTGCTCTCAAAGTTGAATTCTTTATCCTCTTTTCCATAGCTCGGAATTGGCCCATTTATAGCCTTCAATTGGAATTTAAGGGTCGAGTCAGAACATTTCCAATATATGGAAGGCCAAGGATCATTGATCTCTTGTCGTGACATGGAAACCCGACACCATTTTTCACTTTTGGGCACATTTCCCAATGTACGTGGGTTGTAGTGGTGTAACCTGCGTATACGCATGTTGTATAGTAGGCAAGGTGCGTATATGTTGAAAAAATGTGTTTTTAGCTCTGGGATTTGCAAAAAGGGATGAAAAGTCTGCATAGGGAAATGGAAAAAGGCCCTTTATGCAAGATCGCATGGGGTGAGTCAAATCTTTCTATAACAGATGCCCCCTAATGTGTGAGGTCAGAAGAGTATCTTCAATGGACGAAATACATTATAAAAACCCAAAAGTGGAGTGATGGGGAATTACCTGGAAGAACTAGTTTCTCATTACAATCTGCACTGACTTTACATACATGGCTGCCAATTTGAATTACACTGTAGATTCATGTGAAAATATACCAAACAACTGTCTGTGGCCATGAATAGGCAAATAGAAATGTGGTTACATGCAAAAGGATGTCATAGCCACGAACAAGGCCCAGTAGAACCAATCTCATAATCAATCTGAAGATATATGTATACAATGGAGTACAATCTGATCTCCCATGATCACTAAATTCATATAGGTATTGGTCCAATGAAAAATAAGCAACAACTCAGGAAAGTTGTGGCCACATATTAATGTCTTCAAGTCTTCTACATAATCCGCCAAAGGTGAAAGTCTACATCATGTGAATAAAGGAGTTGAGTTCGAACACAATGAGACATCATTTGATTATCGTTCATTGAGGTATACCGTTAACAAACACAAGACAACCTACCGATGATGAAAGTAGGTATCAAGGAATCAAGTACATTATTACAAGTGTGAATAAAGGAGTTGGGGTCGAACACTTGAAGGATCCATCGATCAGGACACATTAATGTATTCCCAAATTTCGATGGAAAGAGAACCTGCCACTAATTACTACAAGCCTCAAGGTACTCATAGGACTCTAGGTCTCGTTTCTAGAATAGATGATCTGAATTCAATGGAAGGAGACCCATTGAAAGGAGAGCATTCATGCATCTCTCATCATTCAAAATGAGTTATAAAGCAGGAGCTTCATGATTTGGAGGAAATCAGACGAAGAACATGTTCACGAACCAATGACCCTGTACGTCTTTTGTGTGTGCCAAGTGCAAGCGATACACAAAAAAGGCCCTCTGAATAGCATCCAATGAGGAAAACTGTTGAAAAAGGTGAGGAAACAACCAATAAGGCTAATGGAATCCAAGACACTGCATGAATAACAATGTATGAATAGATGTATTGTCATCGAACACAAGAGAAACCACCCATTCAATGACCAGTGATGAAATGTCGATTGTTGGGTTCAAGGTTACCTACCAATGAGGAAAGTAGGACCAGGGTGCATGATAGGACTACAACATCATGTGATTCTGTGACAAATCGAGGGTATGGACGACATGAAAAGTCAATATTTCTGAGGAATGGCTGACACGGGTTTATAGACATCCTTTGAACAAGAGCATGAGACATATGGAAGACTCTGACATCATAGAATCAATGATGAAACCATGAGATGCAAGAGGCATCAATCAAACTCTCCATAGGGACTGGAAGAGTAACCAGTCAGTGGAGAACACTCTCTGTAATGAGCTCAGCTTCCTAATTCCATGCTAAACCCAAAATTATGATGACAAGTGGACTCAATAACTTTGTGCTTTGTTCAAAGGCAACACGACTGCTACCAATATAAGATAATACTCCCTTCCCGCCCATCTTTTTTTGTTTTTTCATAGTCAAATGAATGTTATGATACAGAGGAGGAAATGCGTGTCATAAGTAAGAAAAACTAGTTCCATCAGTGGAACATACATATGCTCAATGCAAGGAGGTGCATGTAGGAGATGGACCCTCAGGGGAATGTTCCCTCCTGGGTATAGGGTGTCAAATTGTGAAGAATATAAATGAGGCTTTGCTTGGTTAAGGATGCAAAAACTATTGAGGAAACAGTTTATAACTCAAAGTGAGAACCGGCTATAGGCTCAATACTACAAGCAAGGGCATGAGATGCAATCACAAATTGACGCCAAAAAATGTCCTTTTTCATAATCTTAGTCTACTTGGTGTGAATAATGGATAAACTTGTACCAAATAGAAATCCTTTCAAATCCAATTTACGAGTGTGAAAGAGACAAGTTCACTCGACAATCTTTTCTCTTTTTGAAAACGAGTCGGAAAAAAGCTTAACTAAGAGTCACGACCTTTCAAGTCTAATTTAACGAGTGTGAAAGGGATAAATTCACTTAACAAACTTTCATTTTTTAGACGAGTCAGAAAAGAGCTCAACGAAGACTCACGACCTTTAAATTCTAATTTAACGAGTGTGAAAGGGACAAATTCACTCGAAAATCTTTTCGTTTTTTACACGAGTTGGAAAAGAGCTTAAATCAAACTTGCTTGGGAGTTTCTAGGTGGCACATCACGGGGGAGGCCAAGGCTCACATGCTGGACTTCTGTGGAATGTCAGTATCTTACAAATAACAGACACAAGCTTGGCAAAACCCAAAGGTCTCCAAGTCGAGGAGGATAAAGTGCTAGCGGAGGTTATCGTCTCCATGATATATCAGATAATGTATCTTACTTGAAAGTACATAGGTGGAAGCATTGGATATCCCACAAGACCATCCCAATCAAAGGGAACGTCTCTAGGACTTGGAGGGAGACTACTCAGGGAGAGTAAAACTCTCTCTTGTTCAGAAGGTGCAGTATCAAGAATTGTGACGACATGGTTGAAGGATGCATCACCCTCCAAAAGGAGAGTTGGATTGACCATAGATTGCACTGGTATGACCACTTCTTCAACTCTGGGTTGAATCAGATGTGTGATAACAGGGATAGGAGACACATTACCCTCGACAACGGGAGTGTGGTCAGGAGAAGATTGTAGTGGCATGACTGTCATGTCAATCAATGAAGAAATAGGATGTGAGGAAACCACAGATGCCTCATAATCCGAAGGGCCCTTAGGTGAGCCCCATGCTTCTGGTATCCCAGCAGTAGTAGGACACAAACGAGTAAGGTGATTTCCTTCGCAAGTCCTGCAAAGGAACTTAGGCTTACGTCTGAGACATCTAGGCTTCTCAATGTCCTCAATGTCATTCACAACGGCTGGTGACATGCTCTCAACATGACTGGCATAGGCGAGAGAGTCATCTCCCACATGAGCTACAAAGGTTGGAGATGTAACATCGATATGACTCGTGGCGACTAGAGTGATGCCCCTAGCATGACTAGCAGCGACTGGTTGCAGGTCTTCAACATGACTTGCAGAGGTCGTCGACAAATATCCAACATGACTGGCAGAGGTTGGAGATGCAGGTCCTGTATGATAGGCAGTGACTTGACTAGTGGTGGTGGGTTGTGGCATTTGATACCAAGGTCCCAAGAAAGATTGTCTTTGAAACATTGCAGGCCAAGAAGGGTCACTGTTTACACCTCGTCCCTGTCCGGAAGGGTAGTATCCTCCGCCTAAATGATACAAAGAGGTTTGTACATGCATCATGACTAAAGTAGATGTCTATGAAGAGACAAAAGTATGATAAGGATTGTTCGAGTGAGGATATATGTTGCCCCCATGTGTAGGGGTTCAGTGAAGAGGGTATCACGAACCATAAAACTGATTCCCTGTGTATGAAATACCAGAGGACATATGTCGACCTACCATGGGAAGAGTGTTTGTAGGAACCGACATGGCAGATGAAGGATACACAGATGGGGTGTAATAAGTAGAATAACCACCCATTTGAGTACTAGCTTCTGAAAAAACATAGCTAGGACTGGATCTGTAAGAGGGGAGGTTCCAACCTCCCACAGTGATAGGTGGTTGAGGGGCATGACTCATATCAAATGAATATGTAGACGGTGGGGACAAGGTTCCCCTGGATCCAACGCTAGGATTCATATAAGTGGGCCAGGGAGAGGATGGAAAGGGTGAAGGCACATTTGACATATTGATAGGAAAATGATTAGAGACCCAAGGCATGGACTGAGTGTCATAATTCTGCATACCATTATGAAAATCGAACGGATTCATCCCCATGAAATGAGTGAACATCATGGGGGCGGGGGGGTAGCGGTAAATGAGGGAGCCAAAGGAACTCCATTATCCAAGATAATGAAAACTCAGTATAAAATCCTAAGGCCAACTAGTAATCAAAGAGCACACCAAAAATAATCAAACGAACAATATGCACACAAACGGGATACAGTGGTTGAAAGGGGCCTCCCTCCCTAAGTAGGCATGCCTCGCCCAAGTGGGGCTTGAGACTCCCCGCTAAATATCGAAGGTAACATAATCAGTTATAAGGGCCCTCATGGGCTTAACAACAGTCAGTCAAATCCCCCCAGAGACGTAATCCTCCATAAAGGTTGTGTGTTGTCCGACCCTTATCTGACCCAGGGTACTTGCAGAATAACCCTTTCAAGTAACCTATGTGGAACCTAAGTCAAGAACCTAAGAAACCATTGTATAACCGATGCATAGGAGACCATTTGTAAGTCAGGTCCACCATATGGGTAGGGTAGCAAAGCCCAAAACCTTGAAAGCATCGCCTCTCGTAGAGGTAAGGGCACTAGTGAGATCCCCATAAATATCTCTGACGATAAGAAGGTATTGGGGGGATATCCCTTCAACCGACCTCGCGAGACCTCGTGATTAACTAAGTGTAAGAAGAGCCTCCTGATCTTATTGATTATACAATGGATTTATCCACTCCCTTAGTCAGACACATATGTTGATTTAATACCCTTGGAGAAGTTTACTCACAAAATCCTATTCCAAGGCACTAAATCCTAAGCTAGTTTGTGCACCCTAGAAAATAAAATCATTACTAATCAATTTTAAATTATAGAGTTAATTTTAATGGTCGTGCTTACTCAAAAAGGTGTGGTCGTGAAACTAGTGATGTGATGACTCAGCAAGTAAAGTAAATATGAATACAATGCAGAGTCCTAACTTCAATTTTCAATGAATGATGTGCTTCCTAAAACAATGCAATTTTCAATTCAATTATGCAATTCTGAATAAAAATTCAATCTATCTTTACATGCACTAAGATAAATGACGAAGACTTAAAAGATCAAAATGCCAATAAATGCAAAATGCCTAATATTTTTTTTTATTTTCAATATAAGAAAAATGAAAATGCATGGATTGAACATCAACTTGATATATAAAGACTCTATTGTGTATAGAAAGAGACACCTCAAGTATGATATCAAGGAGAAAAACACCCATCCCAATGTACAAGGACAATCAAAATGAAAAAATGATGAGAAAGGCACCACCCAGAAATTCAACCAAAGACGGGTTTCCTGTCATCCCATAGACACTTAACAGTCACTACAGAGACCCAAGAAGACTCAACAATCATCAAAACCTACCCAACAACCACCAAACCCAGCAAACAAGAAAAATAGGTTGATGTACGTGACTTTTCAAGGGAAAAGCGCATATGTACACAACTTGCAGAAGGACAACATGCGTATATATGCGACTGTCAAGAAAAAACCCGTGTATATGTGTCAAAAAAAATAGCTAGGCTAAGGAGAAGGCTGAAAGACTCGGACCCAGAGTGAACAGAGGATGTCAAGAAATGATATGAAAAGAAACGCAATATGAACGAGAGAAATCTAAGGAGAAAAACACTCCAAACCCCAAGAAAGAAGATTCACTCCCAAATATCGTCACCAGTTCTGTTACGAGGAAAATCTCTCTATGGCTAGGGGAAAACCACAACATACGGAAATGACTGCAAAAATAAAATCTATTCCCAAGTATGCTATATAAATAAATATGTTATCCATACCTAAAGCAATATACCTGCAACTAGTCCTCAAAAACCAAGCAAAGCAAGCATATGGTGATAATATATGATGTTAGCACATTCAATAGCATAATCCATTAACATACATAACAAATATGCCCATTGAATAATAATTCAAATATTTGCAAGATATCAATTGGATGAGAAAATAGTATTTCTATTAAGATATGATCAGCACAAGTGAACAAGTTACAAACTTTCATGTTGACACAATTTGGAACCGAGAAACTAAGTTCCTTCCAACTAGGCCTCCACCACTTCAATCCTCCAGCAAAGGCAAGCTCATGTAAGAGAGACAATGGAGTTATCACTTAATAAGGGAAGATATTGGGGGTTGAACACTGTGTTCAGACTTAAAGGATAAAGGGATGCAGACTAAATGTGAAGTGAATAATTCCTCCAGAGTAACTTGCTCTCAAAGTTGAATTCTTTCTCCTCTTTTCCATAGCTTAGAATTGGCCCATTTATAGCCTTCAAGTGGAACTGAAGGGTCGATTCAGAATGTTTCAAGTATATGGAAGGCTAGGGATCATTGATCTCCTATTGTGACATGGAAACCTGACACCATTTTTCATTTATGGGCACATTTCCCGATGTACGGGGGCTATAGTGGTGCAACCTGCGTGTTGGAACACGTATAATTTTGAGTTTTGTTTGAACTTTAGATTTTTTCCCTATTACATTGTTAATGACATTTTTGATTGGATAATGTTAACAATTTGAATAATTATTGTGATTTTCCAGGTAACAAATTCAGTCAGATTTTTTTTTAATCTCTCTTTAAACAGCTCTATACAAACTCTTCAAAGTTTAAAATTATTTTACCATTTACAATTGAGAATTTTGTTAAGTGAAGAGCTTATAGACCTCTCTTGTTACAAATAGGCTAATCTTATTTACTTAAAGACTATTGCGCCATGAAAAGTTGCAAGAAAACTTGATGCATCAGATTTCAGAATCTAGTGGAACGATAAATCAGTTCGGAAGCTGGATAAACTAAAAAAAGGAACAAATATACTAGGGAAGGAGATAAATAGACAAAAAAGGGAGCACAAACTCTCTGGAGTGTTAAGTCTCCAAAGTAAAGGATATCATGTTGCGTGTCCTTTTGATTTTAACGATGAATATTTACTTCGGAACTCCGGGGTTCGAGCGTTCCAAGGTGCAAATCTCTGAAATGCTAAATCCCCGAAGTTGAGGATCTCTTGCAACGTGTCCTCATAATTTCAACAACAGAGATTTACTTCGGAACTCTAGGCTTCGGGAGTTCTCACTTCACACATCCAGATTTCTTCTGAAGTGGTTATCCCTGAAGTGAGAGATCTGGCGCCGCGTGTCCTTTTAATTTAGATGGTTGAGATTTAATTCAGAACTCCAAGCTTCGAGAGTTCTCGCTTCACACATCCAACTTTCTTCCGAAGTGGTTATCCATGATGTGAGAGATCTAGTGCCATGTGTCCTTTTGATTTAGATGGTTGAGATTTACTTCGGAACTCCGGGCTTCGTGAGTTCTCACTTCACACATCCAACTTTCTTCTGAAGTGGTTATCCCTAAAGTTAGAGATCTGGTGCCGCGTGTCCTTTTGATTTAGATGGTTGAGATTTACTTCGAAACTTAGGGCTTCAAGAGTTCTCACTTCACACATCCAACTTTCTTCCGAAGTGGTTATCCCTGAAGTGGAGGATCTCCTGCCGCGTGTCCTCTTGATTTTAACGACCCAGATGGGTTTCGGGTCTTCGAGAGTTCTTTACTCAGCACTTTTTGACTCCTTCTAGAGTACAAAATAGTCGAATACGGGGAACGTTTGACACGTGTCCCCTACTTAGATCGACAGACAAGAATTGCACAAAATTCTCTCTATCTTCTCTACATATGACCTATGCTTAAATTTTGGCACTTATCACACTTTTCGAAGATCAATAGTAAGATTTAATGGATCGTGGAAATCAGCGGCTCAGAGCAATTGCGGGGGGAAAAGTTGCGCGGGGTTTAATTTCAAAAGGTGGTCCCACAATTTAAACCACGATTTTCTCTCGGGGGTACGTGGCATCACCATGTGCATTGCGAGACGGAAAGAAGGTTACTTAAAACCACTCCCTCGCGCCCCCTCAAAATGGAGGAACATAAAAGGACGTTGGAGAAACACCTGTCATCCATGTCATGTAACCTGTTAACCCTCCATCCTGTCACACCTTCCACATCAGTTACCCCATTCACCTCACCACCTACACTTGTCCCCATGTCATCCTATTCATGAGCAGTTACTCTTTCTCGTAACTGTCATTCATCGCATGACGAGCCAACGTTGAGCTACCTGTCACATTATCACTCCCCCCATATTTTCAACTGATATTCTTTCTCCAGTTAAACTCATCCGAAGAACAGATAGCAATGGAATCACATGGAGAGGACAATAAAAAAATGATTATGTTAGCCTAAATGGACATGTGTGCCCAATTCAAAAAGAAAAGGCAAACAAACACGTATGCGAGCAAATGAAGAAACAGATGAAAGCTCCAACTTAAACAATATATTCCTGTTGTCATTTCATTCAAATTACATTCTATTTCTAGGAGAAATTGCATGAAGTCCAATGGTTTTGAGTTGTGACAATTTTTGTATAAATAGATATATTTTGTAATATCCCCAAGGATGAGCCCCTGTTGTATTTATGAATTGAAAACATATTTTGTAGGCCGGTGAGCTAAATATTAATAAGCTGGTGGGCTTATGTGTTTGTTCAACTGGAGAGCCTAAGTGTCAAAGGCCAAGATCCTATTTTTGTATATGTAATTATGCCAGACATTAATAAAATTTAAACATCGTTGCGTGTAGACCGACCACGAAGAAAGAGTGATGGGGGGCTAAGCTTCCATAGAGTGGGTAAGGGAAAGGGGGCTGAAAGGTTGGAAAGAGGGGCTAAGCTTATGGGCTTAAGTCCTTGAGAATAATACAATTTATTATTATTCCAAAGATGTGTGAAAGACATGTTTTTTTATCCTAAGTCCTAGGAGAGGCAACGCATGCAGCTCCAACGTGTGCAAAAGGGAACACATGCAGCTCTAGGAAGACAAGTGTCGACATGTTTGCATGCAGTTAAATCTGAAGAGTCAGCTCGTGTTGGGGGTTTGTCCTCCATTCTTCCATCCGTTGTCTAAACCATGGGGGTCAGCGTCTGATCTCTGCATACCCTCACACAACAATGAAACAGAAAAATCGTGATGTTTTCCTGAGAAGCCTACACATCATCCATCTAAACCATTTGCGTATGCATTCGACCTCTGTGTTGATTCCTTATCATGCACCTTGAAAACCAGTGGAAAACCCGTAGAATGAGTCGTGTCTCCTGTGTGTCCCGTGAACCCAGTTTATCCACCCTTGCAGAGCCAAGTTCGTACCTGAACTGTTCATGGGTTGTTGCCCTCTATTTTCCTGAGTGGTGTTGACCAGTTGTTGTTGTTGCTATCCTTACCTTGCAGGAATTGCGTTGAACTAGTTGAAGAAGCGAGTTCTTAGGCCCATGGTTGAAGAGGCAGGTTGTCAGGCCTGTGAACAGCTCTTTCCAGGTGAGAGAGTTGTTGGGAAGTGGTTTTCTCCAAGAGAGAGTCCAACACCAGCTACAGAGCTCTGAGAATTCCTGATCCAACCTATTTCTGAGACCTAGAGAAGGAGGTGAAGCAGTCGATGGCCTGTGTGACAATGAAGGTGTACTCCTAGGTAGAACATGCATGTGGGGAATGAGAGTCTGTGAGTAGTGGGTGTAAGAAGGCTCTTGGGGAGAATCCTTCCGGTTGCACCGTGTAGTTTTCATGTAACCTTAGCCTAGTCTAGGATTCCCTTTCCAGGGGTGGAGCTTAGTCCCAACTTGGGGGCGACCCGCTGCTGAGCGTGATGAGCAGCGGGGTCTAAGGTTGGGAGGTTCATGGAAGGTCTGCATGTAGTTGGTGGAGTTACTCTAGCCTAAAAGATAAGTATCAATTATGTGCTTAATTATGTATTTTATGCATGCTTTGTGATCCTTAAATGTTATCATGTATTTCGTTGCGTATCTGATTTACTATATTTTACATTAGAATCTGAATGGTAACAATAATTATGTGATTATTGTGATTACATGTTTTAATTGATTAAAATGCATGTTATATATGTATATATGTGAATGTTTCACGTAGTAGCGTTTCCCAGCCTGTTGGTGGTTGGGGACGTTACAAATTGGTATCAGAGCATGGTTTAGACACTGAGCCTGGATGGGCCATGTTATTGGATAACAAGACAAAGTTTTCAGAGTGAATTGTTGTCGAAGTAGACAAAATTCGAGTTCAGAGCGTGGTTTCAATGCTGAGCCTAGATGGGTCGGATAAGTGGTCTTTAGACCCAAGGTTTCGAGTGGAAATTGTGTCTGGAGGAACCAATTTCGAACCTCAGAATGTTTCTAAGCACCAAGGGGTTACTTGGCCGTGTTACGAAGCTCAGGAGGAGTAGCGGTAGAATAAAACCGCAACTGACGTGGTATTTGGCCAGAGAGAGAGAGAGAGCTCAACACTTGGGGTGTTGGAGTCGTAGGATCTGTTCGAAAGGAAGGTAAATCCTTTGCGACTATTATATCTAGAGAAGGTGCAGAAGGGTTAACCTGGAAGCCCTTCAAACTTCACGACTTCGGTGAAGATTGATGCAAAATAAGAGAAAGGTAAAAGCCCGAAGCTCCAAAGTCTTGAAGTGGATCTACACCGTAGATATGGTGAGAATCCTTATCATTAGGTCTCACAGAAGATCATAATTTCAGAATTCGGGGATCGAGAGAAGTGGGATGTGCTGATGAACAAACTTCTGAAGTCCCAAAACAAAAGAGCAGACATGGCGATGGAGGAGGACGTCGCCAGGGGTGGTGTAGAACTTCCTAGGCATGTCACGTGCCACCGCCTTAGCTGGTGACAACTTTACTATGTGGGCCCTGAGGTTACATAATATAGTTGAAGGTCGATGAACCCACAGTGGCATTTATCATGATATGTCAAAGATCGACAAGCAGGAGGCATTGCGGGGACCCAAGTTGCACGGAAGTTAATTCTCCAAGGTGGTCCCGCAATCCAAACCATGGTTTCATCGAGGGGTTATATGTCAACATCAAGATAATTGCGGAACGAAAGGTGGGTTACTCCAAACCACCATTGCATGCCCCCGCAATTGGAAAAGCGTTAATCTATGTGAGGTAATAACGTCACCTAAGGTGATGTGGGAGTGTTCATAGATTAATGGTTCACGGTGTGCGGATGTGAAATCCTCCGAAGTCCCGAACTCCTGGAACTCAGACGCCTGAGGTTCCATAGGTTCGGTAATCTGGAGCTCTGAGAGATTGTTGCGTTGTACTCTGGAAATAAGCCAAAGGTCGAAGGCCTGAGTAAGAACCTAGTGATCTAGCGCTTGGTCACAGTCTGTGATTGCATGTGTTGGGGACTAAGAGAAAATGGGCTAGTGCCCGAAAGTTGCAGAGCACAGAAGAGCTCAGAAAGATAATGAAATCTGAATGTTTTTCTTAAATCAGATTGGTTTATGAATGTTGTGGGATTTGTTAACGAATGATGGCCTGACAAATTTCGGTTGTCTGCATGTTGCGTTTGCAGAGTTTAATGAGTGCCAGAACCGAATAGAGTTGCCACTGAGTGCAAAGAAATGGAGGAGACACGAAATGCTTCCAGTTCAGAGAATAAGGTAAAAGGAGTAGATTTCCATTTGGGAGTTGAAGGATTGAACTCCAATGGACATGGAGAAGAGATAGATAAGGAAGAGCGTATGATGAAAATAATTGAACGACTGCAGAAAGATGCCCAAACTCACCGAGCGGATAACTGAAATCTCATGAAAGCCAAGGATAAACAAGGAGAATTCAACTTAAAGTTGATGAAGTGTTTGGAGAGAATAGAAAAGAAGTTGGATAAGGAGAGCGACGCAAACAAAACAGAGGGTTGCAATATCTCTGAGAGGAAAAGAAGATCAAGAAGCGTTAGCAGGCATCGTCATCACTCCCCAAAGTAGTCCAATAAGGAGGCACACAATAGTTCAAGCCCATATTCTACCATAAAACACAGGAGATCTGGAGTGGATGAGCTCAAGGGCAAAATGAACAAGATTAAGCCTCCTACGTTTGATGGAGAACACAAGAAGGAGGAAGATGCCAAAACATGGTTGCTTGGGATGAGGAAATATTTCCAGCTGCAGAATTATTCCTCTCATGCAGAAGGAAGAATTGCAATGTATCAACTGAAGGGAAAAGCATCCATGTGGTGGGATCAACTTGTGCAGGTTCAGCACATTAGAGAGAAAGATATTACTTGGAAAGAATTCAAGAAGTATTTTTAAGATAAATACTTAACTAAAAGATACTATGACAGAAAGATGAAAGAGTTCTTTGAACTCAAGTTGGGAATCATGTCCATTGACGAATATGAGCGAAGGTTTTTGGAGTTGTTGAAGTATGTCCCTTTCATCAAAGATGAGAATGTCAAGATTCAAAGATATCTTAGTGGACTACCACCTTCCATTGGGGACAAGATTCAATATGATGACCCTAAGACTATGGAAGACACTATAAGGAGAGAAAAATGTTTATATGAGCAACGAGGATAAAAGCCTACTTTTCGAAAGGCTTGGGATGACCAGAAGAAGTTTAAGAAAGAGCAAAGGCAAAATGAAAAAAAACTTCCCTTTTTCAGAAACATTCCTCAAGGGAAGCCATTGTTTAGAGATCTGAGAATGACTAACGTAGGGGGACAAAGACCAAGGCAGACGCCCATTCAGTGTTGGGGTTGTCAGGGAAACCACAAGTACAAATATTGCCCCCACAAAAATGGAAAAGTGAGAGTTGTCCATAATGTTCAGCAAGCTGAAACAGTGGAGGACATGGGCAGTAGAATACCAAGGATCTATGCAGCCTTGGACAACAAGCAAGATGAATTTCAATCACACATGATCGAAGTGGAAGGTATGATCAACAACCAACCCATTTCTATTTTAATTGACTCAACAGCTAGCCATAGTTATGTAGACCCTAGGATGGTGGACAGTTTACATTTACCAAGAAAAAAACATGAGAAATATTGGTTAGTGTGTTTGGCTATAGGAGCTAAGAGAAAGGTTGTCGACTTGGTTAAGTCATGTCCAATGGACATGAATGGACTGAACACAAGGGCTGAATTGAACATTTTGCCTTTAGGTTCTTATGACTGTCTAATTGGGATGGATTGGTTGGACCAACACCATGCCATCTTGGACTGTCGTAACAAGGCATTCACTTGCCTGGATGAAGAAGGAAATAGGAAAACAAACCAAGGAATTCCCAGAGTTGTTGCTATCAGAGAAATCTCCACAATGGAGCTAAATAAGTGCTACAAGAAAGGTTGTCAATTATTTGCAGCCCATGTGGAGGAAGCATCTAAGGATGAGGTCTCAAAGATCGAAGACCATGCAGTACTAAAAGAGTTTGAAGATATATTCTAGGAGGTACCAAGATTACCCTCGGAGAGAGATAATGATTTTTCTGTAAATTTGATGCTTAGAGCAGCTCCAATATCAAAAGCTCCTTACAGAATGAGTACACCAGAGCTGAAAGAACTGCAATTGCATCTTGAAGATATTCTGAAGAAGGGGTATATATGCCCAAGTGTGTCACTTTGGGGAGCCTCGGTCTTGTTCATGAAGAAGAAATATGGAACACTGAGATTGTGCATCGATTTCAGGCAGTTGAACAAAGTGATTGTTAAGAACAAGTATCCTTTGTCGAGGATTGATGATCTTTTTGACCAGTTGAAGGAGGCTAAGATATTTTCGAAAATAGATCTCGGGTCACGATATCACCCGGTAAGAATAAAGGATGAATATATCAACAAGGACCGCCTTCAGAACAAGGTATGCTCACTATGAATTCACAGTGGTGTCATTTGGGTTGTCGAATGCACCCATTGTTTTTATGTGTTTAATGAATGGTGTATTCAGAGACTATATGGACAAGTTTATCGTAGTCTTTTTGGATGACATCCTGGTGTATTCCAAGACAGAAGAAGAGCATGAACATCATCTGAGGATGGTGTTGCAAGTGCTAAGAGAGCACCAACTGTATGCCAAGTTGAGGAAATGCTCATTTTTATCAAAAGCAGATCCATTACTTGGGGCATATCATCTCAAAGGATGGGATAGTCGTAGATCCTGAGAATATTAAGGCCATCAGAGAATGGTCAGCGCCAAAGAATGTGACATAATTCAGATCCTTTATGGGTCTAGCTGGTTATTACAAAAAGTTCATTGCAAGATTCTCAAGGATAACTTACCCTATCACTTCCTTGCAAAGGAAGGAGAAGAAATTTCAATGGACATAAGAATGTGAGAGAAGCTTCCAACGATTGAAGTAGTTGCTAACCAGTGCTCCAATCCTGAGGATTGTAGATCCAAATGTAGATTTCATAGTTTTCACAGATGCATGCAAAGAAGGACTGGGAGGAGTCCTCAGTCAAAATGGGTTTGTGATTTTTTATGAATCCAGAAAGTTGAAAGAGCATGAAAATAATTATGCCACTCATGATTTAGAGTTGGCAGCCATTGTTCACGCTCTGAAGAAATGGAAACATTACCTCATGGGAAGGAGGTTTGAACTGAAGATAGACCATAACGGTCTGAAGTATTTGTTTGATCAGCCAACCTTGAATGCTAGGCCGAGTAGGTGGTTGGAGTTCCTTTGTGAGTATCACTTTGATATCAAGCATATCAAAGGAAAGGAAAACAAAGCGGTTGATGCAATCAGCAGGAGAGTGCATGAACTACATGCTACAACCATTAGCATGTATCAAACTGATTTTAAAGGTAGAATTTTGGAAGCTGCAAATGCAAATTTGCAGTACAGGGATTTGGTAAAAAAGCTACAGCAAGGTGATATGCCACAAAAAATGGAGAATTATAAATTGGAAACCGAAGGAACACTTATGTACAAGAACGAAATTTATGTACCTAATGTCCAGGACTTGAAACTTATGATTTTGAATGAAATGCATAATGTGCCTTATGGAGGGCACCCTAGATATCAGAAAAATGTGGCAGCAGTCAAGGGCCATTACTTTTGGCCAGGTATGAAGAAAGAAATTTCAAAATACATCGTCAGATGTATGGAATTCCAGAAGGTTAAAGATGAGCGCAGACACCCAGCATGTTTTCTACAGCCCTTACCCATTCATGAGTGGAAGTGGGTGGTAGTGACAATGGATTTCATCACAGGATTGCCCAGGACAGGAAAGCAACATGATTCAATCATGGTGGTGGTGGACAAGCTAATGAAAGATGCTCATTTTATTCCATTAAAGACTACACACAACGAAGCTAATGTTGTTGATATTTTTATGAGGGAAACAACACGAATGCATGGTATTCCCAAGACAATTGTGTCTGACAGGGACCCAAAACTCACCTCAAAATTTTGGAAAGGGTTATTCAAAGGGTTCAAAACGAATTTGAATTTCAACACTGCTTATCATCTTGAGTCTGATGAGCAGACAGAGCGGGTGAATCAATTAATAGAAGACATATTAAGGATGTATGTGATGGACAAACCATCTAAATGGGAAGACTACCTACACTTGGTTGAATTTGCCTACAAAAATGGGTATCAAGCATCATTGAAGATGAGCCCATTTGAAGCACTTTACGGCAGAAAGTGCAATACTACAGTAAGTTGGGATAATCCAGCTAATAGAGCAGTTGTTGGGCCAGATTTTCTCAAGGAAATGGAAGACAGAATGTTAAAGATTAAGCAGAATTTGAAAGTTGCCCAAGACATGCAGAAAAGTTATGTTGATAAAAACCAAACCCACGGAGAGTTTAAAGTGGGAGAGCATGGTTTCCTGAAAGTGAAAGCCAATAGAAGTTCCCTAAAGCTGGGAAACTGTTCAAAATTGGCAGCCAAATTTTGTGGGCCATTTGAAATCCTAGAAAGGATTGGGCCAGTTGCATATATGCTTGCATTGCCTACATCCATGACTGTACATAATGTGTTTCATGTTTCATTGCTTAAGAAATATATACCTGATGTTAATCATGTAATTGATTGGAATGTGATTCAGGTGGAACAAGAAGGCATCTTGCAAGTGCATCCTGTGCGCATATTGGACAGGAAGAGCAAATAGCTCTGAAATCGAGCCATAGGGCTTGTAAAGGTCCAATGGACCTGGTACGGTCCTGAGGACATGACATGGGAGCATGAGGATGCTATGCGGGTAGAATACCCACACCTTTTTGAAGATTTTGGAAATCTTGTTGATGTTGTGTAAAGAGTTGCACTGAGGACAATGAAAAAATAAGGGGAGGGGATTTTAATATCCCCAAGAATGAGCCCCTATTATATTTATGAATTGTAAACATATTTTGTAGGTTGGTCAGTCGAGTATTGATAAGATGGTGGAATTATGTGTTCGTTGGGCCGGAGTGCCTAGGTGTTAAAGGCCAGAAGCCTGTTTTTGTATATGTAATTATGCATAACATTAATCAAATATAAACATCATTGCATGTAGGCCAATCACGAAGAAAGAGTGATGGGGGACTAAGATTCCATAGAGTGGGTAAGGGAAAGGGGGTTGAAAGGTTGGAAAGAGGGGCTAAGATTAGGGGCTTAATTCCTTGAGCATAATACAATTTATTATTATTCCAAAGTTGTGTGAAAGACATGTTTTTTATCCTAAGTCCTGGGGGAGGCAACACATGCAGCTCCAATGTGTGAAAAAGGGAACACATGTAGCTCCAGGAAGACAAGTTTCGACATGGGTGCATGTAGTTAAAGTCGAAGAGTCAGCTCATGTTGGGGGTTCGTCCTCCATTCTTTCGTCCGTTGTCTGAACCATGGGGGTCAACGTCTGATCTCTGCATACCCTCACGCAACACTAAAACCAAAAAATCGTGATGTTTTCCGGAGAAACCGACTCATCCTCCATCTTAACCGTTTGCATCTGTGTTCGACCTCTGCATTGATTCCTTTTCATGCACCCTGAAAACCAGTGGCAAACCCATGGACTAAGTTGTGTCTCCTGTGAACCCAGTTTATCCGCCCTTGCAGAATCGAGTCCATACCTAAACTGTTTGTGGGTTGTTTCCCTCTATTTTCCTGAGTGGTGTTGACCAGTTGTTTTTGTTTTTATCCTTACCTTGCGGGAATTGAGTTGAACTAGTTGAAGAAGCAGGTTGTCAGGTTCGTGGTTGAAGAGGAAGGTTGTCAAGCCTGTGAGCAGCTATTTCCAGGTGAGAGAGTTGTTGGGAAGTGGTTTTCTCTCGGAGAGAGTCCAACACCAACTACGAAGCTTTGAGAATTCCTGATCCGACCTGTTTCTGAGACCCAATGAGGGAGGTGAAGCAGTCGATGGACTGTGTGACAGTGAAGGTGTATATTCTTGGGTGCAACAGGCATGTGGGGAATGAGATTCCATGAGTAGTGGGCGTAAGAAGGCTCCTGGGGAGAATCCTTCCGATTGCACTGTGCAGTTTTCCTATAACCTTAGGCTAGTCTAGGATTCCCTTGCTCGGGGTGGAGCTTAGTCCCAGCTCGGGGGTGACCCACTGCTGAGTGTGATGAGCAGCGGGGTCTAAGGCTGGGAGGTTCGTGGAAGGTTTGCACGTAGTTGGTGGAGTTACTCCAGCCTAAAAGATAAGTATCAATTATGTGCTTGATTATATATTTTATGCATGATTTTTGATGCTTAAATGTTATCATGTATTTTGTTTCGTATTTGATTTACTGTCTATTACATTAGAATCTGAATGTTAACAATAATTCAGTGATTATTGTGATTACATGTTTTAATTGATTAAAATTCATGTTATATATCTATGCATATATGTGAATGTTCCATGTAGTAGCTTTGCTCGGCCTGTTGGTGGCTGGGGACGTTACATATTTCAGATCTATTTAGGGATGCTTCTTGCTAGATGTAATGGAGAAAACTCTCCTTTTTTAGTATTAATACAAGTGCATACATAGATTCTAATTTTTGTTCAGTTTGAGTTGTGTGTTTCTCCTGTATTTCCATATCTTTGAATTTCCTTATGTAATTCCTTGATAAGTGATTGATTGCAATTTCAATTTAGTATCACAAACACTGTAATCACATTGTATTAACAATTCATCAAGTAAGCAATTTTTCCTATGTATTTACTATAAGTAAAAAATGACCTGCAAGCTATTTGAATTACTACATTTCATATCTTGTTCAAGGGTGCACTCTCTAATTTTCTTCCACTACAAACCAGGTGAGATTCATATGCAATTGATGCCTTTCTTTGTTTAACAGTTATGTAAGTTTCATTAACTCCATTTGATATTAAAATTGTGACTTAGACAACGAAATATGGCCTATGTATTGTCCTATTATTAATTTCATTTAAGGATCATTTCCTATATAACTGAAGGTAGAAAAAACACTCTTTAAAACATTCTCTTCAAACTTTCTTGATGCCTCACATTACTCTTTGAGCCTTAAGTTTAATATCAGGAACAACATCTTTTTGGCGTCGTTGTCGAGGACGAAGAAACAAAGTTATTTTCCCTGGGAAAACGACAAGGTGATTTTCTATCTTTGATGGTGAACAAATATTGAATACATAAATAAGGCTTGTTTTTATATTTCACTTGGTGACTCCACCGTAGAGAAAACTGGCATTCGATCGAAAGAATACCAGAAAAAATCCAGACAATAAGCAGACCACACCATTGTCAGATCCCGAAAATTTGTTGAAACCAAAGGGATACCTCAAATCGATTGATGCATCAGCAGGTAAAGTATATCAACCCAAAGTTACGCAAGTTTATGCTAACGTCCAGACCAAAGATTTCCCTCCTAATGATTTTTTTTTAAAAATTCATTCTGCAGAGGCATTGATTAGTAAACCAGAGTCTAAACTCGAAAATCTAGAGGTAATTGTTCCCGACATAAAAGTAGAGATTGACCCAACAGATAATTTTACCAGTGAGAACAAAAGATCCCTTTCGATACCTATTTTCATTGACACCCTGCCAGTTCTATCCTTGCCCGAGGTAAAGTTTCCAGTTTCACGAAAATCTGAACCATATATTTATACCCTGATTCACCCCCTATTGGTTCTCCTATATATACATCTTGTAAGTCTGTGGAAACCAGTCCACATTCTCTTTTCCTCCTCTTTTAGATTTTCCATATCCTAACAACCTTTTTCCAGAACTTCCTTCACCACATCCCGAAGTAGTCGAAAGGTCACCACTTCAGTCCCTCGAAGTTTTTGAAAATCCCTTGTATATCTCCCGAAGTTCGTCTCCTAGACTTCCAATGGCTAGTGTTGGTGGCGCCGGAGGTGGAGGATCAGGTGGAAAAGGTCAAGGACAAGCTCCGCCTCCTATAATATTTGCCAAGGTAGCTTCCAAATATGTTCCCTTAGTCCTCCCTGCTGCTCTCCATAATTTTCCCGAAAATTATATGAAAAAACTACTGAAATTCATGCGAGAAGGAGATCTAACCGCAACAGAACACATAGCATTTTTTGATCAGTTTGTTGATATCCTTGGCATCGAACATGAGGATGTTTACTCAATAATGTTAGTACAAACCTTTGAAGGATAAGTGAGGACCTGGTTCAGAGGGCTCCCTGTAGGTTCCATACAGTCATATGATGATCTGGAAAATGCCTTCTTAAGATAGTGGGGAGAGAAAAAGGACCATCTATATTATTTAACCGAATTCGGGGCTCTAAAAAAAAAGAATTATGAATCAGTCCTTGAATTTACTCAGAGGTTCAACAAATTGTATAACAAAATCCTAGATGAAGTCAAACCTTCTCAACCTGCTGCAAAGGTAACTTTTGCAGGGGCCTTTGAACCTGACTTTGCTCTCCTCTTAAGAGAAAGAAGATCGCCCACTTTGTCAGGAATGCAAGACGATGCCATAGAAATTGAATCCAATATGATGGCATATGGGAAATTAAAAACTAAGATTGATATGGGAACCAAAGAACCTAGGCGTTTCAAAGAACATACAAGACCCTCTGGATCTGAGAAGTTTGCAAAAGAAAAGATGGATGAGATGGCCAATATGATCAAAGATTTATCAAATAAAATATCTAGGATGGAATTATATCAAGCCAAACTTGATCCATACATTAGGAATCAGTTCAAGAGAAATACTAACCCTCAGATACAACAAAGACAAATAAAAATGAAGATCAAAAGATCCAAGCTCCATTTAAAACTGAAAACTTTATGAAGAGAGATGAAATGAAAAATTATGAGGAGCTAGAAGAAGATCTGAATAACCTTAGCAATGACGATCTAGAGCCACACTTAACCAGGAAGGATTATGAGAAGTATTTCGATCTATAATCCATGTTTAATAATGAATAAAGCATCAATAATATGGGAGAATCTGCCTATCAAGGACTCGCTGACTCAATAATCGTCGAACTCCAACAAAAGTATGATTTAAGGCCCAAAGAGAAAAATTCTACGAATGTTCCACCGAAAAATATTTTGTAGTGAAGTAAAATGAATGAGGCAGCAAATACTAAACCATCAACTGAAACACAAGTTTCCCGGACAAAGCCAGCTGAAACAAGAGCAACGCAAACTAAGAAACCGGAAAATACAATAACAGAAATTACAACCAGATAAATTGAAAAAAACAATTGGGGGTTTCAATTTGGAAAATGAACTAAATAAAATTAAAATTCCCATGCCTCTGGTTGAGCTTGCAAAAATACCGATTTATAAAAAGAAAATTGATAAAGTGATAATTTTTTCTGATGTTGAATGTCACACATATGTTATTAATCTACAAGATGAAAGACCTACAATAATGTTCGGTCCACACATCGTAAACACCAAGGATTTTGTTGCTCCATTTTATATTACACTAACTGTGCATGACCATTTACTCCACAACTGCATGTTAGATTCTGGGGCCTCTCATAATTTAATGCTTAAAATTATCATGGAGAAATTGGGCCTCGAAATTACTAGACCTTATCAAGACTTGTACTCATTTGATTCCAGAAAAGTTAAGTGTCTTGGCATGATTAAGGATCTGGTAGTAACTCTTGCTCAAATCCCTGTAAAAAGTGTCCTTATGGATGTGGTCGTTGTTGATGTCCCTGCCAAGTATGATATGCTTTTATCTAGGTCTTGGGGGGCCAAATTAGGAGGATCGGTTCAACTGGACATGACTTACGCTACGATACCAATTTTTGGTGTAAAATTCAATCGACTGTACAAAGAGACTAGACTGGTGTATACTGTAAGTGACCCGAAAAACCCCAATAATTACCTAGTTTGTGTTGCTTATCAATGCTTAGGAAATTGTATATTATCTATAGATGACAATTTCAAAGAATGTACAGAAGAAGAAAATAAAAAATTAGAAACAACAAAGACAAATGTAAATAGTAGAGAAGGAATGTGGAAAATATTCTGGAGTTTTGTTCGTAGCACCATGTGATGAGTATGTTATTCCCTTCTCTTATAGGTTACAATGGGATATCAATTATACGAATAATGTCTATGAATATGAACTCTAGTTTTAGGATTAGAAGCTACTAGGAAGCTTAAAATCGAACATCTAATAGTGTATGGTGATGCAAATCTTATTGTAAAATAGGTGAAACAATAGTATCAAGCTAAGAACCCAAAGTTGAGATCATACAGTAATTATGCTTGGGATCTTATAGAAAAATTCTTCTCATCTTTTAACATACACTCTATTCCTAGAATGGATAACCAACAAGCTGATTCATTGGCCAAGGCTTCTACGACCTTCATACCGCCCACTGTCTTGAGACTGAAGTATCACATCAAGATGAGACATAGACCCTTGATCCTGAAAAATTCCCCAACACTAGCAAGTGTTTGAGGATGACGAACAAATTAAACAGTTCCCAGAGATGATTGATGAGTTTTCTGAAACTCACATAGATCAAGAAAACCAGAATTATCCTACTTGGATTATGCAAGAAGGGGAGAACCCAAAAAAATTCCAAGAGAAGATCATGAACCACAATATGCTCATGCTTAAGAACAATTAGATTCCCAGAGGCCTGATCCCCTTAGAAATATTGTTTGACTAGGATGACATTCCCTTAAAGTCTACCTTACGTCCTCAACCCGAGGAAGTTGAAGATTGTAATGTGGGAACCAACAAAGATCCAAAAATGGTCAAGATATCAAAGTACCTTCCGACCCAAATGAAAAGTAAGTACGTCGAGTTTCTTAGACAATACAAGGATGTTTTTGCTTGATCTTACGATGATATGAAAACTTATGATACCTCTGTCATTGAACATAAGATTCCTTTAAAACATGACATTAAACCTTTCAAACAAAAAATTAGGCAGATAAACCTAATCCTCCTGCCAATGATAGAAAGGGAAGTCAAGAAACTTCTCGACGCAAAAATTATCGTTCCGCTCAGGTATTGTGAATGGGTAGCGAATTTAGTCCCCGTCAGAAAGAAAAATGGTGAAATAAGGCTCTGTGTAGATTTCAAAAACCTAAACTAGTCGTCCCTCAAAGTCAATTACATGTTGGGTATGTGTTATATTCTTTGCACGAGTTTCTGCCTCAGGAAACATGTCGTGTATTTAGGAGGTTTTTTGGGACATGGTTTTTTGCCGATGGTTTTCTATTTCCAGTTAAGGAATTAGGGTTTTGGACTAATCCAGGTCATTGGGTTAGGGTTTTGGATGCCGCTAGCTCCTATATGTATATTGTATTGTAAATAATGTAACACTATGAATAAATACAGAATATGTTGGTTTTCCCGGTTTGGGTTTCCAGGGGAAAAATCTCTGTGTAATGTTTGTATTTGCCATTGTATATTTTTTGTTCTTTTATGAATATTTGTTTGCAGTAGATATTGTACAAGGTTAGGATTTACATATGGTATCGTATCTTTATTGGCTTCAGGGGGACACCTTTGTGGTCAAGGGTTTGGCTTGGGACTATGATAAGCCTTGTTACAGTGCGAGATCTATGGTATTGTTTTTCAGGTGAAAAGAAATGGCAAGCAATTCGAAGATGGAGATTGAGAAGTTTAAAGGAAAAGCTTTGAGTTGTGGAATCTCAAGACGGAAGATCTTTTGGTGGGCAGATATCAATGGATCGCGGTAGATCCAGGTACTGCACCTACATGAACTTCTGCAGATGACTGGAAAAAGATGGATCCAAAGGCAAAGAGCACAATTCGACTGTGTCTCTTCGATTCAGTATTACTGAATGTGTCAGAGGAAGCTACAACCAAGGATTTATGGGAAAATTTGGGGAAGTTGTATCAATCTAAGTCCCTGGTAAATAAAGTATTCCTGAGAAATAAGTTGTATAACTTGAGGATGAGAGATGGAGACTCGGTGGAAGAGCATTTGAACGCCTTCAATACTGTGGTAAGTCAGTTAGTATCTGTTGAGATTAAAATTTCAAATGAAGATAAATGTATCAGTTTGTTGTGTTCTTTACCAGACTCATGGGATAGTTTGGTTGTGGCCATAGGTAGTAATACAACTTCTTTGAAGTTTGAAGAAGTGGTCTCATCCTTGTTGTCGAAGGAGATGAGACGGAAGAACATGGAAGTACATAGCACAGATGCATTATTTGCAAGAGGACATTCCCAGGAAAGAAATAGATCTAATTTATTAAGTGGGAGATCTAAGTCTAAGGGTAGATCTAAATATCTCAGAAATTTTGTAAGGGTATGTTGGAGGTGTGGAAAAGAAGGGCACTACAAGAAGCAGTGTAGATCCAAAGTTGAGAAAAAGAAGGGATCTGAAGAATCTTCTTCTACAGAAGAAAAGACCTCCAGGGAAGAAGGAGGGGATGTGTACTTGGAATCTTCAAGCACACATGCATATCATGAGGCATGGTTGATTGACTCTGGTGCATCCTTTCATATGACTCCCCACGGGGAGTGGTTCTGTGAATATGAAAAGTATGATGGAGGTAATCTTTTCTTAGGTAATGATTCGACAACCAGAATCATAAAAAGAGGAAGGGTCAAGTTGAGGCTCATATATGGAAGGATTAGAACACTTCTTGGTGTTCTGCACATCCCAGGTATAGCCAAAAATTTTATTTCTGTAAGAAAAATGGAAGATGCAAGGGTAAAAACAATTTTTGAAAAGGGAACTTGCAAGATGGTTCGAGGAGCAATGGTGTTGATGAAGGGAGTTCGGTTTGGAACTCTGTATAAGTTGCTAGGAAGCACTATTAGTGATGGGTGTAATAGATCCATTGTTCCTGATGTTGGAGTTGAAGAAGAAAGAACTCCTACAATCTTTGGAGAAAAGGTTATGTTGTGGCATCAAAGACTGGGGCATATCGGAGAGAAGGGTCTTCGACTACTACACGGTAAAGGTATGGTTGAAGGTATGTCTAACTGCTCTCTGGATTTTGATTTATGTGAACATTGTCTATATGG
>ML804681.1:267736-284984 GCA_009831015.1 Picea engelmannii | reverse complement strand
GGTTATGTTGTGAAAGGAAAGAAGGAGCTGGTATGCAAGCTAAAAAAGTCCCTGTATGGTTTAAAACAATCACCAAGGATGTGGTATCAAAAATTTGATACTTATATGCTGGGACTTGGCTTCACAAGAAGCAAAGAGGATCATTATGTGTATTCTAAATTTATAGGTGATCATTTGATTTATTTGGTCTTGTATGTGGATGACATGTTGCTAATAGGAAACAACAAGGAGATTATCCAGGATGTGAAAACTCAGTTGTCCTCTAAATTCGACATGAAGGATATTGGTGCTTCAAATTTCATTTTGGGCATGGAAATTAAAAGAGATCGAAAAAAGAGGAAACTCTGGTTAAATCAGAGAAAATATGTCGAGACAATATTGTAGAGCTTTAATATGCAGGAATGTAAATCGGTCAAGGTTCATATTCCTGTTGGTGTAAAGTTATCTGTGGATCAGAGTCCCAAGACACATGAAGAAGAGGAGGACATGTCTCATGTTCCATATGTGAGTGCAGTTGGCAGTTTGATGTATGCAATGGTCCGTACTAGACCATACATTGCACATGCAGTGGGAGTTTTGAGCAGGTATATGTCAAAACCAGGGAAGGAGCATTGGACAACAATAAAAAGGGTTTTCAGGTATCTGTGTGGCATTGCTAGCTATGGATTGTGCTAAGAAGGAAGAATAGGATTGGACGGAGTGGTCAATATACATGGCTTTGTGGATGCAGACTGGGCTGGAGATTTGGATCATAGGAGATCTACAAGCAGGTATGTGTCTAACCTATTTGGAGGAGCAATAAGTTGGATGAGCAAAAGATAGGCTGTAGTCGCACTTTCAACTACAAAATATGAATACATGGCAGCCACTCAAGTAAGGAAGTAGTATGGTTACAAAGATTGTGTTTAGGTATTGGGTTGGTACAAAAATCTATAAGGATAGAGTGTGACAGTCAGAGTGCAATTTTTCTAGCGAAGAACCTTGCTTATCATTCAAAGACAAAGCACATTGATCTTCAATATCACTTTGTGAGAGACATGATTGAAGAAAAGAAGGTATCACTGATGAAGGTGGACACTTTGAAGAATGTTGTAGACTCATTAATAAAATCTGTGAGCACCGAGAAGTTCTCTTGGTGTAGAGGATCCATGGACATTGTTGCCCTAGATTTTTTACTATGTAACCCTGTAACCCCCTGTATGAAAAGAAAACAACAAGTGGGAGAATGTTGGGTATGTGTTATATTCTTTGCACGAGTAGTAGTGTCTGAGCATATGTGTCGAGCCCTCAGGGGGGGTTAGAGGGGGGGGCAGGGGAGCAGAGCTCCCTACGCGGGGGTCCAGGGGCAGCGATTTTTCGGCACAAGGTTTTTTGCCGATGGTTTTCTATTTTCGGTTAAGGAATTAGGGTTTTGGACTAATCCAGGTCATTGGGTTAGGGTTTTGGATTCTGTTGGCTCCTATATGTATATTGTATTGTAAAGAATGTAACACTATGAATGAATACATAATATGCTAGTTTTCTCAGTTTGGGTTTCCAGGGGAAAAATATCTGTGTAATGTTTGCATTTGCCATTATATATTTTCTGTTCTTTTCTGAATATCTGTTTGCAGTAGATATTGTACAAGGTTATGATTTACACTACCCACTACCAAAAATGGATCATGTTCTAGAAAAAGTATTTGGAGCTAACAGAATGTCCATGATTGATGGTTTTTCCGAATACAATCAAATCGTTGTCCATGAAGACGACAGAGAAAAGACTGCGTTCACCACTCCGTGGAGAAATTTATGTATGATAAAATTCCATTTGGTTTGATGAATGCAGAGGCTACTTGTAGAGAGTGATGGACATCGCATTCATCAGTGAGAAAGACAAATTCGTGGTTATTTATCTTGATGATTTGACAGTTTTTTCGAACTCTGATGCATAACATCTTCTACATCTCAAGCAAACCTTCGAAAAATGCAGAAAGTTTGGTTTGTCTCTTAATCCTAAGAAATCACATTTCACTATGAAAGAAGGTAAGATCTTGATTCATATAGTGTCAAAATAAGGAATTGAGGTCGACCCTAAACGAGTTGAGGCTATAGAAATGATTAATATTCCTAGGAATAGAAAAGAAATTCAATCTTTTTTGGAAAGATCAACTTTTGGAGAAGATTCATTCTCAATTTTGTTGAAATAATTAAATTGATTACATATATGTTGAAGAAGGACAGCCAAGTGAAATGGATCGTCGAAGATAAAGCATCATTCGAGCGAGTCAAGAAAGCTATAGGCGAAGCACCAATGTTAGCCAATCTAGACTATACTAAGGAATTCTTGATCTTCTCTTTCGCTTCTGAACATACCATCACAGCGGTGATCCTGCAAAAGAACGAAGAAGGCTTCGAGCAACCGATATCCTTTTTCAGTAAAAGTCTCAGGGATGGTGAAATCTCTCAAATATTTCAGTACATATGTGTTGCATTCCAAAACGTGCCAACAAGCGTTGTCAAAGACATCTTGGTTCAACCAGACAATGATGGAAAGAGAGGTCAGTGGTTAGCTAAAATTCAGGAGTTCGATCTACAAGTAAAGCCGACCAAACTAGTCAAAGGTCAAGGCCTAGTGAAACTGTTAGCCGAATCAAATTTCAGGGTGCTCAGGATAAATCACCTGGAATCACATGGATATCTCCTGGATATAGAGGAGCTTGATGATCAAACACCTACTATTCAGATTGAAGATAAGTTTTCTTCCTCTGCTTGGTATTGCGACATTGTTTCATACCTCCTTACCCTTTAGTTCCCGAATGACATGACTCCGCCCAAAGAAAGAACTTTGAAGCTACACGCAGTTAAATATTGTATTATCGATGGCCAGTTGTATTGGAAGGATCCTATGGGTTTCTTGTTATGTTCCTTAATAGAACTTGAAATAGAAGGCACCATAAATGAATTTCATGAAGGAGTGTGTGGAGGACACTGCGCCTGGAGGGCAACGAACTACAAGATTTTAAGAGCAGGATATTGTTGGCCAAAGTTATTCATTGACATGGATGCCAAGTTCAGAGCCTGCAACTCTTGCCAACTATTCTCTGGTAAGGAAAAGATCCTTGCACTACCTTTAATCCCGGTCAAAGAAAAATCTCCCTTTCAACAATGGGGTCTAGATTTCATCGGAGAAATCCATCCGCAGTTAAGCACCCAACATAAATGGATTTTAACCGCTATCGATTACTTCATGAATTGGGTCGAAGCCATTCCAACTCGGAATGTTACGGATTTAGTAGTAATAGAATTCTTGGAGGAGAACAGCCTATCGAGATTTGGTTGTCCTTGAAAAATAGTCACTGACGATGCCCAAGCTTTCAAATCTATGGCAATGGTCAATTTCTGCCAAAAATACAACATTATGTCACGACATTCTACAACCTATTATCCTCAGGGGAATGGGTTGGCCGAATCATCCAACAAGAGCCCGATGACTATAATAAAAAAAGTGTTGACAGAAAATAAGAAGGCTTGGCACGTTCACCTGAAATACGCCTTATGGGTGAATCGAATCGGCACCAAGAAATCAATAGGTATGTCCCCTTTTCAATTGGTTTATGGCGTTGACGTTGTCCTTCCTATCAATCTTTCTCTTTCGGTGATGAAGCTCTGGCAGGATGCAAATGAAGGTCCAAATGACGTTACAAGAAGGACAAATCAAATAATCAAAGTCTAGAAAAATAAGGCCGAAGTAGATGAAAAACTTCAAAAGTACCAAGATAATATGAAAGCCCTTTTTGATAAAAAGGCTAAAAACAAAGAGTTTCTCCCTGGCAATTTAGTTTTAAAATGGGACACCAGAAAAGAAGTTGTGGGGAAACATGGTAAGTTTGACCATCTCTGGTTCAGACCATTCAGGATTGCAGTTGTTGAGGGGAAAAATTCCTTCTTACTGGAAAACCTTGATGGAAAAATTCTTGACGCTCCTATCAATGGGCGTTACCTAAATCATTTTATGCAATAGTCATATTTTAGATTCCCATTGTACATACCAGTTTAGATTGACGTTGTTTTCTGTTTCAATTTGTAGTTTTATTTTCCTTTTGTGAACTATCCAATTTTTACTTTTGTTATAAATAAACCAAGTCTACTTGATATCATGAAAGCAAACTATAAAAGCATTTGTACCACATATCATTTCTATTTTGCGGAATTTCCCGACATTCCCCATTTTTGTTCCCGTGCAGAATACTTACTATCAGTTGAGAGATAAGGATGTATCAAAACATTTTCTTTCTCTCAAAACAGGTGATAAATTAATGATTTACTTGATTGAAAATATAAAGGAAATCTGAGTTATGAACTCCTACCCCACTAGTCCAAGCTAAAATTTTAAAGAAATAATGTAAAGGGGGTTTCACTCATATAGATATTGTCACCTAATCTAAGATCAGAAAAGTAGTAAATTACAACTTAATTATGAAGCCATCTCTGAATGAAATAAAAAATGAAATAAAGAAATGAAATAAGAATAAAAAAGGGGCTTGAAAGGAAGTTCGAGAATCCATAAACAAATTTGTGTCAAAATAAGATCATTTTGTGTCTGACACTCTAAATCATCGCTTTCTTTAGTTGTGCTTATCCCTGAGTTTTATTCTTTTCTAATTTTCGCTACTTTTCCTACGTCTTCATGAAAAGAAAGAATTACACCTTGGATCTGAAAACTTAAAAACATGTCTCCAAAACAAGACTAGGCGAAAATCTTTATGTTCCTTTGATTTTAACTGAAAGAAAGTATGTTCGGGCTAATCCCAATAACTTTATCTCTTCTATCAGATTTTAATTTGACCAATTTGCTCAAGGTTGGTCCCTAAAATTCAAAATCCCTGTAAAATCTTCCCTATGGGTGAAGGTGTATTGAAGATTGGAAGAGAATTAGTTTCAGAGTATACTTAAAAAATTATGACAGACCTTCTTTTAAATTCTAATAAGATACCATCCCTTGTATGATACATACAGATTGATTGCCCCCACTTCAAAATATTAAAATTTAAGATAGGTGGTGAAAGGAATTTCATTAATTGATTTCCCCCACCTTGTCTAAAATAGATGGTGAAAGGAAATTCATAATTTGATTACCCCCATCTTATACAAAGAGATGATGAAAGGAAATTCATGTAATGATTGCCCTCATCTTAGAAAAATGAAAAAGTTTTAATTGAAGTGGTGAAAGGAAATTCAATGGGAGAGGTAGATAACTTCACCGGGATACTAAACAAGCTCCCTGGTAGTGAAGAAATATCTATGGTATCTGTATGGATGTCATATATATCTACATGATATACTCTGACATCTAATGATCTTTTCGATAATATTTACATTATGGGCCAACAAGGGATTCCCTAAATAAAATTGTTACATCTACTTAACCTTGATGCGAACAAAGTCGGACAGGTCTGATATTTCAATTAAAGTCATTTTGATTATCTTGAACAGATCCAAAATCAGTTTCAGGAAAGGGAAATTTTAAATAACCTAACTTGAGATCGATAGTTGGGGATGTTTTGAAGGTTTTCTGAGACTTGGTTGAAGTTCAATTTTTCTCTGTATGATTAATCCTTAAAAGTGTTTCCCATAAATGAAATAATGACTCCATTTACCCAATAAAGGCACTTGGTCTACTGTTTTTCCGCGTCTCACAAGGAGATAAAATCCCCAGATGGAGCCTATGTTGGAACACGTATAATTTCGAATTTTGTTTGAACTTTAGATTTCTGCCCTCTTACATTGTTAATGATGTTTGTAATTGGATAAAGTTAATAATTTGAATAATTACTGTGAATTACCAGGTAACAAATTCCCTCAATTTTTTTTTACTCTCTCTGTAAACAGATCTATACAAACTCTTCGAAGTTCAAAATCATTTTACCATTTAAAATTGACAATTTTGTTAAGTGAAGATCTTACAGACCTCTCTTGTTACAAACAGGCTAATCTTATTTCCTTAAAGATTATGGTGCCGCAAAAAGTTGCAAGAAAAATTGTTGGATCAGATTTCAGAATCTAGTGGAACGATAAATATGTTCGGAAGATGGATAAACTAAGAAAAGGACCAAATATAGCAGGGAAGGGGATAAATAAATAGAAAAGGGAGAACAAACTCTTTGGAGTGCTAAGTCTCCGAAGTACATGATCTCTTGTCGTGTGTCCTTTTGATTTTAACGATGAAGATTTACTTCGAAACTCCGGGCTTCGGGTGTTCCAAGGTGAAAATCTTTGAAATGCTAAATTCCTAAAGTGGAGGATCTCATGCCATGTGTCCTCTTGATTTCAATGATGGAGATTTACTTAGAAACTTTGAGCTTCGGGAGTTCTCACTTCACACATCCATCTTTCTTCCGAAGTGGTTATCCCTGAAGTCAAAGATCTAGCGCCGCGTGTCCTTTTGATTTAGACGACTAAGATTTACTTCGGAACTCCAAGCTTTGGGAGTTCTTGCTTCACACATCCAGCTTTCTTCCGAAGTGGTTATCCCCGAAGTGAGAGATCTGGCACCACATGTCCTTTTGATTTAGATGGCTAAGATTTACTTCAGAACTCTGGGCTTCAGGAGTTCTTGCTTCACACATCCAACTTTCTTCTGAAGTGGAGGATCTCCTGCCGCATGTCCTCTTGATTTTAATGGCCCATATGGGCTTTGGGTCTTCGTGATTTCTTTACTCAGCTTTTCTTCCCTCCCTCCAGAGTATGAAATAGCCGAATACAGGCATCATCTTATATGTGTTCCCTGCTTAGATCGATGAACAAGAATTGCACGAAATTCGCTCTATCTTCTCTACATATGACCAAGAGATGTGACCTCTGCTTAACTTTGGGTGCTTATATCACTTTGCGAAGATCAACAGTCGGATTTAATGGATTGTGGAGATCAGCGGCTGAGAGAGATTGCATGGGGCGAAGTTGCGCGGGGTTTAATTTCAAAAGGCAGTCCCGCAATTTAAACCACGGTTTTCTCTCAAGGGTACGTGGCATCACAGGTGCATTGCGGGATAGAAAGTAGGTTACTTCAAACCACTCCCTCGTGCCCCCGAAAAATGGAGGAACATAAAGGGACGTTGGAGCAACACTTTTCATCCACTTCATTTACCCCGTTAACCCTCCATCCTGTCACACCTTCCACATCGGTTACCCCGTTCACCTCACCACCTACACTTGTCCCCGCATCATCCTATTCATGAGAAATTACTCTTTCTCATAACTATTAGTCATTGCATGACGAGCCAACGTTGAGCTACCTGTCACATTATCACTCCCCCCATATTTTCAACTGATATGATTTCTCCAATAAACGCATCTGAAGAACAGGTAGAAACAGAATCAGATGGTGAGGACAATAAACACATGATTATGTTAGCCTAAATGGACATGTGTGCCCAATTCAAAGAGAAAAGGAAAACAAATGTTTCTGCTAGAAAATGAAGAGACAAATGAAAGCACCAGCTCAAACAATATCTGCCTATTGTCATTTCATTCGAATTACATTCTATTTTTAGGAGATATTGCATGAAGTCCAACGGTTTTGAGTTGTGACAATTTTTGTATAAATAGATAGATTTCAGATCTATTCATGGTTGCTTCTTGCTGGATGTAATAAAGAAAACTCTCATTTTTTAGTATTAATACAAGTACAGACAAAGATTCTAATTTTCGTTCAGTTTGAGTTGTGTGTTTCTCTTGTATTTCCATATCTCTGAATTTCCTTATGTAATTCCTTGATAAGTGATTGATTGCATTTTAGTAACACAACTACTGTAATCACATTATATTAGAAATTCATCAAGTAAGCAAATTTTCCTATGTATTTACTATAAGTAAAACACGACCTGCAAGATATTTGAATTACTGCATTTCATATCTTGTTCAAGGTTGCACTCTCTACTTTTCTTCCACTGCAAACCAGGTGAGATTCATCTGCAATTAATGCCTCTCTTTGTTTAACAGTTCTATAAGTTTCATTCACTCCATTTGATATTAAAATTGTGACTCGGACAACGAAATATGGCCTCTCTATTGTCCTATTATTAATTTCATTTAAGGATCATTTCCTATATAACGAAAGGTAGAAAAAACACTCTTTAAAACATTCTCTTCAAACTTTCCTGATGCCTGACATTACTCTTTGAGACTTAAGTTTAATCTCAGGAACAACACTGCATATACACATGATGTATAGTATGCAAGGTGCATATATGTGGAAAAAATGTGTTTTAGCTCTGGGATTTGCAAAAAGGGATGAAAAGTCTACATAGGGAAATGGAAAAAGGCCCTATGTGCAAGATTGCATGGGGTGAGACAAATTTTGCTATAACACCACCTAAAAGGGGACATGGTCGGTTGAGCTATGATAGTTATTTTGTAGTAGTGTTGAACATAGGGAAGACTCTCATCCCATGTGCGGGGGTTCTTGGAATTGTACATGCGCAGGATATGCACGATCATTCAATTGACAACCTCAGTTTGGCAATCCGTCTGGGGGTGGAAGGTAGTGGATTTGGTGAGCTTGGTGTCCAGTAGTGACCAGAGGCTCGACTAGAATGTGTTGAGGAATCGACTATCCCAATTTGAGATAATGGCTTGTGGTAACCCAAAATGTACCCACACTCATTCAAATAAGAGCTTGGTAGTGGCCTCCACTGTGATTCTCTTCTTGTAGGCGGCTAGAATCACCATCTTGGAAAAGCGATCCACAACCACAAAAACATAATCATTTCCCCTCTTGGAGGATGGCATGCCCAACATGTAGTCCATTGGCATGGATTACCATGGCCTTTCATGAGTAGGTAGAGGGGTGTACGGGCCTTGTTTCTTATTGGTTGATTTGGCAATAGCACAGGCAGTGCAGGACCTAATATACTTGCTGACATCTTGTTGAAGTTTCAGCCAGTAGAAATTTTGTTGCAGCACTGCCACTGTCTTTTCTACGCCGAAGTGTCCTACCACCAAACTGTAGTGGGATTACTAAATCATCTTTTCTCACTCGTTTGATGAAACGCAGAGATGGCCCAGACGACAAAACCACCCGTCCTGAAGATGGAAACTAGTGACAGTTGTGTTTGCACCCAACATATGGTAGGTGGTGGTGAAGTCTTGATCTTTCTCATAAAGTTGGGGCCATCTGGAGGTCTCATGGAATATGATAGTGTCTAACTATGATAGGCCACACGGTGGCCATGCTGAGTGAGAACTGCACCCACAACATTGTCTAAAGCATTTGTCTCAATCTCAAAGGGTTGTTGTAATTTAGGTAATGAAAGCACTAGGGTTGAGCACATGTGATGCTTCAAATCATCGAATTCTTGTTGCTGGGATAGGCCCCACACAAAATTTTCCTTACCACCACCCTGGTTACTTGGTTGAGGGCCCATGCAATACAGGAGAATCGCAACACAAACCTACGATAGAAATTAGCAAGGCCTAAGAAGCTTTGAATCTCAGTGAACGTGGTTGGGGTTGGCCAATCATGAATGGCCTGGATCTAGGCTGGATCGACATGCATACCCTGCCTATCAACAATGTAGCCTAGGTACTGGACCCTACCCATGCCGAAGGAACATTTCTCCAATTTGAAATATAGCTTGTGCTGTCAAAGAGTGCGCATAATCTGTTGAATATGCTACAAGTGTTCTGCCCAAGTCTTTTTGTAGATGAGGATGTCATCCAGATACACCAATGCAAAAGAATTGGTGAAAGGCCGCAAGATATTGTCCATCATCCTCGTGAGATTTGTTGGTGCATTTTTTAAACCAAATGGCATGACCAACCATTCAAAAAGACCTTATTTTGACTTGAAGGCAGTCTTCCATACATATGTCTGCTCTATTGGGACCTGATGGTAGCCAGACTTCAGATCAATATTATTGAACTATTTTCCCCCCTTGATTTGATCAGAGAGATCGTCGATACGTGGAATCGAGTATCGATTCTTAACTATGATTTTATTAAGGTTTTGGTAATCAATGCAGAGTCACCAGGTCCCATCTTTCTTCTGCACAAGCACGATTGGGCTTCCACAAGGTGGTGAGTTAAGTCGGATGTGCCCCTTGTGGAGAACTTATTGGATCTAACACTTGATCTCCTCATTTTCTAATAGAGAGTGGTGATATACTAGCCCATTGGGTAGCAGAGTGCCAGGGGTGAGATCGATGGAATTCTTGACCAGACAGTGCAGAGGTGCTCCAGTAGGTGAGGAGAAGATGTCTTTGTATTCTTCCACGACCTTATCCACTTGCTTATGCTGCATGGAGTGGTCGACCGCGGAGGCCATGGATGTGGTTGTAATATTTCGCTTACTTTGAGAGAAAATCATGAAGAAGACAAACTTCATGGTATGAGACATGCCCTTTCTACATTGCTTGGAAGAGATCAAGCAAATGGCACGAGGTGGAACTACCTCGGGTATCCTGTATAATTTCATGTCCAAAGAAATAATAAAATTGTGAGGTCTAGACTCATATACAACATGAAGTTTCCATAAATAAGGTTGGCCCAAAATAACATCACAAACTTTAAGGGGAGAAAAATCACACAATACCTCATCTTTGAAGGGCTTGATACTGTATGACAGGCGACACTGTTGGTTGACGCAAAGATCACTTCCTTGGCGGAGCCATCCGATGGTGTAGGGATAATGGTGCAGCATTGTCGGTAGGGCCAGTCGCTTGAAAACCTCCACTGAGATGAGGTTCTGATGGCTACCACTATCAACGATGAAGTGCAGCGAGGTGCCTTTCACCAACATCTGTGAATGAAAGAGGCATTCACCTTCCTTTGGCTCATCAGGTTCATCAAGATGGATCTTGGTGGTAACAATGGTGGCACTGGGTTTCACGTCAATGATCTATATCCCCTTTTCTATTTTTGACTCAGAGTCGGAACCTGGATCTGATTCATAGGATTTCATCTCAGCCACCAATGACTTCTTTGAGCAGAAATCAACAGTGTTATGCCAGGGTCTCTAATGGAAGTCGAACCACTTCCCGGTATCTTTCTTCATCTTTCTATTGTCCTTCTTTATTTGCAGATTTGACTGGTTGTCCTGAGGCTTTACATATTTTCTCTGTCTTTTGTTCTGTAGGTTAGGGTTTCCCTTTCCCTACCTCTGTTGTGAGGGGTTCCCAGACCCAAACTGTCGGGTTTTTTTTATGCTTCTGCTCGATTTTGATGACATATAGATAGGTCGCGCCCAAGGATGAGATGTCTAGAAACTTTTTTTCTGCCTACATGTATATATGCGGACCACCACGGTATGAGAGCACCAGATGTCGCTCGGAATTTTGATACCCATCTTGGTGCGAAAGGTATGGAAGTTATTTGTGAACTCTGGCACTGCTTG
This sequence comes from Picea engelmannii, assembly GCA_009831015.1. NCBI lineage: Eukaryota > Viridiplantae > Streptophyta > Pinopsida > Pinales > Pinaceae > Picea > Picea engelmannii. The sequence continues at coordinate 273,613 of ML804681.1, read as the reverse complement.
GTCCTTTTCCTGCCACAATGTGGTCTATTTTGTATACAGGTCGTCACAATTTCTAACAAGGTAGTATTGTTCCTTATATCATCCCTGAAGGACTCCTTGGTGAGTGCGATTGTAAATAATGAGGGTTCCACTGTTGCCTTTTGATGATATAAATTCTCCCACCAATATTTGACATGGGGGATGACTTTGAGGAGTGCAAAAGTAATCTTTTCTCTATTCGAAAAGTTTTGGACATAAAAATACCCTTCTAGCATATTCAACCATTTTTCTATAGCATCAGAGTCTATCTGACCTTCAAATATAGGAATATCAAAATTGATATGTACCTTGAAGGCTGTGGCGCCTCTACTAGAGGAATATTTGTCGCATGTTGGTAGTCGTCGAAGGATTTGCACAAAACTATCCATCATCTTGTTCCTCTATTGCACAAGGGCTTCCTCGAGCAAAAGTTTGAAAGGATCTCATGTCCCATCGCCTTTATTTTCTCTTTCCATGGAAGGTTGCTTGGGTGTGTGAGAGACTTTGTCCTGAAGAGAAACAAGCTCGAGACCCAACTCTTTGTACCATGACCTCGTCGGGGACATGCATTAAGAACGACAAGGAGAAGAACGCTCTGATACCACTGATCCAAATTTTATGAGCAGATTGAAATGAATACAAATATATGTTATTAACACAGAGATTCAATGAAAAACACCAGAGATGTAGTAAAAATTGGCTTCTATTAACAAATAAATATGTTGAAACTGTAACATTCAGACTGAAATAACCTTGTTAGAATGGTGGTGGCTTATCTTTGAGAAGAGATGTGACGTCTACACTCATTCACAAGAAGATGAGTACAATGAGGCTATGAAATATTTTTTACCATAAACATGAATGCCAAAACCCTAGAAATCCAAAAACCTAACTCTAGGAGATGAAGCGCCATGAGTCATGTGGGCCCTATTGGGGTAAGTTGGTACATCAACTTCCTAGGGTCGTAACTTTTGCATACGATCTTTGTTTTAGACACACGATATCCCGTTGGAAAGGTATATCCGAGGACTACATATTATTCCATTAAAGTTTAATTCCACAGTTAATTTGACTATGGTGATCCCTAAAAACGATGTTTAGGGCCTCAAAACGACCCTGGAAGTTCAGGACTCGAAAACTAGGAAAAAACTGCCAAACTGAAAAACTTCCAAGATGAGATAGTTGGACTAGGTGGGTGGACACCAATATCCACCTAGATCAGAGTTCAACCTCAACTTCATGGAACAAGAAACCATTGATAATATTAGATACACTCAGATTAAGGGAACTCACCAACAAAGAATCTAGCTATATCGAGTTGTCAAAGCAAGGCAACTCCTACACCAAGCAAAGTGGATCACCTGGGGCCAATTTCAACATAAGTTTCCCCATCTGATGGGGGTGCTCAATGTAATGCATACAATTTCTTCCTAAGGGGGGAGGATTGATCCAGGTGGATATCAGTGGCCACCCATCTATTCCACTTGTAATGTCCTTGATCTGTAACCCTTGGTAATTATACATATAGGCAAGTGAGTCGATTGGCACCAAGTGTGAATGTATGAACATTTAGCCTGGTGAGTTGTTAGCACTAAGTTTTGGTATTGTGTGCATCTGAGTAGCGTGTGGATAAGTGTTTTCAAGATAGTGTGTGCACATTTTTATGTGTTGCACACACCTGGTTAAGTGCACATATTTGACTATGTTGTGCGCACTTGGGTTAGTGCATGGGAATGAATATATATTTATGCTAGCCGAAGAGCCTGTGTGATTATGAGACTGTTGAGTCTGGATGCAGATAGTCAAGTGTGCCTATCCATGTAAATATAATCATGTTTATTAATATAATATTGCATCATTGTGCGCTGACTAAATCAGACAAAAAGAGATGGGGGGCCTACTCCACCAGAAAAAAGGAAAAGGGGGTGAGTCATAAGTCTTAGGGAATACTTTATAATACATCTAGGAAAAGTGTAAATTTCAAATATATTATTTTATCCTAATTTCTCGAGGGTAGGGAGCTGGTCACCAAGTGGCTTAAAGCTACTTTTGGAGGTGACAAGTGTCAAGTCGAAGGTATGCAATATATATTGTTGGCCTTAGTGTATTTTGGGCTTTATGGCATGGGAGATGATGTAGGATTTTGGGAAGGAATTCATATTGCAGGCTCTCGTGTGTTGAAGGGGGTCTGACTCTATGGAAAATCTTATTATTAACTTATTTGCAGTGAGAAGCTTGTAAGGAGTTGATAGGTTGCAACTAGAGATTCATTGTCGAAGAGTCGGGGTGACAGACCGTGAGGAGTCTGTCTGGGTGAGAGATTGTTTGTTGTGGAGTGGTTGTCAGAACCTTGGGATACTTTCTAGGCAAGAGTTTTGATGAGAGTTGTTACCTAGTACATTGAGCATTAGTCACAGGGCTTGAAGACTTCATGTCTAGCTTATTGTTGGTAACCCTAGGAAGGGAACTGGGGCAATAAAAGGACTACTGAGGAGAGAAGGGGAACACTTCCTTGGGTGTGGTAGGTGCGTGGGGAATGAGTGAATTTGGACTAGTTGTAGCAATTATCAATTAGGATTGGAAAATTCTATTGATTTTCAGACCATATTCAGTTGCTAGGAACCCTTTATCCCTGGTGGAGTTGAGCCCCAACTCTAGGGTGACATGTTGCTGAAAGATTATGAGAAAAAACATCTATGGTTGGGAGGAAAATGTGAGTCAAGGCCACATTTGGTGACTTTCATAAAAGATAAGTGTTCCTTATGTGCTTGTCTTGGTTACTACATGCATATTATTCTATGACTAACATGGGTTAATTCTTGTATGTTGTTGCATATGAATATTTGATGTTATTATGTTTATTGTTGCTTGCTCATGCAAGTATGGTATTTTTATCCTGCAATTGTACTCATACATGGATATGACCAATGTGGTTAGTCTTTACTTTTAAGATAACCTTGGGATTTGGTTATGCGTCATCAAGAAGAGGGTGAAGTGGGCAAACACGCACAAGAGTGGTCTGCGTACCAAGAGGATGGACTTTGTGTGTGCGTTGATGAGAACTAGATTCCACGCAAAGTGAAAATTGAGTTGGCACATGCCGCCTGGATGGTTGTACATGCGGTGATATTGTGCGATCTGTATGTTGGTGCACTTAGTTTTGAGTTACTTCCGCTACTAAGATCGTGTTGTAATGAGAAGGTTGCTTCCATTGTTTTAAATTGTGTGATGTGACTCAAGCTTGGTCTCAACATGTTACTTCAAGTGGTACAACATAGAATTGTGTGAAAGAAACAAATTGCGCAGTGAAATTTTAGTGTAGCATTGCTCAGTAGTAGGTTGGGGTGTTATAGTTTGGTTGATTCAGAACTACAGAAGTTGAGGCGGTGCAACGTGGCCCAGCCTAGGGTGGTTGGGGACATTACAAAGTGGTATCAAAGATAGTAGTTCAACACTGGAATTGTATGGGCCAAAAATTATCACGAATAGTTGTGTGTGCTAATAATTGGTGTCGCACAATGCAAAGTTTAGTTTGTGCGGAAGACTATTGATGTGTGGTATAGAGTTGTGATGCATAGTTGTGCGCACTAGAGTTAGAATGTTAAAATCATCCTAGAAATCTGAGAGAAAGGATTCTGAAAAAACGGTGCAACGTTTTAATATAGTTGTTGCATGAAATCACCTAACAAATCTTATTGTCTGCACATTTTGCAGAATTACTAGTGATTATATTAGGACAAAGTCAGGGCAGAAGGATAAAAGCATGGAAGATGCGTAGAGGACTTATAGTCTTGATGATGAATTCAGGGATCTGTATGTCGGTTTGGGTGTTGATGGTACATAATCCAAGGGGGAGCACATGAACTTGGTAGAAACTGTAAAAGTATTGAAGAAATATGTCCAGAGTTATAAGGACTATAATGAAAGGATTACGAGAGCCAAGGCGTAGCAAGATGATTGCAATGTCAAATTGATGTAGAGTTTGGACCGAATATAAAAGAAGATGGATAAGGAGATAGAGTTGAGTAGATCAAGAAGTCACAGGTCTCATGATGAGAAAATAAGAGAAGAAAGAAGTGTTGGTAAGCATTCTTTCAGGGAAGCGTGCAGTAGCTCAAGTCCATCTCCTGTCAGAAAGCATAAGAGAAGGATTGGGGTGGACGAGTTACGAGGATAAATGAATAAGATTAGGCCTCCTACCTTTTACGGTGAGCACAAGAAGGATGAATATGTGAAGACCTGGTTTTTGGGTATGAGGAAGTACTTCCAATTGCATAATTATTCTACGCAAGCAGAAGGGAGAATTGTTATATATCAGTTAAAAGGAAAGACATCGATGTGGTGGGATAAATATGTGAAAATGCAACATATTGATGAGAAGAAAGTGTCTTGGAGAGAGTTCAAGAGTTATTTCCAAAATAAATATTTAACCAAGTGGTACTATGATAGAAAAATGAAGGAGTTCTTTGAACTCAAGCTTGGGAGCATAACGATTGACGAGTATGAAAGAAGATTTTTAGAATTGTTGAAATATGTTTCTTTTATCAAGGACGAAAAAGTGAATATTCTGAGGTATCTAAGTGGGATACCCTCATTTATTAGTGAAAAGATACAATATGATGACCCTAAGATGTTGGAAGAAACCATAAGGCGCGCTAAGTGTCTATATGAGCAATAAAGGGGAAGACCGGATTTCCAAAAGGCTTGGGAAGATAATATGAAAAGTAAAGTGGAACATAGTAAGAAAGGGGCTAAGCCATCATTTTTCAGAAACATTGTGCAAGGAAAATCAACCCTCCAAGTGTCCAGAATATTGGACACAATGGGACAAAATTCATGGCAGAAACCTATGCAATGTTGGGATTGTGGAGGAAATCATATGCGTAGAGATTTCCCTCAAAAAGGTGATAAAGTGAAGACTACGCATAATGTACAACAAGATACGACAATGGAGGACATGGGTAGAAATGTGCCAATGATTTACGCTGCGCTGAATAACAAGAAAGTTGAGTTTCATCCGCACATGATTGAGGCGGAAGGTAATATTAATGGCCAACCCATTGCTATTTTGATTAACTCAAGAGATGTTCATAGCTATCTAGATCTTAAGATGGTGGAAAGATTCCATTTTCCAATAAGAAATCTTGGAAAACCTTGGTTGGTGCAGTTAGCTACAGGAGCAAAGAGGAAAATCAATGAGATAGTTACGACATGTCCAATGGAGATAAATGGACCACGTAGTAGAGATGGGTTGAATATTACACCTTTGGTCTCGTATGATTCCCTCATTGGTATGGATTGGTTGGACGAGCACCATGTTGTCCTAGATTGTTACAATAATGCATTTAATTTCCTAGATGAGTAAGGAAATTTGAGATCAATTCAAGGAATTCCAAGAGTTGTGACTATCAGAGAAGTTTCATCCTTGCAGTTGAAGAAAAGCTACATGAAAGGATGTCAAGTATTCACAGTATGCTTGGAAGAGGCACCTAAGGATAAAGTGCCAAGTGTGGAATATTGCACAGTACTAAAAGAGTTTGAAGATGTCTTTAAAGTGATATCAATATTTCCTCCAAAAAGAGATATTCACTTCTCTATAATTCTGATGTTGGGAGAAACACCTTTATCCAAGACTCCTTATAAGATGAGTACGCCAGAGTTGAAAGAGTTGCAGATGCAACTTGAAGAGGTTCTAAAGAAAGGGTATATACGCCCAAGTGTGTCGCCTTGGGGTGCACTAGTTTTGTTTGTGAAGAAGAAATATGGTACATTGAGACTTTGTATCGACTTCAAGCAGTTGAAAAAAGTAATAGTGAAGAACAAGTATCCATTGCCAAGGATAGATGACCTATTTGATCA
>ML804681.1:234305-258433 GCA_009831015.1 Picea engelmannii | reverse complement strand
CATTTTCTTTCTCTCAAAACAGGTGATAAATTAATGATTTACTTGATTGAAAATATAAAGGAAATCTGAGTTATGAACTCCTACCCCACTAGTCCAAGCTAAAATTTTAAAGAAATAATGTAAAGGGGGTTTCACTCATATAGATATTGTCACCTAATCTAAGATCAGAAAAGTAGTAAATTACAACTTAATTATGAAGCCATCTCTGAATGAAATAAAAAATGAAATAAAGAAATGAAATAAGAATAAAAAAGGGGCTTGAAAGGAAGTTCGAGAATCCATAAACAAATTTGTGTCAAAATAAGATCATTTTGTGTCTGACACTCTAAATCATCGCTTTCTTTAGTTGTGCTTATCCCTGAGTTTTATTCTTTTCTAATTTTCGCTACTTTTCCTACGTCTTCATGAAAAGAAAGAATTACACCTTGGATCTGAAAACTTAAAAACATGTCTCCAAAACAAGACTAGGCGAAAATCTTTATGTTCCTTTGATTTTAACTGAAAGAAAGTATGTTCGGGCTAATCCCAATAACTTTATCTCTTCTATCAGATTTTAATTTGACCAATTTGCTCAAGGTTGGTCCCTAAAATTCAAAATCCCTGTAAAATCTTCCCTATGGGTGAAGGTGTATTGAAGATTGGAAGAGAATTAGTTTCAGAGTATACTTAAAAAATTATGACAGACCTTCTTTTAAATTCTAATAAGATACCATCCCTTGTATGATACATACAGATTGATTGCCCCCACTTCAAAATATTAAAATTTAAGATAGGTGGTGAAAGGAATTTCATTAATTGATTTCCCCCACCTTGTCTAAAATAGATGGTGAAAGGAAATTCATAATTTGATTACCCCCATCTTATACAAAGAGATGATGAAAGGAAATTCATGTAATGATTGCCCTCATCTTAGAAAAATGAAAAAGTTTTAATTGAAGTGGTGAAAGGAAATTCAATGGGAGAGGTAGATAACTTCACCGGGATACTAAACAAGCTCCCTGGTAGTGAAGAAATATCTATGGTATCTGTATGGATGTCATATATATCTACATGATATACTCTGACATCTAATGATCTTTTCGATAATATTTACATTATGGGCCAACAAGGGATTCCCTAAATAAAATTGTTACATCTACTTAACCTTGATGCGAACAAAGTCGGACAGGTCTGATATTTCAATTAAAGTCATTTTGATTATCTTGAACAGATCCAAAATCAGTTTCAGGAAAGGGAAATTTTAAATAACCTAACTTGAGATCGATAGTTGGGGATGTTTTGAAGGTTTTCTGAGACTTGGTTGAAGTTCAATTTTTCTCTGTATGATTAATCCTTAAAAGTGTTTCCCATAAATGAAATAATGACTCCATTTACCCAATAAAGGCACTTGGTCTACTGTTTTTCCGCGTCTCACAAGGAGATAAAATCCCCAGATGGAGCCTATGTTGGAACACGTATAATTTCGAATTTTGTTTGAACTTTAGATTTCTGCCCTCTTACATTGTTAATGATGTTTGTAATTGGATAAAGTTAATAATTTGAATAATTACTGTGAATTACCAGGTAACAAATTCCCTCAATTTTTTTTTACTCTCTCTGTAAACAGATCTATACAAACTCTTCGAAGTTCAAAATCATTTTACCATTTAAAATTGACAATTTTGTTAAGTGAAGATCTTACAGACCTCTCTTGTTACAAACAGGCTAATCTTATTTCCTTAAAGATTATGGTGCCGCAAAAAGTTGCAAGAAAAATTGTTGGATCAGATTTCAGAATCTAGTGGAACGATAAATATGTTCGGAAGATGGATAAACTAAGAAAAGGACCAAATATAGCAGGGAAGGGGATAAATAAATAGAAAAGGGAGAACAAACTCTTTGGAGTGCTAAGTCTCCGAAGTACATGATCTCTTGTCGTGTGTCCTTTTGATTTTAACGATGAAGATTTACTTCGAAACTCCGGGCTTCGGGTGTTCCAAGGTGAAAATCTTTGAAATGCTAAATTCCTAAAGTGGAGGATCTCATGCCATGTGTCCTCTTGATTTCAATGATGGAGATTTACTTAGAAACTTTGAGCTTCGGGAGTTCTCACTTCACACATCCATCTTTCTTCCGAAGTGGTTATCCCTGAAGTCAAAGATCTAGCGCCGCGTGTCCTTTTGATTTAGACGACTAAGATTTACTTCGGAACTCCAAGCTTTGGGAGTTCTTGCTTCACACATCCAGCTTTCTTCCGAAGTGGTTATCCCCGAAGTGAGAGATCTGGCACCACATGTCCTTTTGATTTAGATGGCTAAGATTTACTTCAGAACTCTGGGCTTCAGGAGTTCTTGCTTCACACATCCAACTTTCTTCTGAAGTGGAGGATCTCCTGCCGCATGTCCTCTTGATTTTAATGGCCCATATGGGCTTTGGGTCTTCGTGATTTCTTTACTCAGCTTTTCTTCCCTCCCTCCAGAGTATGAAATAGCCGAATACAGGCATCATCTTATATGTGTTCCCTGCTTAGATCGATGAACAAGAATTGCACGAAATTCGCTCTATCTTCTCTACATATGACCAAGAGATGTGACCTCTGCTTAACTTTGGGTGCTTATATCACTTTGCGAAGATCAACAGTCGGATTTAATGGATTGTGGAGATCAGCGGCTGAGAGAGATTGCATGGGGCGAAGTTGCGCGGGGTTTAATTTCAAAAGGCAGTCCCGCAATTTAAACCACGGTTTTCTCTCAAGGGTACGTGGCATCACAGGTGCATTGCGGGATAGAAAGTAGGTTACTTCAAACCACTCCCTCGTGCCCCCGAAAAATGGAGGAACATAAAGGGACGTTGGAGCAACACTTTTCATCCACTTCATTTACCCCGTTAACCCTCCATCCTGTCACACCTTCCACATCGGTTACCCCGTTCACCTCACCACCTACACTTGTCCCCGCATCATCCTATTCATGAGAAATTACTCTTTCTCATAACTATTAGTCATTGCATGACGAGCCAACGTTGAGCTACCTGTCACATTATCACTCCCCCCATATTTTCAACTGATATGATTTCTCCAATAAACGCATCTGAAGAACAGGTAGAAACAGAATCAGATGGTGAGGACAATAAACACATGATTATGTTAGCCTAAATGGACATGTGTGCCCAATTCAAAGAGAAAAGGAAAACAAATGTTTCTGCTAGAAAATGAAGAGACAAATGAAAGCACCAGCTCAAACAATATCTGCCTATTGTCATTTCATTCGAATTACATTCTATTTTTAGGAGATATTGCATGAAGTCCAACGGTTTTGAGTTGTGACAATTTTTGTATAAATAGATAGATTTCAGATCTATTCATGGTTGCTTCTTGCTGGATGTAATAAAGAAAACTCTCATTTTTTAGTATTAATACAAGTACAGACAAAGATTCTAATTTTCGTTCAGTTTGAGTTGTGTGTTTCTCTTGTATTTCCATATCTCTGAATTTCCTTATGTAATTCCTTGATAAGTGATTGATTGCATTTTAGTAACACAACTACTGTAATCACATTATATTAGAAATTCATCAAGTAAGCAAATTTTCCTATGTATTTACTATAAGTAAAACACGACCTGCAAGATATTTGAATTACTGCATTTCATATCTTGTTCAAGGTTGCACTCTCTACTTTTCTTCCACTGCAAACCAGGTGAGATTCATCTGCAATTAATGCCTCTCTTTGTTTAACAGTTCTATAAGTTTCATTCACTCCATTTGATATTAAAATTGTGACTCGGACAACGAAATATGGCCTCTCTATTGTCCTATTATTAATTTCATTTAAGGATCATTTCCTATATAACGAAAGGTAGAAAAAACACTCTTTAAAACATTCTCTTCAAACTTTCCTGATGCCTGACATTACTCTTTGAGACTTAAGTTTAATCTCAGGAACAACACTGCATATACACATGATGTATAGTATGCAAGGTGCATATATGTGGAAAAAATGTGTTTTAGCTCTGGGATTTGCAAAAAGGGATGAAAAGTCTACATAGGGAAATGGAAAAAGGCCCTATGTGCAAGATTGCATGGGGTGAGACAAATTTTGCTATAACACCACCTAAAAGGGGACATGGTCGGTTGAGCTATGATAGTTATTTTGTAGTAGTGTTGAACATAGGGAAGACTCTCATCCCATGTGCGGGGGTTCTTGGAATTGTACATGCGCAGGATATGCACGATCATTCAATTGACAACCTCAGTTTGGCAATCCGTCTGGGGGTGGAAGGTAGTGGATTTGGTGAGCTTGGTGTCCAGTAGTGACCAGAGGCTCGACTAGAATGTGTTGAGGAATCGACTATCCCAATTTGAGATAATGGCTTGTGGTAACCCAAAATGTACCCACACTCATTCAAATAAGAGCTTGGTAGTGGCCTCCACTGTGATTCTCTTCTTGTAGGCGGCTAGAATCACCATCTTGGAAAAGCGATCCACAACCACAAAAACATAATCATTTCCCCTCTTGGAGGATGGCATGCCCAACATGTAGTCCATTGGCATGGATTACCATGGCCTTTCATGAGTAGGTAGAGGGGTGTACGGGCCTTGTTTCTTATTGGTTGATTTGGCAATAGCACAGGCAGTGCAGGACCTAATATACTTGCTGACATCTTGTTGAAGTTTCAGCCAGTAGAAATTTTGTTGCAGCACTGCCACTGTCTTTTCTACGCCGAAGTGTCCTACCACCAAACTGTAGTGGGATTACTAAATCATCTTTTCTCACTCGTTTGATGAAACGCAGAGATGGCCCAGACGACAAAACCACCCGTCCTGAAGATGGAAACTAGTGACAGTTGTGTTTGCACCCAACATATGGTAGGTGGTGGTGAAGTCTTGATCTTTCTCATAAAGTTGGGGCCATCTGGAGGTCTCATGGAATATGATAGTGTCTAACTATGATAGGCCACACGGTGGCCATGCTGAGTGAGAACTGCACCCACAACATTGTCTAAAGCATTTGTCTCAATCTCAAAGGGTTGTTGTAATTTAGGTAATGAAAGCACTAGGGTTGAGCACATGTGATGCTTCAAATCATCGAATTCTTGTTGCTGGGATAGGCCCCACACAAAATTTTCCTTACCACCACCCTGGTTACTTGGTTGAGGGCCCATGCAATACAGGAGAATCGCAACACAAACCTACGATAGAAATTAGCAAGGCCTAAGAAGCTTTGAATCTCAGTGAACGTGGTTGGGGTTGGCCAATCATGAATGGCCTGGATCTAGGCTGGATCGACATGCATACCCTGCCTATCAACAATGTAGCCTAGGTACTGGACCCTACCCATGCCGAAGGAACATTTCTCCAATTTGAAATATAGCTTGTGCTGTCAAAGAGTGCGCATAATCTGTTGAATATGCTACAAGTGTTCTGCCCAAGTCTTTTTGTAGATGAGGATGTCATCCAGATACACCAATGCAAAAGAATTGGTGAAAGGCCGCAAGATATTGTCCATCATCCTCGTGAGATTTGTTGGTGCATTTTTTAAACCAAATGGCATGACCAACCATTCAAAAAGACCTTATTTTGACTTGAAGGCAGTCTTCCATACATATGTCTGCTCTATTGGGACCTGATGGTAGCCAGACTTCAGATCAATATTATTGAACTATTTTCCCCCCTTGATTTGATCAGAGAGATCGTCGATACGTGGAATCGAGTATCGATTCTTAACTATGATTTTATTAAGGTTTTGGTAATCAATGCAGAGTCACCAGGTCCCATCTTTCTTCTGCACAAGCACGATTGGGCTTCCACAAGGTGGTGAGTTAAGTCGGATGTGCCCCTTGTGGAGAACTTATTGGATCTAACACTTGATCTCCTCATTTTCTAATAGAGAGTGGTGATATACTAGCCCATTGGGTAGCAGAGTGCCAGGGGTGAGATCGATGGAATTCTTGACCAGACAGTGCAGAGGTGCTCCAGTAGGTGAGGAGAAGATGTCTTTGTATTCTTCCACGACCTTATCCACTTGCTTATGCTGCATGGAGTGGTCGACCGCGGAGGCCATGGATGTGGTTGTAATATTTCGCTTACTTTGAGAGAAAATCATGAAGAAGACAAACTTCATGGTATGAGACATGCCCTTTCTACATTGCTTGGAAGAGATCAAGCAAATGGCACGAGGTGGAACTACCTCGGGTATCCTGTATAATTTCATGTCCAAAGAAATAATAAAATTGTGAGGTCTAGACTCATATACAACATGAAGTTTCCATAAATAAGGTTGGCCCAAAATAACATCACAAACTTTAAGGGGAGAAAAATCACACAATACCTCATCTTTGAAGGGCTTGATACTGTATGACAGGCGACACTGTTGGTTGACGCAAAGATCACTTCCTTGGCGGAGCCATCCGATGGTGTAGGGATAATGGTGCAGCATTGTCGGTAGGGCCAGTCGCTTGAAAACCTCCACTGAGATGAGGTTCTGATGGCTACCACTATCAACGATGAAGTGCAGCGAGGTGCCTTTCACCAACATCTGTGAATGAAAGAGGCATTCACCTTCCTTTGGCTCATCAGGTTCATCAAGATGGATCTTGGTGGTAACAATGGTGGCACTGGGTTTCACGTCAATGATCTATATCCCCTTTTCTATTTTTGACTCAGAGTCGGAACCTGGATCTGATTCATAGGATTTCATCTCAGCCACCAATGACTTCTTTGAGCAGAAATCAACAGTGTTATGCCAGGGTCTCTAATGGAAGTCGAACCACTTCCCGGTATCTTTCTTCATCTTTCTATTGTCCTTCTTTATTTGCAGATTTGACTGGTTGTCCTGAGGCTTTACATATTTTCTCTGTCTTTTGTTCTGTAGGTTAGGGTTTCCCTTTCCCTACCTCTGTTGTGAGGGGTTCCCAGACCCAAACTGTCGGGTTTTTTTTATGCTTCTGCTCGATTTTGATGACATATAGATAGGTCGCGCCCAAGGATGAGATGTCTAGAAACTTTTTTTCTGCCTACATGTATATATGCGGACCACCACGGTATGAGAGCACCAGATGTCGCTCGGAATTTTGATACCCATCTTGGTGCGAAAGGTATGGAAGTTATTTGTGAACTCTGGCACTGCTTGGTCCTTTTCCTGCCACAATGTGGTCTATTTTGTATACAGGTCGTCACAATTTCTAACAAGGTAGTATTGTTCCTTATATCATCCCTGAAGGACTCCTTGGTGAGTGCGATTGTAAATAATGAGGGTTCCACTGTTGCCTTTTGATGATATAAATTCTCCCACCAATATTTGACATGGGGGATGACTTTGAGGAGTGCAAAAGTAATCTTTTCTCTATTCGAAAAGTTTTGGACATAAAAATACCCTTCTAGCATATTCAACCATTTTTCTATAGCATCAGAGTCTATCTGACCTTCAAATATAGGAATATCAAAATTGATATGTACCTTGAAGGCTGTGGCGCCTCTACTAGAGGAATATTTGTCGCATGTTGGTAGTCGTCGAAGGATTTGCACAAAACTATCCATCATCTTGTTCCTCTATTGCACAAGGGCTTCCTCGAGCAAAAGTTTGAAAGGATCTCATGTCCCATCGCCTTTATTTTCTCTTTCCATGGAAGGTTGCTTGGGTGTGTGAGAGACTTTGTCCTGAAGAGAAACAAGCTCGAGACCCAACTCTTTGTACCATGACCTCGTCGGGGACATGCATTAAGAACGACAAGGAGAAGAACGCTCTGATACCACTGATCCAAATTTTATGAGCAGATTGAAATGAATACAAATATATGTTATTAACACAGAGATTCAATGAAAAACACCAGAGATGTAGTAAAAATTGGCTTCTATTAACAAATAAATATGTTGAAACTGTAACATTCAGACTGAAATAACCTTGTTAGAATGGTGGTGGCTTATCTTTGAGAAGAGATGTGACGTCTACACTCATTCACAAGAAGATGAGTACAATGAGGCTATGAAATATTTTTTACCATAAACATGAATGCCAAAACCCTAGAAATCCAAAAACCTAACTCTAGGAGATGAAGCGCCATGAGTCATGTGGGCCCTATTGGGGTAAGTTGGTACATCAACTTCCTAGGGTCGTAACTTTTGCATACGATCTTTGTTTTAGACACACGATATCCCGTTGGAAAGGTATATCCGAGGACTACATATTATTCCATTAAAGTTTAATTCCACAGTTAATTTGACTATGGTGATCCCTAAAAACGATGTTTAGGGCCTCAAAACGACCCTGGAAGTTCAGGACTCGAAAACTAGGAAAAAACTGCCAAACTGAAAAACTTCCAAGATGAGATAGTTGGACTAGGTGGGTGGACACCAATATCCACCTAGATCAGAGTTCAACCTCAACTTCATGGAACAAGAAACCATTGATAATATTAGATACACTCAGATTAAGGGAACTCACCAACAAAGAATCTAGCTATATCGAGTTGTCAAAGCAAGGCAACTCCTACACCAAGCAAAGTGGATCACCTGGGGCCAATTTCAACATAAGTTTCCCCATCTGATGGGGGTGCTCAATGTAATGCATACAATTTCTTCCTAAGGGGGGAGGATTGATCCAGGTGGATATCAGTGGCCACCCATCTATTCCACTTGTAATGTCCTTGATCTGTAACCCTTGGTAATTATACATATAGGCAAGTGAGTCGATTGGCACCAAGTGTGAATGTATGAACATTTAGCCTGGTGAGTTGTTAGCACTAAGTTTTGGTATTGTGTGCATCTGAGTAGCGTGTGGATAAGTGTTTTCAAGATAGTGTGTGCACATTTTTATGTGTTGCACACACCTGGTTAAGTGCACATATTTGACTATGTTGTGCGCACTTGGGTTAGTGCATGGGAATGAATATATATTTATGCTAGCCGAAGAGCCTGTGTGATTATGAGACTGTTGAGTCTGGATGCAGATAGTCAAGTGTGCCTATCCATGTAAATATAATCATGTTTATTAATATAATATTGCATCATTGTGCGCTGACTAAATCAGACAAAAAGAGATGGGGGGCCTACTCCACCAGAAAAAAGGAAAAGGGGGTGAGTCATAAGTCTTAGGGAATACTTTATAATACATCTAGGAAAAGTGTAAATTTCAAATATATTATTTTATCCTAATTTCTCGAGGGTAGGGAGCTGGTCACCAAGTGGCTTAAAGCTACTTTTGGAGGTGACAAGTGTCAAGTCGAAGGTATGCAATATATATTGTTGGCCTTAGTGTATTTTGGGCTTTATGGCATGGGAGATGATGTAGGATTTTGGGAAGGAATTCATATTGCAGGCTCTCGTGTGTTGAAGGGGGTCTGACTCTATGGAAAATCTTATTATTAACTTATTTGCAGTGAGAAGCTTGTAAGGAGTTGATAGGTTGCAACTAGAGATTCATTGTCGAAGAGTCGGGGTGACAGACCGTGAGGAGTCTGTCTGGGTGAGAGATTGTTTGTTGTGGAGTGGTTGTCAGAACCTTGGGATACTTTCTAGGCAAGAGTTTTGATGAGAGTTGTTACCTAGTACATTGAGCATTAGTCACAGGGCTTGAAGACTTCATGTCTAGCTTATTGTTGGTAACCCTAGGAAGGGAACTGGGGCAATAAAAGGACTACTGAGGAGAGAAGGGGAACACTTCCTTGGGTGTGGTAGGTGCGTGGGGAATGAGTGAATTTGGACTAGTTGTAGCAATTATCAATTAGGATTGGAAAATTCTATTGATTTTCAGACCATATTCAGTTGCTAGGAACCCTTTATCCCTGGTGGAGTTGAGCCCCAACTCTAGGGTGACATGTTGCTGAAAGATTATGAGAAAAAACATCTATGGTTGGGAGGAAAATGTGAGTCAAGGCCACATTTGGTGACTTTCATAAAAGATAAGTGTTCCTTATGTGCTTGTCTTGGTTACTACATGCATATTATTCTATGACTAACATGGGTTAATTCTTGTATGTTGTTGCATATGAATATTTGATGTTATTATGTTTATTGTTGCTTGCTCATGCAAGTATGGTATTTTTATCCTGCAATTGTACTCATACATGGATATGACCAATGTGGTTAGTCTTTACTTTTAAGATAACCTTGGGATTTGGTTATGCGTCATCAAGAAGAGGGTGAAGTGGGCAAACACGCACAAGAGTGGTCTGCGTACCAAGAGGATGGACTTTGTGTGTGCGTTGATGAGAACTAGATTCCACGCAAAGTGAAAATTGAGTTGGCACATGCCGCCTGGATGGTTGTACATGCGGTGATATTGTGCGATCTGTATGTTGGTGCACTTAGTTTTGAGTTACTTCCGCTACTAAGATCGTGTTGTAATGAGAAGGTTGCTTCCATTGTTTTAAATTGTGTGATGTGACTCAAGCTTGGTCTCAACATGTTACTTCAAGTGGTACAACATAGAATTGTGTGAAAGAAACAAATTGCGCAGTGAAATTTTAGTGTAGCATTGCTCAGTAGTAGGTTGGGGTGTTATAGTTTGGTTGATTCAGAACTACAGAAGTTGAGGCGGTGCAACGTGGCCCAGCCTAGGGTGGTTGGGGACATTACAAAGTGGTATCAAAGATAGTAGTTCAACACTGGAATTGTATGGGCCAAAAATTATCACGAATAGTTGTGTGTGCTAATAATTGGTGTCGCACAATGCAAAGTTTAGTTTGTGCGGAAGACTATTGATGTGTGGTATAGAGTTGTGATGCATAGTTGTGCGCACTAGAGTTAGAATGTTAAAATCATCCTAGAAATCTGAGAGAAAGGATTCTGAAAAAACGGTGCAACGTTTTAATATAGTTGTTGCATGAAATCACCTAACAAATCTTATTGTCTGCACATTTTGCAGAATTACTAGTGATTATATTAGGACAAAGTCAGGGCAGAAGGATAAAAGCATGGAAGATGCGTAGAGGACTTATAGTCTTGATGATGAATTCAGGGATCTGTATGTCGGTTTGGGTGTTGATGGTACATAATCCAAGGGGGAGCACATGAACTTGGTAGAAACTGTAAAAGTATTGAAGAAATATGTCCAGAGTTATAAGGACTATAATGAAAGGATTACGAGAGCCAAGGCGTAGCAAGATGATTGCAATGTCAAATTGATGTAGAGTTTGGACCGAATATAAAAGAAGATGGATAAGGAGATAGAGTTGAGTAGATCAAGAAGTCACAGGTCTCATGATGAGAAAATAAGAGAAGAAAGAAGTGTTGGTAAGCATTCTTTCAGGGAAGCGTGCAGTAGCTCAAGTCCATCTCCTGTCAGAAAGCATAAGAGAAGGATTGGGGTGGACGAGTTACGAGGATAAATGAATAAGATTAGGCCTCCTACCTTTTACGGTGAGCACAAGAAGGATGAATATGTGAAGACCTGGTTTTTGGGTATGAGGAAGTACTTCCAATTGCATAATTATTCTACGCAAGCAGAAGGGAGAATTGTTATATATCAGTTAAAAGGAAAGACATCGATGTGGTGGGATAAATATGTGAAAATGCAACATATTGATGAGAAGAAAGTGTCTTGGAGAGAGTTCAAGAGTTATTTCCAAAATAAATATTTAACCAAGTGGTACTATGATAGAAAAATGAAGGAGTTCTTTGAACTCAAGCTTGGGAGCATAACGATTGACGAGTATGAAAGAAGATTTTTAGAATTGTTGAAATATGTTTCTTTTATCAAGGACGAAAAAGTGAATATTCTGAGGTATCTAAGTGGGATACCCTCATTTATTAGTGAAAAGATACAATATGATGACCCTAAGATGTTGGAAGAAACCATAAGGCGCGCTAAGTGTCTATATGAGCAATAAAGGGGAAGACCGGATTTCCAAAAGGCTTGGGAAGATAATATGAAAAGTAAAGTGGAACATAGTAAGAAAGGGGCTAAGCCATCATTTTTCAGAAACATTGTGCAAGGAAAATCAACCCTCCAAGTGTCCAGAATATTGGACACAATGGGACAAAATTCATGGCAGAAACCTATGCAATGTTGGGATTGTGGAGGAAATCATATGCGTAGAGATTTCCCTCAAAAAGGTGATAAAGTGAAGACTACGCATAATGTACAACAAGATACGACAATGGAGGACATGGGTAGAAATGTGCCAATGATTTACGCTGCGCTGAATAACAAGAAAGTTGAGTTTCATCCGCACATGATTGAGGCGGAAGGTAATATTAATGGCCAACCCATTGCTATTTTGATTAACTCAAGAGATGTTCATAGCTATCTAGATCTTAAGATGGTGGAAAGATTCCATTTTCCAATAAGAAATCTTGGAAAACCTTGGTTGGTGCAGTTAGCTACAGGAGCAAAGAGGAAAATCAATGAGATAGTTACGACATGTCCAATGGAGATAAATGGACCACGTAGTAGAGATGGGTTGAATATTACACCTTTGGTCTCGTATGATTCCCTCATTGGTATGGATTGGTTGGACGAGCACCATGTTGTCCTAGATTGTTACAATAATGCATTTAATTTCCTAGATGAGTAAGGAAATTTGAGATCAATTCAAGGAATTCCAAGAGTTGTGACTATCAGAGAAGTTTCATCCTTGCAGTTGAAGAAAAGCTACATGAAAGGATGTCAAGTATTCACAGTATGCTTGGAAGAGGCACCTAAGGATAAAGTGCCAAGTGTGGAATATTGCACAGTACTAAAAGAGTTTGAAGATGTCTTTAAAGTGATATCAATATTTCCTCCAAAAAGAGATATTCACTTCTCTATAATTCTGATGTTGGGAGAAACACCTTTATCCAAGACTCCTTATAAGATGAGTACGCCAGAGTTGAAAGAGTTGCAGATGCAACTTGAAGAGGTTCTAAAGAAAGGGTATATACGCCCAAGTGTGTCGCCTTGGGGTGCACTAGTTTTGTTTGTGAAGAAGAAATATGGTACATTGAGACTTTGTATCGACTTCAAGCAGTTGAAAAAAGTAATAGTGAAGAACAAGTATCCATTGCCAAGGATAGATGACCTATTTGATCAACTAATGGGTGCACATATATTTTCCAAGATAGACCTCATTTGTGGATATCACCAAGTGAAAATAAAAGAGGAAGACATTAGTAATACTTACTTCAAAATGAAGTATGGTCATTATAATGAGTTTACAGTGGTGCCATTTGGGTTGCAAATGCACTAGTTGTATTCATGTGTTTGATGAATGGGGTTTTCATAAGTTACTTAGATAAGTTTGTCATTGTTTTTATGGATGACATACTTATATACTCAAGGTATGAATAAGAACATGAGCACCACTTGAGGATGGTGTTGCAGGTTTTGAGGGAACATCGACTTTATGCAAAGTTGAGCAAGTGTTCATTTTATCAGCAACAAATTCACTATTTGGGCCATATTATTTCAGAAGAAGGAATAGTTGTGGACCCAACGAAGATAAAAATTGAGGAATGGCCAACACCAAGAAATGTCGCAAAAGTGAGATCCTTTATGGGACTAGCAGGGTACTACAAAAGGTTTATTGAAGGATTTTCAAAGATTGTGCATCCGATTACATATTTGCAGAAGAAAGGTGCACAATTTTAGTGGACTCTGGATTGTACAAGGAGTTTCCAGCACTTGAAGAGTTGCTAACAAGTGCGCCAATTTTAAGGATTGTTGATCCTGATGCAAACTTTGTTATGTGCATAAATGCATGCAAAGAAGGACTTTGTGGAGTCCCGAGTCAGAATGGATAGGTGGTATGTTATGAATCAAGGAAGTTGAAAGAGCATGAAAGACTCTATGCCACACATGTCTTGGAATTGGCAGCCATAGTGCATGTTTTGAATATGTGGTGACATTATATTATTGGTAGAATATTTGAACTAAGAACATACCATTGTGGTATGAAGTATCTGTTTGGACAACCAATTTTGAATGTCAGACAAAGCAGGTGGTTATATTTCCTCAGTGAGTATGACTTTGACATAAAGCATATCAAGTGAAAAGAGAACAAGGTGGTTGACGCACTTAGCAAGAAGATGAATGAAATGCATGGTACAACCATTAGAATGTACCAGAAAAAATTGCATGATAGAATTTTGGAAGTTGTCAAATCATATTTGTGCTATATGGATATAAGTGTGACTTTCCAACAAGGTATGTCGTAGCCAAAGTTTGAATATTATGAGTTCAGAGAGGATGAACTCCTTGTGTATAGACACAAAGTCTATGTTGCAAATGATCAAGAGTTGAAGAACCTAATTATTGCAGAGATGCATAAGGTTCCTTATGCTGGACATCGAGGTTACCAAAAGATCATTATCTCATTCAAGAAGCAATACTTTTGGCGAGGTATGAAAAATAAAGTTGTGTATTTCATTGCAAGGTGTTTCGAATGTCAGAAGGTCAAGGTTGAGCACAAACATCCAGCTGGCTTGTTGCAAACCTTACCCATTCCTGAGTGGAAGTGGGAAGTGGTGACCATGCACTTCATAACTAAGTTGCCTAGGACAACTAAGCACAATGATTCTATTATGGTGGTGGTGGACAAGCTTACTAAATATGCCCATTTTATTCCAGTGAAGTCAACGCACAAGGCAACCGACATTGCTGAGATTCACATGCGAGAAATTGCTAAGTTGCATGGGGTACCTAAGACAATTGTGTCTGATATAGATTCAAAGTTCACTTCAAACTTTTGGAAAGGGTTATTTTAAGGATTGAGAATAAGTTTGAATTTCAACACAACATATCACCCTAAGTCAGATGGGCAGAATGAGAGGGTAAACCGAGTGATTGAAGACATGTTGAGGATGTATGTGATGGATAAGCCACCAAAATGGGAAGACTACTTGCATTTGGTAGAGTTTGATTACAACAATGGGTATCGGTAGAGTTTTCTTACAACAATGGGTATCAAGCATATTTAAAGATGAGCCCATTTGAGGAAATTCATGGTAGAAAGTGCAACACACCAGTGAGTTGGGACAATCCAATAGACCGTGCAGTAGTTGGGTCATATTTTCTCCAGAAAATGGAGGAGAATATGGTAAAGATAAGGCATAATCTAAAGGTTTCCCAGGACATGCAAAAAAGTTTCACAGATAGAGTAAGAACCCATAGGGAATTTGGAGTGGGAGATCACATGTTTTTGAAAGTGAATGCCAGGCGTAGTTCCCTGAAGTTGGGAAAGTGTTCTAAGTTAGTAGCGCGCTATTGTGGGTCATTTGAAATCCTTGAAAGGATTGGTCCTATAACTTATATTATTGTGTTTCCTGCTTCATTATGCATTCATAATGTTTTCCATGTGTCATTACTTAAGAAGTATGTACTTGATGCTAATCACAATTTTTATTGGAATGTGATTCAGGTGGATCCAGAAGGTGGATTTGAAGTGCGACCAGTTTTCATATTGGATTGGAAGGTCAAGCAGCTTCAGAATTGAGCTATGGAGCTGGAAAAGGTCCAATGGACCTGGTACGATCCTGAGGATGCAACCTGGGAGCGGGAGCATGCTATGCGAACAGGGTATCCTCATCTTTTTGAATATTTTTGAAGTTTTGTATGTACATGTGTATAAGATGCACCGAGGACAGTGCATAAATAAGGGTGAGGGGAATGTAATGTCCTTCATCCAAAATCCTTGATAATTGTACATATAGGCTAGTGAGTCGATTGGTACCAAGTGTAAATGTATGAACATTTAGGCTAGTGAGTCGATTGGTACCAAGTGTAAATGTATGAACATTTAGGCTAGTGAGTCATTAGCATTAAGTTTTGGTATTGTGCACATCTGAGTAGTGAGCAGAGAAGTGCTGTCAAGACAAGGTGCACACTTTTTTATGTGTTGCATGCACCTGGGTAAGTGCGCATATTGCATTATGTTGTGCACACTTGGGTTAGTGTGTGGGAATGAATAGATATGTATGGTGGCCAGAGAGCCTGCGTGATTAAGAGGTTGGTGAGCCTAGACGCAGATAGACCATTGCACCTATCCATGTAAATATAATCGTGTTTATTAATATAATATTGCATCATTGCGCGTTGAAAGACTCAGACGAAAAGAGATGGGGGGCCTACTCCACCAGAAAAAGGGAAAAGGGGGTGAGCCATAAGTCTTAGGGAACATTTTATAATATTTTCGGGAAAAGAGTAAATGTCAGATATATTATTTTTTCCTAAGTTCTTGAGGATAGGGAACTAGTCACCAAGTGGCTTAAAGCTACTTTTGGAGGTGATAAGTGTCAAGTGGAAGGCATCCACCATATATTTTTGGCCTTAGTGTATTTTGGGAATTATGGCATGGGAGATGATGCATGATTCCGGGAAGGAATTCATGTTGCAGGCTCTCGTGTGTAGAAGGGGGTCAAACTGTATGAAAAATTTGATTATTACCTTATCTACAATGAGAAGCTTGTAAGGAGTTCAGAGGATATAACTAGAGATTCACTTTCAAAGAGTCAGGGTGACAGACTATGAGAATTTCCTCTAGGTGAGAGATTGGTTGTTGTGGAGTAGTTTTTAGACCCGTAGGGATACTCTCCAAGTGAGAGTTTTTCTAAGAGTTGTTACCTGGTGCACTGAGCATTAGTCATAGGGCTCAGAGAATTCTTGTCCGATCTATTGTTGGTAACCCTGGGAAGGGAAGTGGGGCATACAAAGGACTGTTGAGTAGAGAAGGGGCACACTTCCTTAGGTGTGATGTGACACCCTATTTCCCCCAGTTTGTAAATATAACTATAAATGGCCAAAAGACAATGGAAAACCTTATATGTGTAAATATTGATTTGATGGACCTTTGTTTGAAAGGCAAACAAATGTGAACCAAATTATTTACTAATAAAATGGACAAGATTTGCATGACTAATGGAAGGGGTGTGTACTTAGAAAGACCACAAATGATATACGAAGAAATGGTGAAGGGGACCAGGAATGGTTGCGTTAAACTTCACCAAACTAATGCTTACTGGATTTAATTGCTCAGGACCAGAACCGTCCTCTGACCCAGAAATGAATTACAGCCAGGCTGGTGGGTGGGAAGACCTCCTCAGGAGTTAATGAGGGATGGGGTGTGTAAGCACTCATCCGTAAGGCTTCTAGACTTGACCGTTGACTGGGAATTCGGGCCACACGCGACCTTGTTGAAAGAGGCATGGTGGACATAGAGGGAAGGAGAACGTGCTTGTAAAGAGTGCAGAGATGAGAAATGAATCTCAGGGATTCAAGGAAGAATGGAAAACTAAGTGTTCTGGACACAGGAAATGGCAGAGAAGGTTATGATACAAGTTGATAAACAAGGATAGTCCTCCTTGCTTGGTATCGTGTAAACCATTGCCAGGATAAGGCGGGAAGAGGAGAGTAACCTCTGTCTCTATTGCGGCTGAGCGAGAAGAAAATGTTGTGTTGCAGAGCATCATGGTCTAGCTCGGGGGTGGCTAGTGGCAAATTCATTTGGAGTTACTGAGCCTATAGTTGGGTGGAAACGGGCACCCCTTCCAGTAGTTGCTTCACATTGTCTGATCTTGATAAGTCTTTTCTCGGCTTCAAATTGTTGAGTTAGAATGATGAATGATTTCTTGGTTTTTACACATCTATATATATATATATATATGCATGTATGAACATCTCTTTGTGAAATGGCTATGTTATGCGTATGCTTCCATCTCCTTGGGAACTCACACTTCCCACTGATAAATTCTATGCCCAACTTCAATCCGGAGGGCTTCCCAGGTGTAAGTCGTAAAAAGGGCTGAGATAGGAAAAATCATGTATATTTCAAACCACCCATCTGAAAAGAATACATTGCCATGAACCCCATTATCGTGTGAATTCCCAAACCCACGTCCCTCACCCATTCAGGGTGAGAACTTAGGAAAATAGTGATATCAAAATACCGAAAGGGAAAGGTTTTCCTTGTCTGAAGGACGGACGAACGAGATCCGTCCGAAAGTAGCCAAGGGTTGTCATGGTCGTTGGCTATGGGAAAAAGTGCGGGAGTTAACCTCTCTAGCCCCTTGGATCCACAAGTTCGGAGTTCCCGTATCAGGAGGACTATGGGTTGGTGCGACCAAAACGTCTGAAACCCAAAGTTGTGAAGTAACGTGGGCCATTGATTTATGGATCCTTTGGGACCCACCTTGTCCATTGGATTTGCAAGTTCGGAGTTCGTGCACAGGGAGAGAACATATGTCGTTCCTTGGATCTATGGGTGGAGGAACAAGGGTGGGTGTGTTACAAATTGATATCAGAGCATGGTTACAACACTTGGCCTATTTGGGATCATGGAAGAGTTGCGTAAAGACCACATTAAGGGGTTTAAAGGGCAATATCTTACCTTACTCCCTTCCTAAAAAGTCTGGTTAATCCCTTATTATAGAAAAGAATGAAAACTTATTGTTGTGTATGTATGTATGTAAGGAATGTGAATTATGTGTTGGTTATGAACTAATATAATGGTCGCTAACAACAAGTTTTTTGTCTACACTCAAGAGATCGATCAACCACAGGAAACTGCAATCATATAGAATGGTGACGCACCATGAAGTGGGGGATGGTTCTCACAATAGAGATGAAGAGTCTGATGAGAGGAGGGCGGTAGAGACCCCTCTGGATTTGGCTGAGACTGTGAGGAGTCTCATGGCCGAATTACAGAATTGTAAGGCCGAGGACGAGATATTCATAAAACAGCAAGAGAAGCAAACAGAAATCAGTGTCGTCTTGCTACAAAGTTTATTTGACATACAAAGACAACTGCAACATGCATTTGACACCAGTCATGTGGACCGATGACAGACAAAGCGGAGTCGAAGTCCACCTGAGATACGGAAATGTGGCCCTTTAAGTGGATGCACTGGGAGGAGTACCTCAAGAAAGGTCCAACCTAGAGACAGGGGACAAGCGTCGGACGAATCCTATGGAAAGGAAACTGGCGACCCAGAGGTATCTTCTTGTAGTAGAATCATTTCACATTCTCAAAGAAAACAGAAGAAATAAAAGCATTCCAAAAATCATCATCTCGAAGAATTCAGGAAGGCCAAACCACCCTCTTTCAACGGTGAGATTAAGAAAGTAAAGGAGGCGGAGGCCTGACTGCTTGGACTAAAGAAGTATTTTAGAGTTCATGACTTCTCTGAAAACTTGAAGGCTCGAGTAGCCACTTTAAACCTGAATGGAAAGGCTTCCATTTGATGGGAATGCCTTAAGAATGTAAAAGGGATTCATGAAGAGGACCTATCTTGGGAACAGTTTGAGAAATACTTCAGGAAGAAGTATCTGTTGGAAAAAAAATTCGACGAGAAGACCAAATAATTCTATGAACTCAAGCTGGGACAAATCACCATAGAGGAATATGTCAAAAAAATCCTTGAGTTGTTGAGGTATGTACCCTACATAAAAGCAGAAAAGGCAAAGGTGCAACGATTTATCAGTGGACTACCTCAAGACTATCAGAACATAATTGAGTTTGACGAGCCAAAGACCCTAGAAGACACTATCTGAAAGGTAAGATATTGTTATGAACAACTTGGGCTTCAAACAGAACTTCGCAAAGGCTGGAAGCAGAAGAATAGTTCAGGGTTCCAGAAGAAGGGGTTTCAACCCCCAAGATTTAAAAATTATAAGAAGGATTCAAGGATGAGATTTCCTACCCGAAGTGTATGCTAGAAGAATTTCCCCTCCCAGAGCCGAAATAAACCTTTTGGATCAACCTTAGGAAAGACTGATAACCCAAAGAAAGAACCCTTGAAATGTTGGGGTTGTGGAGAAGAACATCTACTAAGGGACTGTCCGCACAGACAACATAATAGTAGGAGAATTTACAACGTCCAAGAAGCTACCACCGTCAATGATGTGGCCATGAGTATGCCATGAATTTATGCAGTCGTTGATAATAAACAAGCCGACCACCAAGTTTCAGTGGTGGAAATGGAAGGTATGATCACTAACCATCTAGTATCTATTTTAATTGACCCTGGTTCAAATTTGAGTTATGTGGCCCCTTAGGTTGTTGATAAGTGTAAATTACAGCCACATAAACATGCTAAGCCATGGTTGGTATAGTTAGCCACTGGAACCAAAAGAAAAATAGTGGAGGTCGTACCAGCCTGCCAATTCACTATGGGTGGATTGCCCACCGAAGATAACCTTAACATACTTCCCCTAGGATCGTATGACCTGTTGATTGGTATGGACTGGCTAATTGCATATAAAACTAAGTTGGATTGTTACCACAAAACCTTAGAATGTGTAAATGAAGAATGGAAAAAGATAACCCTCCAAGGGATTCAGAAGTCTTTCTCAGTGAGACGAATATCATCCCTTCAAATGAAAAAGTATTGCAGAAAGGGATGTCCTCCATATGCAATACAGGTGTTGGAATCTGTTGAGGATGACAGACCAAGCCTAGAATACCACCCCATACTAAGGGAGTATGGAGATGTGTTTCCAGAAGAGGTACCAGGTCTACCTCCGAGAAGGGACATTGACTTCTCAATAGAACTTGCACCCGGAGCGGTACTAGTATCTAGGACCCCCCTATAGGATGAGTACACCCGAGCTAGTTGAACTCAAACTATAGCTAAAGGAAATGATAGACAAAGTCTACATCTGGCCTACCGTGTCTCCATGGGGAGCAGCAGTGTTGTTTGTGAAGAAGAAAGATGGTAAATTTCGACTGTGCATAGATTATAGACAGCTCAATAAGGTAACCATAAAGAACAAATACCCCTTACCCAGAATCAATGACTTGTTCGATCAATTGGGGGGTGCTTCCATTTTCTCAAAGATTGAATTGAGTTATGGATACCATCAAGTCAGAATCAAGGACGAAGACATCCACAAAACCACCTTCAGGACACAATATGGTCACTACGAATTTGTGGTAGTACCATTTGGATTAACCAATGCCCCTTCCACCTTTCTGTGCTTGATCAACAATGTACTCAGCAAATTCCTAGACAATTTTGTATTGGTTTTTGTTGAAAACATCTTAATCTAATCCAAGAATAGACAGGAACATGAGGAACATCTTAGACTTGTACTTCAAGTGCTAAGAGAGCATCAGCTCTACGCCAAATTTAGCAAGTGTGACTTTTTCCAGAAGCAAATACATTACTTGGGCCAAGTCATATCTGAAGAAGGGGTAGCAGTAGACCCTGACAAGATCAAATCCATCATGGAATGGACTAGCCCAAAGTATGTTTTGGATATCATATCCTTTATGGGTTTAGCAGGATACTATAGGAGGCTTATAAAATGGTTTTCCAAAATTGGTTGTCCAATCACTGCCCTCCAGAGGAAGGGGGTTAAATTCATTTGGACACCAGAATGTGAAGAAAGGTTCCAGTCACTAAAACACCTTCTGACCCATGTGTCTGTGCTGAAGATCGTTGATCCTGATAATGATTTCCTCGTGTGCATAGATGCCTACAAGGAAAGACTCGGAGAAGTCCTTATGTAAGAAGGAAGCGTAGTTTGCTATGAATCTCGAAAATTGAATGAGCATGAAGTCAACTATGTGACCCATGATCTAGAGTTCGTCTCCATAGTGCACACTTTGAAAATGTGGAGGCATTACCCCCTGGGTAGGAAATTTGTACTTATGACAGACCACTGTAGATTGCGGCACCTGTTTGACCAACCAAAACTCAATGCTAGACAAGCTAGGTGGATGTCCCTCCTTTGAGAGTTTGATTTCGAAATCAAACATATCAAAGGAAAGGAAAATAAGGTGGTTGATGCCCTTAGCAGAAGTATGAAAACAAATCACCTGGCAACGGTGAGCACCTGCGAAACGAATTTCAGGGAAAGAGTCAAGAATTCACAAGAAACAAACGCATTCTTCCAGACTGTGACCTCATACCTGGAGCAAGAACCTGCAGGGATAAGGTATGAAGGCTACCAGATGCTAGATGGAGTTCTGCTGACTTATCGAAACAGGCTATATATTCCAAGTGGTGATGATTTGTAGAGGTTCATAATGGACGAATTGAACAAGAGACGATACACCGACCATCTGGGCTATCAGAAGAAGGCCACGACCACTAAGAAACAATTCTATTGGCCTGGATTGAAGAAAGACATAGCTGAGTATTTAGCTAAATGTCTAGAATTCCAACAAGTTAAAGTAGAACACTGACACCCAACAGGATTATTACAACCTCTACCAATCCCAGAATGGAAATGGGAGACCATCTCCATGGATTTCATCATCGGATCACCAACATTGGCCAGTCAGAATGACACCATCATGGTAGTGGTGGATAAATTTAGCAAATCCCCTGATTTTATTACCGTCAAATCGACTTGCAAGGTAATAGATATTGCCAACATACTCATGAAGGAGATATTCAGACTACATGGCATGTCTAAGGAGATCGTGTCTGGCAGAGACAGAAAATTTACTTCAAACTTTTGGAAATCTTTGATGGCTGGTCTGGAGACCAAATTATTCTTTATCACATCCTATCATCCTAAAACCAATGTATAGACGGAAAGAGTGAACCAAATATTAGAAGACATGCCAAGGATGCATGTAATGCATCAACCTAAAAAGTGGGAAGACTACTTGCCACTGGAGGAATTTGCCTACAACAATGACTACCAAGAATCACTAAAGATGAGAACTTTCAAAGTCCTCTATGGTAGGCCATGAAAAACTCCAATCAGTTGGAGCAATCTTGTGAACAGAATTACGATTGGACCCAACATGCTGAAAGAAATGGAACAACAAGTGATTTAGATAAAGCAAAATCTGAAAATCGCTCAGAATAGATAGAAAAGTTATGCCGACAGAAAGAGAACCCTCGGAGAATTCAAGACAGGAGACCATGTCTATCTTAGAGTTAGGCCCAGGAAGAGTTCTCTAAGGATGGGATCTTGTGCCAAGCTGCCACCTAGGTATTGTGGACCTTTTGAAGTTCTAGATAGAGTGGGACCTGTATCCTATATGCTAGCACTTCCTCCCACAGTAAAAACACATAATGTTTTCCATGTTTCATTACTGAAGAAATATGTACATGATTCTAATCATATAATTCACTGGTCTGTGATCCAGGTAGAACCAGAGGGAGAATTCCTGCCAGAACCTCAATGCATACTAGACAAGAAGGAAACCCCACTCAGGAACCGAAACATTGCACAAGTCAAGGTATAGTGGAAACACTTTGGCCCAAATGAGGCCACATGGGAAATGGAGGATGTCGTGAGACAGGCATACCCATTTTTGTTCACTTATGTACATACATGAAATGTTAATAGATAGAACATCGAGGACGATGTTCCTTTAAGGGGGAGGGAATTGTCACACCCTGTTTGCCCCAGTTTGTAACTATAACTATAAATGGCCAAAAGACTATGGAAAACCTTATATGTGTGAATATTGATTCGATGGACCTTTGTTTGAAAGGTAAATGAATGTGAACCAAATTATTTACTAAGAAAATGGACAAGTGTTGCATGACTAATGGAAGGGGAGTGTACGTAGAAATACCATGAATGTTATATGAAGAAAGGGTGAAGGGGACCAAGAATGGTTGCATTAACATTCACCAAACCAGTTCTTACTGGATTTAATTTCTCAGGACCAGAACCGTCCTCTTACCCAAAAATGAATTACAGTCACGCTGGTGGGTGGGAAGACCTCCTCAGGAATTAATGAGGGATGGGGTGTGTAAGAACGCATCCATAAGGCCTCCAAACTTGATTGTTGACTGGGAATTCGGGCTACACGCGACCCTGCTAAAAGAGGAGAGGAGGGAAGGCGTGGTGGGCAAAGAAGGAAGGAGAACGTGCATGTGAAGAGTGCAGAGATGAGAAATGAATCTCAGGGATTCAAGAATGGAAAACTAAGCGTTCTGGACACAGGAAATGCAAGAGAAGGTTATGATACAAGATGACAAACGAGGATAGTCCTCCTTGCTTGGTATCGTGTAAACCATTGCCAGGATCCTGCGGGAAGAGGAGAGTAACCTCTATCTCTATTATGGCTGAGCGAGAAGAAAAGGTTGTGTTTCAGATCATCATGGTCTATGTAACACCCTATTTCCCCTAGTCTGTAAAAATAACTATACTGGCCAAGTATTGTGGCAAACTCAGAAATGTGAATGTGTGATGTGAATGGACCTTGTAAAAAAGGTCAATGAATGTAAATAATATTATGAATATATATATATATATATTGCAGGACTGCTG
>ML804681.1:207252-234141 GCA_009831015.1 Picea engelmannii | reverse complement strand
GGAATGGTGGTGTTAACTTCCATTGAAACCAATACCGTATTTTGACTTCACTGGCCCGGAGAACCAAGAGCGGCTCGTTGGCCCCAAATTAAATGACTCGCTAGGTTGGTAGGTAAATGGATCCTCATGAGTAATGAGGGATGGGGGTGAACCACCCATCCGTAGAGTCCTCAGACCTGACCACCGCGAGGAAGATCGTGCCACACACAACCTCGCCGAAAAGAGAAAAGGCAGGAAGAGTGTGCGATCATAAGGGCAGACGCGAGGGAAGGGAAAGGGAGAGGAAAAGAACTCTGGAAAATATAGAGTGAGTGATAGTGGAGAAGAAGGAGAGTAACCTTCATTCTCGGTCACTGGCGAACAGAGACACAGTCTCGTAGCATCATGGTCTCAGCTCGGGGGTGGCTAGTGGTAAATCCATTTGGAGTCGCTGAGCCTACGGTTGGGTGGAAACGAGCACCCCTCTCAGCAGTTGCATCACCTCTGGTGTTTTTCT
The DNA here is from genome assembly GCA_009831015.1 of Picea engelmannii. Lineage (NCBI taxonomy): Eukaryota > Viridiplantae > Streptophyta > Pinopsida > Pinales > Pinaceae > Picea > Picea engelmannii. The sequence goes on along the minus strand of ML804681.1, from coordinate 233,645 downwards.
AATAATTGTTATATCTTGTATCTTGAAATTTATATGCTAACATGTATGCTCATAGTCTGTGCAATTTATGAATGGTTTCAGTATAAGACTGTCTCTGTGGTGTTTTGATTAGAAATGGTGGTTGCATGCTTTTATTGCAAGGACCACATATGGTTTATGTTTATAGATAGATTTATATATACGTATATTGAACTAATTCGGACTTCAAGTCTGCTTTTGGGAAATCTATGCCCTTATTCGTCTCTATGAATACCCGGAATAGATCTCTCCACAGAGATACCCTCTCTGGAAATCTTACCAAGAACCCGAAAGAGGATTTGTTGGCGCAAGTCTTAGCCATCCTATGCGAGGAAGAATGGTTCTCGTAGATCCCAACATTTCGGCATTTCGGTACCCGGAGTACCCAAGGGCGAGTCCCCTTGCACTTGCAAGTCCCAAAACCCTGACTTGCGAAATCCTGAATTATTAGCGTGGGGGTAAATTAAGAGTTTTCGGAGTTTCGACACCCGGAGTATCTAGGTGCGAGTTTTCTTGTACTCGCGAGTCCCGAAACCCCAATTTACGAAATCCCGAAATGGCAACGTGTGGTTAAGTATCGATCAACGGACAAGATCTTGTCAGAAAATCTGAGGTCAGTCGCGACCGTTAGATTGGAGGAAGAAATGAGGGCGTTAATGCCTCAACCCCTTTCCTTTTTATCTTCGTAAGTAGCGAAGAAATCGGGACCGTAGATCCCCAAGGTCAATGAGAGTATCTAGACCGTCCTTTTATAAGGGCACATGGCGGTAGGTAAGTGTTTCGGCATTTCGACACTCGGGGAATCAAAGGGCAAGAACCCTGGTCATTGCGAGTCACGAAATCCCTATAACCGAAACCCCGAAATAGTTTAAAGTGTGGATAAGCATCGCACAACGAACAAGATTCTGTTGGAAGACCTGCGGGCAATCACGACCGTTAGATTGGAGGAAGAAACGAGGGCGTTAAATGCCTCAACCTCTTTCTTTTATCTTCGTGAGTAGCAGAGGAATTGAGACCGTAGATCCCAAGATCCATGGAAGTTACCTGGACCATCAATTTGTAGAGGACACGTGGCTGTTGGTCGGCGTTTCGGCACCCGGGAGACCAAAGGGAAAGAACCTTTGTCTCTGCAAGCCGTGAAATCCTGGTAAATGAAACCCTAAATCGGTTTAAGTGTGATTAAGTTTGAGAAATCCGGGATTTGATCATGACCATTGATCATCCTGAAAATATCATAACGGTTGATCGTGGGTAAAGGTCGCAGCCTTCCATCGGAGGGACACGTGGTTGTCAGTCAACATTTCGACGTTTCGGCACCTAGGAAACCAAAGGGCAAGAACCCTTGTCTTTGCAGGTCGTGAAATCTTGGTACCCAAAACCCCGATGTTCTCTGTGGCAGAAAGGAGGAGTCCCGAAAGGATCTAGATCGTCCATCGGAGGAGACGCGTGGTGAGCGATCAGAGTTCGGGGAAAGCTCTGAAATCCTGTGGACCGTTGGATCCAAATCCTCGAGGATCGTTGATCTCCTACACAAATCCCCATATTGGGATTCGTGGATTGGAGTGACAAGAGTTTTGGAGTCATTGCATCGTGAACTCTCGGTTCACGAAACTCCAAAAAGATCTGAATCGTTGGATCCAACACATATAGAGTCGTTGGATCTCATACAAAAACTCGAGTATCGGGTTTCGAGGTTTGAAGAGTCGAAAGACTTGTCTCTCTTGCATTTCGAACTACCGATTTCTGAAATCCCAATACGGCCAGGATCGTTGGATCAGGGGAGGCTTATAGCCCTTGATCTCCCTTTGGAGGGCAAATTTGGAGATTACAGAGTTTCGGGGATTTGAAAGGGAGAGGAACAGACATCGCATCGCGATTCCCCGAATCGCGAAAAGCCGGTAAGTGCTTTGTCGATTTAGCGCATGGTCACGAAACAGGGTCACATGGACAAGACCCAATTGGGGATCTTGTCACTCGCCAGGCCTTTCGAGGTTCGACATTTCGTCCTTTCGGGGTTTGCAGAGTCGAAAGACTCGACTCGCTTATATCGTTGAGTCGCGAAATGCGAAAAGGCACCTAGTTGTTTGGCCGGTGGTCATAACCGACGATCACATGGAGGTGGAAATGGGAAGAGATAGCCTGCGCTAATCCCCCGTAGGACTTCGGGGATTCTGTCCCTCGAGAAAAGGTGAAAATTTTATTATGTCGTAGTGGGTGTGTTACAAATTGGTATCAAAGCATGGTTACAACACTTGGCCTGCTTGGGCTCATGAATGAGTTGCGCGGAAGCTCTGTTCAAAACACTCCCAAAAGGAGTGACCCCCTGTCTTAACCGTCCTAATCAAAAGACGAAGTGAAGAATGAAAAACCCCTATTGTGTGTGTGTACATGTGAAAATATGAATTATGTACTGGTTATAAATAAATATAAATATTGACTAACAACCAGCGTTTTTCCTTTTTCACACAAGCGGAAGATCAACCGCGGGAAATTATCAACGCATAGTATGGTGACTCATCATGAAGTGGGAGAGGGCTCCCACAATAGAGACGAAGATTCTGACGAAAGGAGGGCAGTAGGGACCCCTCCAGATCAAGCCGAGACTATGAGGGGTCTCATGGTCGAATTACAAAGCTGCAAGGCTGACAATGAAAGGATGATGAAAGAATAACAAAAGCAAACAGAAATTAACGCAGTTTTACTGCAGAGTTTATCCGATCTACAAAGACAAATGCAACATGAACTTGAAACTCAGAAACAGGGTCATATCAGTGGCCACACTGAGAGGAGCACCTCGAAAAAGGTCCACCCCAGAGGTAAAGGACAAGCGGCGAACGATTCCTCTGAGAAGGAAGCGGGCGATTTGGAGGGATCTTCTAGCAGCAGAACCAGTTCCTATTCTCAAAGGAAATAGAAGAAGAAAAAGTCTTCCAAAGGTTGTAAATTCAAAGAATTCAGAAAATCCAAACCACCCTCCTTCGACGGTGAAATAAAGAAGGGAGAGGAAGCAGAGGCCTGGCTGCTTAGACTAAAGAAGTATTTCAGAGTCCATGACTTTTCAGAAAATATGAAGGCCCGAGTGGCCACCTTCAGCTTGAACGGATAGGATTCCATTTGGTGGTAAGACCTTAAGAATGTGAAAGGGGTTCGCGAAGAGGACATGTCTTAGGAACGGTTTGAGAAATACTTCCGGAAGAAGTATCTGTCGAAAAAATATTTCAACGAAAAGACTAAAGAGTTTTATGAACTCAAACTAGGACAACTCACTATAGAAGAATATGTCAACAAATTACTCAATTTGTTGAGGTATGTACCCTATATCAAGGCGAAAAAGGAAAAGGTGCAACGCTTCATCAGTGGACTACCTAAGGACTATCAGAATAGAATTGAATTTGATGAGCCAAAGACTCTAGAAGGCACTATTCGAAAGGCAACCTATTGTCATGAACAGTTTGGGCATCGAGCAGAACCTCGTGAAGGATGGAAACAGAAGAATAGTTCAAGATTTCAGAAAAAGGGGATTAAATCCCCAAGATTTAAGAACTATAAGAAGAACCCAAAAATGAGCTTCCTAGCCCGAAGTATGCACCAGCAGAATTTTCCCTCCTTGAGCGGAAATAAAACTTCTGGACCCATATCAGTGAAGACTGATAACCCAAAGAGAGAACATTTGAAATGCTGGGGTTGCAGGGAAGAACATCTATTGAGAGACTGTCCACACCGACAACAGAATAGTTGGACGATTTATAACATCCAGGAAGCTACTACCGTCAATGATGTGGCGAGGAGTGTGCCGCAAATTTATGCAGCCTTGGATAATAACCAAGCTGACCACCAAGCTTCAGTGGTGGAAATAGAAGGTATGATTTCCAACCATCTAGTGTCTGTTTTGATTGACCCTGGTTCAAATTTGAGTTATATAGCCCCTAAAACTGTTGATAAGTGTAAACTACAGCCACAAAAACATAACGAGCCATGGTTGGTACAGTTAGCCACTGGCACCAAAAGAAGGGTAGCAGAGGTTATACCAGCCTACCAATTGATGTTGGGTAGATTCCCCACCCAAGAAACCCTTAATTTATTACCCCTGGGATCGTATGATCAGTTGATTGGTATGGACTGGCTAGCCGCCCATAAAGCCAGATTGGAATGTTACCATAAAACCTTAGAATGTGTAAGTAAAGAAGGGAAAAAGATAACCCTTCAAGGGATCCAAAAACCTGTCTCAGTAAGACAAATATCATCTCTGCAAATGAGAAAGTATTGTCGAAAGGGATGTTCCCTATATGCAATACAGGTGTTGAAAACAATCGAAGGTGACAAACCAAGCCCTGATGATCACCCTATCCTGAGAGAATACACAAATGCATTTCTAGAAGAGGTACTGGATCTACCTCCGAGAAGGGACATAGACTTATCGATAGAACTTGTACCAGGAGAGGTGCCAGTGTCTAGGACACCCTACCGGATGAGCACACCCGAGTTAGTTGAACTCAAGTTGCAATTAAAAGAAATGATGGATAAAGGCTATATTCGACCCAGTGTGTCTCCATGGGGAGCACCAGTCCTGTTCGTAAAAAAGAAGGACGGTACCCTTAGACTGTGTATAGATTATATGCAACTCAATAAGGTAACTATAAATAAAAAGTACCCCTTGCCCAGGATCGATGACTTGTTCGATCAATTGGGGGGTGCGTCTATTTTCTCAAAGATTGATTTGAGGTCGGGATACCATCAAGTCCGAATCAAGGGTGAAGACATCCATAAAACTGCCTTCCGGATGAGGTATGGTCACTATGAGTTCGTGGTAGTTCCATTTGGGTTGACCAATGCCCCTGCCACTTTTATGTGCTTGATGAACAATGTACTCAGCAAATTCCTAGACAAATTTGTGCTTGTTTTTATTGACGATATATTAATTTACTCCAAGAACATAAAAGAGCATGAAGAGCATCTTGGACTTGTGCTACAAGTGCTAAGAGAACATCAACTCTATGCCAAATTCAACAAATGTGAATTCTTCCAGAAGAAAATACATTACTTAGGCCATGTTCTATCCGAAGAAGGAGTACCAGTAGACCCTGACAAAATCAAGTCTATCATGGAATGGCCTACCCTAAAGGATGTTTCGGATATCAGATCCTTTATGGGATTAGCAGGATACTATAGGAGATTTATAAAAGGATTCTCCAAGATTGGTTGTCCAATCACTGCCCTCCAGAAGAAGGGGACAAAATTCTCGTGGACACAGAAATGTGAAGAAAAATTTTAAACCCTGAAACATCTACTGACCCATGCACCCGTGTTGAAGATCGCCAATCCCGAAGATGACTTCCTCATGTGCACAGATGCCTGTAAGGAAGGGCTCGGAGGATTCCTTATGCAGGGAGGAAGTGTGATCTGCTATGAATCCCAAAAATTGAATGAGCACAAAGTCAACTATGTGACCCATGATCTAGATCTGGCTGCCATAGTGCATGCCTTGAAAATGTCGAGGCATTACCTCCTGGGAAGAAAATTTGTACTTATGACAGATCACTGTGGATTGCGATATGTGTTTGATCAACCAAAGTTCAATGCTAGACAAGCTAGGTGGATGGCCCTCCTTAGTGAGTTTGATTTCGAGATCAAACACATTAAAGGAAAGGAAAATAGGGTGGTTGATGCCCTTAGCAGAAGTATGAAAACAATTCACCTGGAAGCGGTGAGCACCTGCGAGACGGATGTCAAAGAAAGAGTTAGAAATGCACAAGAAACAGATCCCTTCGTCCAGACCGTGACCATGTACCTACAGCAAGAACCCGCCGGAGTAAAATATGAAAGCTACCAGATGACCTAAGGAGGTCTGCTCACTTACAGAAGCAGATTTTATATTCCAGATTGTGATGACTTGAAGAGGTTCATACTATATGAACTACATAAAATACCCTATTATGGTCATCCAGGATACCAGAAGATGATCACGGCCACCAGGAAACAATTCTATTGGCCTGGAATGAAGAAATACATAGCCAAGTACTTGGACAAATGCATAGAGTTCCAACAAGTTAAAGCAGAACATCGACACCCAGTAGGGTTATTGCAACCTTTACCAATCCCATAATGGAAATGGGAAACCATCTCCATGGATTTCATCACTAGATTACCAACATCGACCAAACATAATGATTCCATTATGGTAGTGGTGGATAAATTGAGCAAGTCTGCTCATTTCATCCCTGTCAAATCAACTTTCAAAGCAATCGATATCACCCAGGTATTCATGAAGGAGATATTCAGACTACATGGTATGCTGAAAGAGATCGTGTCTGATAGAGACACGTAATTTACTTCTAACTTTTGGAAATCACTGATGGCTAGTTTAGAGACCAAATTGTTGTTTAGCACCGCCTATCACCCTCAAACTGACGGACAGATAGAAAGAGTGAACCAAATACTTGAATACATGATAAGAATCCATGTAATGCATCAACCCAAGAAGTGGAAATACTAACTGCCACTGGTAGAATTCGCCTACAACAATGGCTACCAAGCATCCTTAAAGATGAGTCCCTTCGAAGTCCTCTATGGTAGACCGTGTAACACTCCAGTCAGCTAGAGTAATCCCATAAACATGATTTCTTTTGGACCCGACATGTTGAAAGAAATGGAACAACAAGTGACTCAGATAAAACAAAACCTAAAGGTCGCTCAGAACTGACAGAAAAGTTATGCCGATCAAAAGAGAACTCCAAGAGAGTTCAAGACGGGAGACCATGTATATCTCAGAGTTAAGCCCAGGAAGAGTTCTCTGAAAATGGGAGCTTGTGCCAAGTTGGCACCTCAGTATTGTGGACCCTTTGAGGTTCTAGATAGAGTGGGACCTGTAGCCTATAGGCTAGCACTTCCTCCCACAGCCAAAGCACATAATGTTTTCCATGTCTCATTATTGAAGAAATATGTACATGATGCTAACCATATAATTGATTGGTTTGTGATCGAGGTGGAACCAGAGGGATAATTTCTACCAGAACCTCAATGCATACTGGACAGAAAGGAAACCCCACTCCAGAACCGAACCATTGCACAGGTCAAGGTGCAGTAGAAACATTTTGGCTCAGATGAGGCTACATGGGAAATGGAGGATGCCATGAAATGGGCATATCCAATTTTGTTTACATTTGTACATGCATGTCAAGTTGATAGATAGCACATCGAGGACGATGTTCCTTTAAGGGGGAGGGAATTGTAACACCATGTTTCCCCAAGTCTGTAAAAATAACTATACTGGCCAAGTATTGTGGCAAACTCAGAAATGTGAATGTGTGATGTGAATGGACCATGTGAAAAAGGTCGATGAATGTAAATAATATTATATATAGTGAAAGACTACTAAGGAGGGGGGGGTGCCAAAAAAGAGACCACGATGGTTGAAGAAAGGTGGTGGAAGGCACCTGGAATGGTGATGTTAATTTCCACCGAAACCAATACCGTATTTGGACTTCACTGGCCCGGAGAACCAAGAGAAGCTCGCTGGCCCCAAATTAAATGACTCGCCAGGTTGGTAGGTAAATGGCTCCTCATGAGTAATGAGGGATGGGGGTGAACCTCCCATCCGTAGAGTCCTCAGACCTGACCACCACGAGGAAGATCATGCCACACGTAACCTCGCCGAAAAGAGAAAAGGCAGGAAGAGTGTGTGATCATAAGGGAAGACGCGAGGGAAGGGAAAGGGAGAGGAAAAGAACTCTGGAAAATACAGAGTGGGTGATAGCGAAGAAGAAGGAGAGTAACCTTCGTTCTCGGTCACTGACGAACAGAGACTCAGTCTCGCAACATCGTGGTCTCAGCTCGGGGGTGGCTAGTGGTAAATCCATTTGGAGTCATTGAGCCTACGATTGGGTGGAAACGAGCGCCCCTCTCAGCAGTTGCATCACCTCTGGTGTTTTTCTAATAAGTGTTATATCTTGTATCTTGAAATTTATATGCTGACATGTATTCTCATAGTCTGTGCAATTTATGAATGGTTTGAGTATAAGACTGTCTGTGTGGTGTTTTGATAAAAAATGGTGGTTGCATGCTTTTATTTGAAGGACCACGTATGGCTTATGTTTATAGATAGATTTATATATACATATATTGAACTAATTCGGACTTCAAGTCTGCTTTCAGGAAATCTATGCCCTTATTCGTCTCTAGGAATACCCGGAATAGATCTCTCCACAGAGATACCCTCTCTGGAAAGCCTACCAAGAACCTGAAAGAGGATTTGGTGGCACAAGTCTTAGCCATCCTGTGCGAGGAAGAATGGTTCTCGTAGATCCCAACATTTCAGCATTTCGGTACCCAGAGTACCCAAGGGCGAGTCCCCTTGCACTTGCAAGTCCCGAAACCCCAACTTGCGAAATCCTGAATTATTAGCGTGGGGGTAAATTAAGAGTTTTCGGAGTTTCGGCACCCGGAGTATCTAGGTGCGAGTTTTCTTATACTCGCGAGTCCCAAAACCCCGATTTATGAAATCCCGAAATGGCAGCGTGTGGTTAAGTATCGATCGACGGATGAGATACTGTCGGAAGATCTGAGGTCAGTTGCGACCGTTAGATTGGAGGAAGAAACGAGGGCATTAATGCCTCAACCCCTTTCCTTTTTATCTTCGTAAGTAGCGAAGAAATCGGGACCGTAGATCCTCAAGGTACGTGAAAGTATCTGGACCGTCCTTTTATAAGGGCACGTGGCGGTTGGTAAGCGTTTCGATGTTTTGGCACTCAGGGAATCAAACGGAAAGAACCCTGGTCATCACAAGTCGCGAAATCCTGACAACCGAAACCCTGAAATAGTTTAAAGTGTAGATAAGCATCGCACAACGAATGAGATCGTGTCAGAAGACCTGCAGTCAGTCAAGACTGTTAGATTGGAGGAAGAAACGAGGGTGTTAAATGCCTCAACCTCTTTCTTTTATCTTCATGAGTAGCAGAGGAATCGGGACCGTAGATCCCAAGATCCATGGAAGTTACCTGGACCGTCCATTTGTAGAGGACACGTGGCTATCGGTCGGCGTTTCGGCACCCGGGAGACCAAAGGGCAAGAACCCTTATCTTCGCAAGCCATGAAATCCCGGTAAACGAAACCCCGAATCAGTTTAAGTGTGAATAAGTTTGAGAAAGTTGGGATTTGATCGTGACCGATGATCATCCTCAAAAGATCATAACGGTTGATTGTGCGTAAAGGTCGCAGTCGTCCATCGGAGGGACACGTGGTTGTCGGTCGGCATTTCAGTGTTTCGGCACCCAGGAAACCAAAGGGAAAGAACCCTTGTCTTCACAGGTCGCAAAATCCCGGTACCCGAAACCCCGATGCGCTCTGTGGAAGAAAGGAGGAGTTCCGAAAGGATCTAGATCATCCATCGGAGGAGACGCGTGGTGAGCGGTCAGAGTTCGGGGAAAGATCCAAAATCCCATGGACCATTGGATCCAAATCCTTGAGGATCGTTGATCTCCTACATGAATCCCCATATCGGGATTCGGGGATTGGAGTGACAAGAGTTTTGGATTCGTTGGATCGTGAACTCTCGGTTCACAAAACTCTAAAAATATCCAAACCGTTGGATCCAAGACATCGAGAGCCGTTGGATCTCATACAAGAACTCGAGTATCGGGTTTCGGGGTTTGAAGAGTCGAAAGACTTGACTCTCTTGCATTTCGAACTCCCAATTTCCAAAATCTCGATATGGCCAGGACTGTCGGATCAGGGGAGGCTTATAGTCGTTGATCTCCCTTTGGAGGGGAACTTCAGAGATTATGGAGTTTCGGGGATTTGAAAGGGAGACGAAGAGAGATCGCATCGTGATTCCCCGAATCACGAAAAGTCGGTAAGTGCTTTGTTGATTTAGCGCGTGGTCATGGAACAGGGTCACGTGGACAAGACCCAAGCAGGGAGCTTGTCACTCGCTAGCCCTTTCGGGGTTCATCATTTCAGCATTTCGGGGTTTGCAGAGTCGAAAGACTCGACTCGCTTATATCGTTGAGTCGCGAAATGAGAAAAGGCGCCTAGTTGTTTGGCCGGTGGTCATAACCGATGATCACATGGAGGTGGAAAAGGGAAGAGCTAGCCTGCGCTAAGCCCCCGTAGGACTTCGGGGATTCTGTCCCTGGAGAAAAGGCGAAAATTTTATTATGTTGTAGTGGGTGTGTTACAGTCTAGCTCAGGGGTGGCTGGTGCTAAATCCGTTTGGAGTGACTGAGCTGACGGTTGGGTGGAAACGGGCACCCCTTCCAGTAGACGCTTCACATTGGCTGATTCTGATAAGTCTTTTCTCAGCTTTAAATTGTTCATTTAGAATGATGAATGATTTCTTGGTTTTTACACACACACACACACAGATATATATATATATATGAACATCTCTGTGTGAAATGGATATGTTATGCATATGCTTTCATCTCCTTAGGAAGTCACACTTCCCATTGATAAACTGTATGCCTAGCTTCACTCCGGAGGGATTCCCGTGCGCAAGTCGTAAAAAGGGTCGAGATGGGAAAAATCGTGTAGATTTGAAACCACCTGTCTGAAGAGAATACTTTCCCCTGACCCCCATTGTCTTGTGAATTTCCAAACCCACGTCCCTCACCCATTCGGGGTGAGAACTCAGGAAAATAGTGATATGAAAATATTGAAAGGGAAAGGTTTTCCTTTTCCGAAGGATGGACGGACGAGATCCATCCAGAAGGATACAAGGGTTGTCATGGTCGTTGGCTATGGGAAAAAGTGTAGGAGTTAACCCCTCTAGCCCCTCAGATCCACAAGTTTGGAGTTCGCGTATCAGGAGGACTATGGGTTGGTGCGACCAAAACCTTTGAAACCTGAAGTTGTGAAGTAACATGGCATGTTGATCTATGGATCCTTCGGGACCCACCTCGTCCATTGGATCTACGAGTTTGGAGTTCGTGCACAGGGAGAGAACAGATCTCGTTCATCGGATCTCTTCTCGGAGGACCATAGCTGTGAGATCTAGAGGAAACTGCATGAGGACCAACCCTTTGAAAGTGCACAGGGGAGTGGACTTTTGCGAAGTCCCAAAGTTCTGAAGTTAATCGGAACCGTCCATCGTTCGAGGATAGGTGGCAGTAGATCCGTCAGTTCGAGGATTCAAACCTCGGAAGAATTGCAAAAGCCGCATCAATCCTAGTCATCCGTTGAGAAGGGACATGTGGCGAGAGATCGACATTTTGCTGACTCGCAACTCAGAAATTCAGAGATAGGAGTCGTGAGAACTCACGAAGTCCAAGTTCGTGATTTGACTCAACTGTCGATCAAAGGGAGTGCGTGGACCATTGATTTTCCAAGGAGATATCAGGGATCGGGAGAAGGGAGGTGAGCGGCCCTCCAACTTCAAAAAATGTGAAGTCCCGATTCACGAAGAGTTGATTTAAGTCGTTGGGTCACATGAGATTGTGGACCCTTGATCTGAAATCGGGAGTTCGGATTTCGGGATTCTGAGAAAAGGAGACGAACTAATTTCCACCTTCATGATACGCGAAGTCTCGAAGCAATTGAGGGTTGGGACCCGAGTCATAACAAGGGGTCACATGGATAGAGGTCAAGGAACGGAGCCAGCGCTGGGCTAGGCACTGAGTTCAGGAGTTCGGAAGTCAGGTGAGTCAAGGTGGGTTCGTATGTGAATACCCAACGATAACAGTCACGAAGCACCTTTTATTTAGGCTTGTGGTCATGAGTAGTGGTCACGTGGAGGAGGCTTGTGCCTGGTGCTTGTTCGCGTGTGAGAACAAAATCGAAATTTTAGAGGCTTTACACTATAGAAGCACCAGAACAAGGGTGGGTGTGTTACAAATTGATATCAGACCATGGTTACAACACTTGGCCTGTTTGGGCTCATGGAAGAGTTGCGTAAAGACCACATTATGGGGTTTAAAGGGCGATATCTTACCTTACTCCCTTCCTAAATAGTCTGGTTAAGCCCTTTTTATAGAAAAGAATGACAACTTATTGTTGTGTGTGTATGTATGTAAGGAATTTGAATTATGTGTTGGTTATGAACTAATATAATGATAGCTAAAAACAAGTGTTTTTTCTGCACTCAAGTGGTCGATCGACCGCGGGACACTACAATCATATAGAATGGTGACGTGCCACGAAGTGCGAGATGGCTCTCACAATAGAGATTAATATTCTGACGAGAGGAGGGTGGTAGATACCCCTCCAGATTTGGATGAGACTGTGAGGAGTCTCATCGCCGAATTACAGAGCTGTAAGGTCGACAACGAGAGATTGATAAAAGAGAAAGAAAAGAAAACATAAATCAATGTAGTCTTGTTGCAGAGTTTATCCGACATACAAGACAACTGCAACATGGACCTGACACCAGTCATGTGGACCGACGACAGACAAAGAGGAGTAAAAGTCCACTTGAGATACGAAAATGTGGCCCTTTAAGTGGCCGCACTGGGAGGAGTACCTCGACAAAGGTCTAACCTGGAGACAGGGGACAAGCATTTGACGAATCCTCTGGAAAGGAAATTGGCGACTCAGAGGGATATTCTAGTAGTATAATCAGTTCACATTCTCAAAGAAAACAGAAGAAATGAAAGCATTCCAAAAATCATAATCTCGAAGAATTCAGGAAGGTCAAACCACCCTCTTTCAACGGTGAGATTAAGAAAGGAGAGGAGGCGGAGGCCTGGCTGGTTGGACTAAAGAAGTATTTTAGAGTCCATGACTTCTCTAAAAACTTGAAGGCCGGAGTAGCCACTGTCAACCTGAATGGAAAGGCTTCCATTTGGTGGGAAGACCTTAAGAATGTAAAAGGGATTCATGAAGAAGACCAATCTTGGGAACGGTTTGAGAAATACTTCAGGAAGAAGTATCTGTCAGAAAAATATTTCGATGAGAAGACTAAACAATTATATGAACTCAAGATGGGACAACTCACCATAGAGGAATATGTCAGCAAATTCCTTGAGCTATTGAGGTATGTACCCTACATCAAAGTGGAAAAAGAAAAGGTGGAACGATTTATCAGTGGGCTACCTAAGGACTATCAGAACAAAATTGAGTTTGATGAGCCAAAGACCCTAGAAGACACTATCTGAAAGGCAAGATATTGTTATGAATAGCTTGGGCTTCATACAGAACCTCTCGAAGGCTCAAAGAAGAAGAATAGTTCGGGGTTCCAGAAGAAGGGGTTTCAACCCCCAAGATTTAAAAACTATAAGAAGGATTCAAGGATGATCTTTCCTACCCGAAGTGTACGCCAACAGAATTTCCCCTCCAAGAGCGGAAATAAACGTTTTGGATCAACCCTAGGAAATACTGATAACCCAAAGAAATAACCCTTGAAATGTTGGGGTTGTGGAGAAGAACATCTATTGAGTGACTGTCCACACAGACAACATAACAATAGGATAATTTACAACGTCTAAGAAGTTATCACTGTCAATGACACGGCCAGGAGCATGCCGTGAATTTATGCAGTCGTGGATAATAAACAAGTCGACCACCAAGATTCAATGGTGGAAATGAAAGGTATGATCGCCAACCATCTAGTATCTATTTTAATTGACCCTGGTTCAAATTTGAGTTCCTTGTCTCCTCAGGTTGTTGATAAGTGTAAATTATATCCACATAAACATGCTAAGCCATGGTTGGTACAGTTAGCCATTGGCACCAAAAGAAAAATAGTGGAGGTCGTACCAGCCTGCCAATTCATTGTGGATGGATTGCCCACCCAAGCTAACCTTAACATACTTCCCCTAGGATTGTATGACCTGCTGATAGGTATGGACTGGCTAGCTGCATATAAAACTAAGTTGGATTGTTACCACAAAACCTTAGAATGTGTAAATGAAGAAGGGAGAAAGATAACCCTCCAAGGGATTCAGAAGCATGTCTCAGTGAGACAAATATCAACCCTTCAAATGAAAAAGTATTCTAGAAAGGCATGTCCTCTATATGAAATACAGGTGTTGGAATCTGTTGAGGATGGCAGACCAAGCCTAGAAGACCACCCCATACTAAGGGAGTACGAAGATGTGTTTCCATAAGAGATATCAGGTCTACCTCCGAGAAGGGACATTGACTTCTCAATAAAACTTGCACCTGGAGCAGTACCAGTATCTAGGACCCCCTATAGGATGAGTACACTCGAGCTAGTTGAAATCAAACTACAACTAAAGGAAATGATGGACAAAGGATACATCCAGCCTAGCGTGTCTCCATGGGGAGCACCAATCCTATTTGTGAAGAAGAAAGATGGTACATTCCGATTGTGCATAGATTATAGACAACTCAATAAGGTAACCATAAAGAAAAAATACCCCTTACCCAGAATCGATGACTTGTTTGATCAATTGGGGGGTGCTTCCATTTTCTCAAAGATTGACTTGAGATCTGGATACCATCAAGTCAGAATCAAGGATGAAGACATCCAAAAAACTGCCTTCAGGACAATATATGGTCACCACAAATTTGTGGTAGTACCATTTGGATTAACCAATGCCCCTGCCACGTTTATGTGCTTGATGAACAATGCACTCAGCAAATTCCTAGACAAGTTTGTATTGATTTTTATTAAGAACATCTTAATCTACTCCAAGAATAGAGAGGAACATGAGGAACATATTAGACTTGTACTTCAAGTGCTAAGAGATCATCATCTCTACGCCAAATTTAGCAAGTGTGACTTTTTCCAGAAGCAAATACATTACTTGGGCCATGTGATATCTGAAGAAGGGGTAGCAGTAGACCCTGACAAGATTAGATCCATCATGGAATGGCCTACTCCAAAGGATGTTTCAGATATCATATCCTTTATGGGTTTAGTAGGATACTATAAGAGTTTTATAAAAGGGTTTTCCAAGATTGGTTGTCCAATCACTGCCCTCCAGAGGAAGGGGGTTAAATTCATTTGGACACTGGAATGTGAAGAAAGGTTTCAGTCAATAAAACACCTTTTGACTCATGCACCCATGTTGAATATCGTCGATCCCGATAATGATTTCCTCATGTGCACAAATGCCTGCAAGGAAGGACTCAGAGGAGTCCTTATGCAAGAAGGAAGCGTAGTTTTCTATGAATCTAAAAAATTGTCTGAGAATGAAGTCAACTATGTGACCCATGATCTAGAGTTGGTCGACATAGTGCAAGATTTGAAAATGTGGAGGCATTACCCCCTAGGTAGGAAATTTGTACTTATGACAGACCATTGTGGATTGTGGCACATGTTTGACCAACCAAAACTCAATGCTAGACAAACTAGGTGGATGGCCCTCCTTAGCGAGTTTGATTTCAAAATCAAACATATCAAGGGAAAGGAAAATAAGGTAGTTGATGCCCTTAGCAGAAGTATGAAAACAATTCACCTTGCAACGGTGAGCACCTGTGAGACGAATGTTAGGGAAAGATTTAGGAATGAAAAAGAAACCGACGCATTCTTCCAAACCGTAACCTCATACCTGGATCAAGAATCAACAGGGATAAGGTATGAAGGAGATGCTAGATGGAGGTTTGTTGACTTACCGAAACAGGCTATATATTCCAAGTGGTGACGACTTGAAGAGGTTCATAATGGATGAATTGCAAAAGAGACCATACACTGACCATCCGGGCTATCAGAATATGGTCACGACCACCAGGAAACAATTCTATTGGCCTGGAGTGAAGAAAGACATAGCTGAGTATTTAGCTAAATGTCTAGAATGCTAATGAGTTAAAAAAGAACACCGACACCCAGCAGGATTATTACAACCTCTACCAATCCCGGAATGGAAATGGGAGACCATCTCCCTAGATTTCATCACTGAATTACCAACATCAACCAGGCATAATGACGCCATCATGGTAGTGGTGGATAAATTGAGCAAATCCACTCATTTTATTCCTGTCAAATCGACTTGCAAGGAAATAGATATTGCCAACATATTCATGAAGGAGATATTCATACTACATGGCATGCCTAAGGAGATCGTGTCTGACAGAGACACAAAATTTACTTCAAACTTTTGGAAATCCTTGATGGATGGTCTGGAGACCAAATTATTGTTTAGCACAGCCTATCATCCTCAAATCGATGGACAGACGGAAAGAGTGAACCAAATATTAGAATACATGCTAAGGATGCATGTAATGCTTCGACCTAAAAAGTGGGAAGACTACCTTCCACTAGTGGAATTTGCTTACAACAACGGCTACCAAGAATCACTAAAGATGAGCCCTTTCGAAGTCCTCTATGGTAGGTCGTGCAACACTCCAATCAGTTAAAGAAATCCTGTGAACATAATTACGATTGGACCCGACATGTTGAAATAAATGGAACAAGTGATTCAGATGAAGCAAAATCTGAAGATCGCTCAGAATAGACAGAAAAGTTATGCCGACAGAAAGAGAACCCCCAGAGAATTCAAGCCGGGAGACCACGTCTATCTCAGAGTTAGGCCCAGGAAGAGTTCCCTGAGGATGGGAGCTTGTGCCAAGATGGCACCTCGATATTGTGGAACTTTTGAAGTTCTAGATAGACTGGGACCTGTAGCCTATAGGCTAGCACTTCCTCCCATAGTAAAAGCACATAATGTTTTCCATGTTTCATTGTGGAAAAATATGTACATGATTTTAATAATATAATTGACCGGTCTATGATCCAGGTAGAACCAGAGGGAGAATTCCTGCCAAAGCCTCAATGCATACTAGACAGGAAGGAAACCCCACTCAGGAACCAAACCATTGCACATGTCAAGGTACAATGGACACATTTTGGCCCAAATGAGGCCACATGGGAAATGGAGGATGCCATGAGACAAGCATACCCATTTTTGTTCACTTTTGTACATACAGAAGATGTTAATAGATAGAACATTGAGGACGATGTTCGTTTAAGGGGGAGGGATTGTGACACCCTGTTCCCCCAGTTTGTAAATATAACTATAAATGGCCAAAAGACTATGGCAAACCTTATATGTGTGAATATTGATTCAATGGACCTTTGTTTGAAAGATAAACGAATGTGAACCAAATTATTTACTAAGAAAATGGACAAGTGTTGCATGACTAATGTAAGGGAGGTGTAAGTAGAAATACCATGAATGCTATACGAATAAAGGGTGAAGAGGGCCAGGAATGGTTGTGTTAACCTTCACCAAACCAGTGCTTACTAGATTTAATTTCTCAGGACCAGAACCGTCCTCTGACCCAGAAATGAATTGCAGTCACGTTGGTGGGTGGGAAGACC
The DNA here is from genome assembly GCA_009831015.1 of Picea engelmannii. Lineage (NCBI taxonomy): Eukaryota > Viridiplantae > Streptophyta > Pinopsida > Pinales > Pinaceae > Picea > Picea engelmannii. The sequence continues at coordinate 216,412 of ML804681.1, read as the reverse complement.
TCCTTAGGAGTTAATGAGGGATGGGGTGTGTAAACACTCATCCATAAAGCTTCTAGACTTGACCGCTGACTGGGAATTCGGGCCACACGCAACCCTGCTGAAAGATACGAGGAGGGAAGGCATGGTGGGAAAAGAGGGAAGGAGAACGCGCCTGCAAAGATTGCATAGATGAGAAATGAATCTCGGGGATTCAAGGAAGAATGGAAAACTAAGCGTTCTAGACACATGAAATGGAAGAGAAGGTTATGATACAAGCTGATAAACGAGGATAGTCCTCCTTACTTTGTATCGTGTAAACCATTGCCAGGATCCTACAGGAAGAGGAGAGTAACCTCTATCTCTATTGCGGCTGAGCAAGAAGAAAAGGTTGTGTTGCAGAGCATCATGGTCTAGCTCAGGGGTGGTTAGTGGTAAATCTATTTGGAGTGACTGAGCTTACGGTTGGGTGGAAACGGGCACCCCTTCCAGTAGTTGCTTCACATTGTCTGATTCTGATAAGTATTTTCTCGACTTTAAATTGTTGAGTTAGAATGATGAATGATTTCTTGGTTTATATATATATATATATATATATGCATATGTGAACATCTCTGTGTGAAATGACTATGTTATGCGTATGCTTCCATCTCCTTGGGAACTCACACTTCCCACTGATAAATTGTATGCCCAACTTCACTCTGGAGGCATTCCCGGGTGTAAGTTGTAAAAAGGGTCGAGATAGGAAAAATCGTGTAGATTTGAAACCACCCGTCTGAAGAGAATACTTTACCCTGACCCCCATTGCCGTGTGAATTTCCAAACCCACGTCCCTCACCCATTCGGGGTGAGAAATCAGGAAAATAGTGATATGAAAATACCGAAAGGGAAAGGTTTTCCTTGTTCGAAGGATGGACGGACGAGATCCGTCCGAAAGGAGCCAAGGGTTGTCATGGTCATTGGCTATGGAAAAAGGATGGGAGTTGACCCCTCTAGCCCCTCAAATCCACAAGTTCGGAGTTCGCGTATCGGGAGGACTATGGGTTGGTGCGACCAAAACCTCTGAAACTCGAAGTTGCGAAGTAACGTGGGTCACTAATCTATGGATCCTTCGGGACCCACCTCATCCTTTAGATCTGCAAGTTCGGAGTTCGCGCACAGGGATAGAACAGATCCCATTCATCGGATCTATGCATAGAGGACCATAGCTGTGACATATAGAGGAAAGTGCACAAGGACTAACCCTTTGAAAGTGCACAGGGGAGTGGACTTTTGCGAAGTCCCGAAGTTCTGAAGTTAATCGAAACCATCCATCATCCGAGGACAGGTGGCAGCATATCCGAAAGTTCGAGGATTCAAACCTAGAAAGATTTGCAAGAGCCGCAACAATACTAGTCGTCCGTCGAGGAGGGACACATGGCGAGAGATGAGCATTTTGCTGACTCAAAACTCAAAAATTTAGAGATAGGATTCGTGAGAACTCGCGAAGTCCGAGCTTGTGATTTGACCGCAACCGTCGATCAAAGGGAGGGCGTAGACCGTTGATTGTCCAAGGATATATTGGGGATCGGGAGAAGGGAGGTGAGCGGCCCTCCAACTTCACGAAACGCGAAGTCCCGATTCGTGAAGAGTTGATCTAAGTCTTTGGGTCGCGGGATATTGTGGACCGTTGATCTGACATCGGGAATTCGGATTTCAGGATTCTGAGAAAAGGAGAGGGACTAATTTCCACCTTCGCGATACGCGAAGTCCCGAAGCGCTTAAGGTTTGGGCCCCAAGTCATAACAAGGGGTCACATGGATAGAGGTCAAGGAACGGAGCTAGCACTGGGATAGGCTCTGATTTTGGGAGTTCGAGAGTCGGGTGAGTCAAGGTGGGTTCGTATGTGAATCACTGAATACCCGATGATAACAGTCACAAAGAACCTTTTAGTTAGGCTTGTGGTCATGGGTAGTGGTCACGTGGAGGAGGCTTGTGCCTGGTGCTTGTTCGCGCGGGAGAACAAAAATGAAATTTTAGAGGCTGTCTGCGTAGATACATCCAAACAAAAATGGAGTTTTTGGACATCTCATCATTGGGCATGACTTATTGATATGCTGACAAAATTGAGTAGAAATTTAAACAGAAGAAGCGAGAGTTTGGATATGCAAATTCCTCACAGTAGAAGCATGGAAAAGGCAACCCCAACCCACAGAACAAAGTACAAAACAAGAATAGACTTCTTCAAGACAACCATTCTAAGCCACAAACAAAGAAGGGTAATGAGAAGACGAAGAAAGACATTGGGAAGTGGTGTGAATTCCATAAAATCCCCTGGCATAACACCGATGAATTTCATTCAAAGCAATCGTTGGTGGTCGAGCTAAGAGCCTCGGAGTCAAAGGAAGGTTCCAACTATGAATTAGATCCAGACAAGGGGAAGAAAATCATTGATGCAGAACCCAATGCCACTATCACTACCACCAATTTCCAACCAAAGTGAACTAGAAGAATCGGAGGAAGGTGGATGCCTTTTTCACTCACAGATGTGGGTGAAGGGTGCCCTGCTTTATTTCATTATCAATAGTGAAATTCAAAAGAATTTGATCTCAGCAGAGGTCATCAAGCGATTTAATTTGTCGACTACACCACACCCGTGGCCGTACACCATCGGATGGCTCCTCCAAGGAAGAGATATTTGCGTCATCCAACAGTGTCATCTTCGCTACGACATCAAGCCCTTCAAGGATGAGGTATTGTGTGATATTTCCCCCCTTGAAGTTTGTGATGTTCTTTTAGGCCAACCATACTTATGGAAACAACATGTTGTATATGAGTCTAGACCTCAGAGTGTTATTATTACTTTGGATAGAAAATTGTATAGGATACTAGAGGTAGCTCCACCTATCGCCATTTCTTTGATTTATGCTAAGCAATGCATGAAGGTCATTTCCCAGATCGAGAAATGTGTCTTCTTCATGATTCACTCTCAAAGTGAAAAGAAGGTCGCAACCACATCCATGGCTTCTACACAAGGCCTCTCCACACAACAAAAGCAGGTAGACGAGATCATGGAAGAATACAAAGACATATTCTCCTCATCCATCGGGGTACTGTTGCACTGTCAGGTCAAGCACTTAATCGATCTAACCCTCGGTGCACCTCTACCCAATGGGCTAGTCTATTGCCACTCTTTGATGGAAAATGAGGAAATCAAGCGAACGATCCAAGAGCTACTTCAAAAGGGGAACATATGACCCTTCTCCTCACCCTGTGAGAGCTAAAGTGTACTCATGTAGAAGAAAGATTGGACTTGGTGACTCTACATTGATTACAGGGCCTTAAACAAAATCACAGTCAGGAATGGGTACCCAATTCCTCGAATTGACGACCTTCTTGACCAAATCAAGGGATCCAAGTTTTTCAGTAAGATTGACCTGAAGTCTATCTACCACCATGTTCCAATAAAACAAACTAATGTATGGAATACTGCTTTAAAGTCCAAAGAAGGTATTTTAGAATGGCTAGTCATGCCATTTGGTTAGACAAATGCTCCAAAAAATTTCATGAGATTGATGGACGATATATTGTGGCCTTTCACCAATTCTTTTGTGGTGGTATATCTAGATGTTATCCTCATCTTCAACAAGAATTGGTAAGAACACTTGCAACATATTCAACAAGTCCTTCACACTCTGTGACAACACAGGCTATATGCTAACTTGGGAAAATGCTCCTTCGGCATGAACATGGTCCAATACCTAGGCTACATTATTGATGAGAATGGTGTGCATGTGGATCTAGAAAAGATCCAATTCATTCGTGACTGTCCAGCCTCGACCACACTAACCGAGATTCAAAGTTTCTTAAACTTGCCAACTTCTATTCCAGGTTCATGTTGGGACTCTACCATATTTCATGGGCCCTCGGCTAAGTGACCAAGGGTGGTGGCTAGGAAAATTTCGTGTGGGGGAAGTCACAACAACAAGCATTCGTTGATTTTAAACATCACTTGTGCTCAACTCCAATACTCTCCTTACCCAATCTGCAACAACCTTTTGAGATTGAGACCGATGCCTCAGACTATGTTGTGGACGTAGTTCTCAGTCAACATGGTCATTCAATGGCATATCATAGTGAGACATTATTAGATGTTGTTCGTGAGTACCCCACCTATGACAAAAATGTATTCCATTGTACAAGCCTGCTGACAATGGAATCACTAGATCCTCAGGAAGGAGACAATCATCCACACTGATCATAATCCTTTGTAGTTCATACAGACACAAGGCAAATTATAGAACAACCATCATCAAAAGTGGTCCACATACTTGTAGCAGATCCATATCAACATCGAATATAAGACAAGGAGCACCAATTGTATCGTTGACTGCCTCAGTTGACCTCCAGTTGCAGCCTTAACCACAGTGATCCACTCCTGTGGCCATGAGGCATCTGAGTGGCCCAAACTCTATAAGAACTATCCTGACTTTTCTACCACTTACCAGATGCTAGGCATGAGCGCGACTGTCACTGACTTTCATCTTCAAGACAGATTGTTATGCCATATGGGCCACCTATGTGTTCCTTCAAGAGAGTGTGCAAAGATGATTTGGGAAGCTCACTATAGTCAGAGGGAAGGACATTTTGGTATGGAAAATACCGTGGCAGTACTATAGAAGCATTTCTATTCGTTGAAACTTCGCCAAGACGTCAACAAGTATATCAGGTCCTGCACTGTCTGCACCATTATGAAATCAACCACTAAGAAGCAAGGCTTGTACACCCCTCTAACCTACTCCCAACATGCCATGGGGATCCATCTCGATGGAATACATGTCGGGCCTTCCTTCAATCAAGTAGGGAAATGACTATTTTTTTGTGGTGGTTGATCGGTTTTCTAATATGTCCATCCTAACAACCTGCAAGAAGAATATCACAACAGAGGCCACTGCCAAAATATTCTTCAAACGAGTGTGGGTACACTTCAGGATACCACAAACCATCTTATCATATTGCGACAACGAGTTCCTAAGCACATTCTGGTCCAACCTCTAGTCACTGTTGGACACCAAGCTCATCAAATCCACCACCTTCCACCCCCTAACTGATGGCTATATAGAGGTCGTCAATAGAATGATCGTGCATATATTGTGCATGTACAACTCCAAACATCCATGCACATGGGATGAGAGTCTCCCCTATGTTCAACACAACTAAAACATAGCCCTTCATAGCTCATTCGGTCACATTCCCTTTCAGGTGGGGTTCAGATTTCAACCATTGGGTCCCATTGATGTCACGCTGCCCCTTGCCTCCACACAGCGAGAATCATCCGATGCTCAATATGGGGCCGACAAAGCCACCAAGTTTATTGAATGGATTCAACACATCGGAAAACAGGTCCATGATATTTTATAGAAAGCCAATGCTAAGTACAAACAATGCCATGATCAATATCGGGTGCCGCACAAATTTCAGGTGGGAGACAAGGTATGGTTGCATTTGTAGAAAGAGCACCTTACAGGACCCCATAAGAAGTTTCGTCCACTTCACTATGGTCCTTACACCATCACCAAGGCTGTGGGTGACAATGATTTTGAGCTAAGTGTTCCCCCCTTCCTTGGTCTGCACCTAGTGTTCAATGTGGACCTCCTTCGAACATATTTCCCACCATTATTGGACACATTGAAGATCGCAGAGAAGTTGACACTGATAGAGATCAACCTTGACTGCATGGAACATGCAACCATTGATCATATCAGGGACACTTATATTAAGGGAACTCACCAACAGATGTTCCAACTTGATCGGGTTGTCAAAGCAGAGCAACTCCTGCACCAAGGCAAGTGGCTCACTCGAGGCCAAGTTCAACAGAAGTTTCTCCATATAATGGGGGCACTCAACATAATGGAGACCATTGCTTCCTAAAGGGGGAGGATTGATCCAGGTGGATATTGATGGCCACCCACCTATTCCACTGACTCAAAGAATAGTTTCCATTTGACATTTTTTTTACAGTTTTTCGGGTCCCAAACTTCTGGGGCCATTTTGAGGCCTTAAATGAGGTTTTTTGGGCTCAACAATGCCTAGCTTATTTCTAAAGGAAAATGCTAAGCCGAATAGAATATGTGCTCCTCAGTTATATCTTCTGAATGGTGTATCAAGCATGCCAAACAGAGATTATATGAAAAAGTTACACCCTCGTGAAGTTGATGTATCAACTAGCACCATCGGGGCCCACAAACCTTTTAGCGTTTCACCTCCCAGGGTTAGGGTTTTATCATTTATGTTTTAAGTTAAAAAGGCCTTGGGAGCCTCATTGTATTCATCTTCTTGTGAATGAGCGTAGTCATCACATCTTTTCTCAGAGATAAGTTGCCACCATTCGAGCAAGTTTGTTTCAGTCTGCATTTTTACAGTTTCAACAGGTTCTCTTTATTAATAGAAGTTAAGTTTTATTGTATCTCTGTGTGTTTCTTTGTTATACATGTGTATTTCATTTTGTTCCATTTATAAATTCGGATCAATCGGGTGTATAAAACTCACATAGAGATTTTGTGTTATAGAAGGGAAAGTTCACCCAAAACCAAAATGCCTCCAAACTAGAAAAACCAAAACACCAATCATGCAAAAGCTATAGAATTATAACACCAAAGACCACAGATAGACAAATTGAGAATTTATGTTTCACCAATTGGAAGAAATGGAAAACCCAAGGAGAACCACAACATAATCTTGATGACATGTGACAAAGAAGGGAGGTGTCCCACAAGTCCTCATATTCTCCACGCAACGGGTCACCATTATCCCACCTTGATAGGGGTTAAAAAGAAACAATGATTCAAATTTGCAAATATTCACCACACTGAACATGTGCTAAGGGGGTGTGGTTCTTGTCATGTTTATGTTAAAGCTTTGGAAATAGGGCTAGCTCATGATTGACATGTGGCTCGATGATTTAGAGGAACCTTCCATCTAGTATGTGAAAATGCTTATGGTATAATTTGATAGGCTAATGTTCCATTAACCCTTAAAACCACCATTTTCATTATTGTGGCTTCATTAGCTAGAGAGTTGGTGTTAGTGTTATTCTTCCTTAGAACCTGCAAGAAATTTATTTTATGGAACCTAGAGACATCTTGAGAAACCTAAGCCAATATTGGCGCTAGTTTGTAGTCAGCTGGAGGAGATTTTTTGTTTATCAATTGAGTGGTGGCATTTGTATCACCTACAACCGTGAGGGAAGTTATATGTCGATCCAGTGCCAATCTCAAACCTTGTAACAATGCATGTGACTTGGCTTGATTGTTAGAGTAAATTTTGAGTCCCCATGATCCAGTGCCAATCTCAAACCTTGTAACAATGCATGTGACTTGGCTTGATTGTTAGAGTAAATTTTGAGTCCCCATGCATATGATAGTTGTGTTTTTCCTTCGGGTTTAATGAGAATCTCCCCTGCACCTACCACCCTTTTAATTATAATTTTGGTAATCTAGTAGAAATATTGAATAAGTTCTATAAAGTTTATTAAGGTAACCAACTTGAGGAATTGACCCCTAGATCTCTTACTTGTAAATCACAACACTCAACCACTCCAGTTGACCTACAAAACTAAAAAGATCTCATACTATATTATTACTAATCTTTTTTAAATTTATTTTATTATAATTTTTTGGATGATGTTCCTCTAATATGCAATGGTGAAGTTTAATCATTGCATCATTTTTTAAATGTTATTTAAATATATATTTTAAATTATCAAATTAAAATTAAATAAATTAAATTTTAATTTAATTCATGCCAATAAAAGGGACTAAAAATAAGGCAAATATTAATGGATGAATGTGCTCCGAAGTTTCCGGGTAATTGGGAGTGACTTCACATTACGCTCGTCTAATGCCCATGCCCAACACTTTATCAAATGTATGTGTTAGTTACTCTCAACGTTGAATGAAAATCTTGAATAACACATACAAACGATGGTGAACAATAACCATATTTTTGCTCAACATTCAATGCTGCGGCGACCATTCAATGTTGCCACAACTAATGTATAGACCGTTGGATTACCTTGGTATATACGCTATGATATGTTTGACGGTGTATATACCACCTACTGTATATGGTGTTGGATTATCTTGGCATATATGTTGGGATATATCTGACGATGTATATACTATATGCCGCATCATTGAATGTTGCACTCTTTTTTTGACATATTTTTTTTTTATGGTTTTGTTGGTTAGAAATTTAAAAAAATAATTGTAATTGTAGATTTTGGTGGTTGAGATTGTATATAATGAGTTTTGGAATTTTTGACGATGCTAATTCAATTTATGCATTCAAAAACACAATTTGAATATTGTAAAATTATGATTTCACCAAAAAAAATTTTGTTAGAATTGTCGAATCAATAAGAGTGACTTTTCAGATAAAATAGATGAAACAAACAACACGGTGAGGCTATGCTCACTTATATATAATTCAATGAAGAAATATTACATCCTTATATAGGAAAAGACTCTACCGAGTTGGTTACATGCAAACCAAAGACACTAGACTCTCAACGAGAACTGACTCTTAACACACCTACAACTGACTCTCACAACTGAAGCTTATAACTGGTGCTTACAACTGGTGCTTACAACTGGCGCTTACTCCATTATTTCCAAGTCTCCCCCTTAATGGAGAATGGATTGAATTCTACACCTAAAATCTCCCTAAACAACTCAAACTTAATCTTTCCAAGAGGCTTAGTGAAAATATCAGCAGCATTTTCACTAGTATTACAATACACAAGAGTTATTTCATTTGACTGCAACTTTTCTCTAACAAAATGATACTGAGCTTCAACATGCTTTGTCCTTGCATGAAAAATTGGATTCTCTGCAATATTTATTGAACTTTGATTATCACATATGATCATCGTAGGTTCCTTTCGTTCTTCTTCAACATCTTGAAGAAGTCTTCTTAACCAAACAACTTCACAAGTTGTTGCACACAAGGCTTTATATTCTTCTTTAGTAGAAGACAAAGATACAGTAGGATGCTTTTTACTGCTCCATGAAACAACCCCGGATCCAATGTTGAACGCATATCTAGTGGTTGATCTTCGATCATCCAGATTGCCAGCCCAATCAAAATCTGAATAACCTGTCAACTCAACATCAGATGCATCGGTATATTTAATACCATAATCAAG
>ML804681.1:170488-203857 GCA_009831015.1 Picea engelmannii | reverse complement strand
TATATTTACTAGCTTGTCTTTCACCTCTTTAATACGACCCAAAAATGAACTAACAGATTCATTTCCATCCATCTTAATGCCTAGCAATTTAGTTTTCAGGAACAAAATGCGATTTGTGTTGCTAGTTTCATACAATGCTTTAAACGTTGTCCATGTTGCAGCAAAAGTTGTAGCTTCTCTAATATGTGGAATTATTCTATCTTTAACAGGCATGCGCAATAATACCTTTGCCTTGTTTTCACGCTTCTCCCAATCTTGGATTTGTGTTGTTGTAGCACCTGCAGCCGCATCAGGTTTCAGTTCAGTTCCCTTCGCAATGTTCCAGACACCATAGCCCTCCATGAGCGTCTACATCTTGAATTTCCAGTTAATGAAATTCGAGCCATCTAGCTTGTTGGCTTCGTTGAGGTAGGTCTCCGCTAGAGGATTCGTCATCTCTGCAAGTTAGTCTCTGCAAGTGAATCACCAAGGATATGCAACTTTCTGTCGATCTTCCTTCCGATACCACCGATCCGTCTCAATCTCGACTCTCAGATTTCACACACAAAATCTCACAAATAATATTCTCTTGAATAAACTTTAATATCCACTTTTAAAGTTTATACTTCAACTATATCCACTTTGAATAAAAATTCACTTCAAAATAATAAACTTTATATTCCATATAAAGTTTAAACTCTACATGCATCCATCTTTAATAATAAATCTTAATTTCTTAAATCTATCCACATGCATTCACTTTATCCACTTTTAATTAAAAAAGATATCCTTTATAACTCCATTTTAATAAAAAAACACCACCTTTAATAAAAAAAACTTTATACTTCAAGCTTATTTAAATGCTCCTTTACCACACGGAATAATCCACGACCCAAAAAAATATATAAACAATATATATATTTTACCACACTTTACCACTTTAAACTCCAAGCACTACCTCATTTGCTCCACGCATGCAAATGGTTCAAAAATAAAAACTCGTGCTTTCCTCACATGCACCATAGCTCCATGCATTCAAATACAAATTCAAACTACACACAACCCTCATGGATTCACCTCACAGAACTCAGGCAAACCCGCGACTCAAGCAAAGATCGCGACCCAACGAAACTTCACGCAGACCACAGACCAAAAACCTTCTCCTTGTATACGCAGCACAAACTCATGCAAGTAAATCATGACTTCCCAAACAAAAGTGAAAAACAGAACTGTATTTTACCTCTTCAACGGAATTTCAGTAAATGGAGGCTATCCACGCCCTCTCCCCGTGGCTCTAATACCAAGATAAAATAGACGAAACAAACAACACGGTGAGGCTATGCTCACTTCTATATAATTCAATGAAGACAGATTACATCCTTATATAGGAAAAGACTCTACCGAGTCGGTTACATGCAACCAAAGACAACTAGACTCTCAATGAGCACTGACTCTTAACACGCCTACAACTGACTCTCACAGCTGAAGCTTATAACTGGTGGTGCTTACAACTGGCGCTTACTCCATTATTTTCAAGTTTTTCAACCCCCTCTCTAATGCTTAATATCAATGAATGACCTAATATTCAAAGAAATATACACCAACCACCACATGATCATTTAGGATTCAACATAACCACGAGATTATTCAGGATTCAACATTAAGTAGGAGTAGGAATATTGCTTTCCACCATTTCATTTGACGTGTTAGTGAATAACAACCTTGAATATGAATCTGAAACAACATGTGTTAGTAACATTTCTTGTCCTGGGCATAAGAGTATTCAGGTATGCAAGTTGCACGAGAAGCACCCAAGCGCAGCACCGAAAAATCTCGTTTCGGGCTTCCAAGCAAGTAAGCGGGAAAAATTATATTGTCGACGGTCCAGATTCATCCATAAGAGCAGATCGACGGTTGGCGAGAAATCGCGGTTAGTGGAGTTGCGTCGAGATTAGCACAATGGATAGTGCCCATATTGTATGAAGGAAAGGATAGCATCCGTCTATCCAAAGGACGCGTGGTGCAAGATCTGGTCACGTCGGCATTTCGGCATTCGGGAGTTCGAAGGGTGAGAGTTCCATGTCATTATGCATCTTGAAACCCCGAACCCCGAAGCACCGAAAGCCCCCAAAGTCGGGCCCGCAGTATCACAGAGCAGTTTCAGCCGTCCATCCAAAGGGGACACCTGGTGCGCGATTAGGCTCCTCACCTTTTCGCCCATCGCAACTTCAAAGCACAAGGAGCAGCTCCGTCATATTCCTGAGGTGCGAGGTGCCAAAAGCGTCCAAGACCCGGGGCCCACAGCATCGTCGAATGAGTTCAGGATCGTCAGATATGAGAGGGACGCGTGGTGCCTAATTAAGCCATTTCGGCGTTTCTCTCATCGCGACTGTGATAAGCAAGGATTAGCTCCTTCCTATTCACGAACGTCGAAAGCGCCTTTGAGAATAAACACAGGGTCACAGCCCGTGGTCACTTGGGAAAGAAAAGAGTTGTGCAAGAGGTACCAAAGGCATCGAGTTTGTTCACAGAAGGGACCATCACGATCTCCAAGTGCCATCTGATTCAACCTCAATCTTGGTTTTCGCTTGGAGTAAATGAAGGTGAGAAGGGGTGGTTGAAACCTCTCCTCATTCATTAAGTCTAAGGTATGGAGGGTCTGGCAATTTGTCTGCCCGAGAGAGTCCTGTGTACCAATTTTTCCAAAGAAGCCATGTCGAGTCCTTGACTAGCCAGAGAGGTTTTCACATGCTAACTCGACACTTAATGGCTCAGTTACTCCCCTTGCAGGATCCATGCGCAGTTAAGGTGGTGTCTGACGAAGAATATTCGTCCGAATTTGGCTGAAGGGACACCAAGCTTTGGATGACTGAGCACGCCTCTGTTAGGCGAATTCTTCTGAGTATATAGACTCAGTTTTTGTATTTTGTAATCATCGATGGTTGAGCAAGGCTCCCGGTTGTAAATCTTTAATGAAGCACTGTTATTTCTAGTTATGCATGGAATCTTGAGACTTCTTGCCTTATGAATGTCAGTTTCTTTTACGTCTTTGTTTACACTGTGTTAGAGCAACTCGAAATTGGAGGATCCAGTCGAGTTGTAACTGTTATAGGATGATGTAGGTTGGATCACTCTAACGGTTGCATCGTTTCTAATCGGTCTCTGTGATTTCCTTAGTGCTGAATGACTTGGAATTGGAGGATCCAGTCAAGTCCCCCTTTCAGTTTCCCGAAGCCCTGAACCAAGAGGATCTTGCATTCAGAGTTTTTCTTCTACAAACTGCTGAAAGGCATGTTGCCTGAGGTAGTTTGTTCACTTATCTCGCTAAGTCTTCAACCTGCTCAACTTTAAATCAACTCACTGACTGAAGTTAGATCAAGACCTCCTTTGTTCCTTACATACCAGACCCAGTCCCTGAATTAGAGTGATATCTCCCCGAGTCTCTACCCATTTGATCACCCATTAAATTTTATCGTGACATAAAACTGATGGGCATTGGGCTCTGCTCCTACAAGTAATCTAGGAGTGACTTCTGACGCTAACATTTATGGCGTCGTTGTCGGGGACAAAGTTGAAGATTTTCCCTGGGATTGAACGACATTGAGCCTCTTATTATGAAGGTGCATCAGGTATCAGAGCCTTTGAGGATTGCTACTGTGCACCTGGAAACTCCATTGTGACGACTCCACTATGGCGAACCTGTCATTTTAATTGTGGCTTTCATAGGCAGACACACGCGGTCTCATCCACAACTGCCTCTAGCTACACCTAAAATTGATCCAGAGGTGGTTCTCAGGAAAGGAAAGGCCTCTGAAGAAGAAGCTTCCACTGCCGAACCTGGTAATCCGCCATCTCCTTCTGTAGGAACTCCATTTTCTCCTCCTCGGTTTCTCAATCGACATCTTTCTGAAGTTTCCCGTTTCCTGAATTTTGGGAGTGTCCCTGCTGAGTTTTCCCCTCCTCGTCTGGGATTGGAGGGAGAAATCCTTGTCACTCCCCTCTCCTATGAATATGTACCTTGGCGTAGACCCAAGACCGCAGAAGATTTCCCCACTCCTATATTTACCACTCCTCCTCTTGTTACTGTTATCACTCTTGCACAAAGAGGAGCATCTGTTGACTTAAGCCCGTTAGCCTTCTCCTTAAATCCCCTTTTGTTTCTCGTTCCACTCCGAGACTCATTCCCAATATCCCCTTCGCGAACTCCTTCTCCTCCAAGTTCTCCTCCACCTAATATTCCTATGGTTGGTGCTAATCCCCCTCTAAATAGAATGGACGCCATAGTCGCTACCAGATATGCTCCCTTAATCCTACCCCATCATATGAATCCCCTCCCTATTGGAGATTACTTGAAGTATATGCCCAAGTTCACTGGGGAAGGGGACATAACTGTGAAAGAGCACCTGGCTGCTTTCTACAGTTATGCAGACAACCTGAACGTTGAAAATGAAGATGTCTGGATGAGAGTCTTCGTTCAAAGCTTGGATGGTGAGGTGAGGAAATGGTTTAGAGGATTGGCCCCCGGATCTATTGTTGGGATCGAAGCCCTGGATAGTGCTTTCCTGAGGCAGTGAGGAGATAGGAAGGATTTCATGTATTACATGACAAAGTTCGGGTCTTTGAAGAATATGGAAGGAGAGTTTGTCGCTGACTTCTCCAAAAGATTCAATAATATGTATAATAAAATTCCTGTCGAAATAAAACCCTCAGAGGCCTCGGCCAAGATTTCTTATGCTAGTGCGTTTGGCCCCGATTTCTGTCTTTTATTGAGAGAAAGAAGAGCCACCTACTTAGCTCAAATGCAATATGCAACCATAGAAGTGGAATCCAATGTATTAGCAGCTGATAGACTGAGGAACAAGATCGATGCAGACAGAAGAAAGGGAAGATCGGAAGCCTAAACTTCTGGCCCATCGGTGCCCCACCCTCAAGTGGATGAACTGACCAAGATAGTGAAGTCTCTATCTGCAGAGATGGAGAGAATGAAGGTGGAGGGGAGGAAATCATACAAGGGCCCTCAAAATGCCGAAACAAAAGGGGGTTTCAGGAGGCCAAACAATATTACTTCCCCGATTGTGCAAAGAGAGAGGGGAAGAGACAGAGAAGAACAAAAAATTCAGGCCCCTTTTCAAAAACAAATTGTGGCCGAGGAGGAAGAAGGGGAAACAGATGAGCTTGATCCTGAAATCCATTGCTTCGGGGACACTCCTCCTTTCCCTCATCTCACTCAATCATCATACGAGGAGTCTCTCATGGACAGTCAGCTAAATGAACTGAGCAAGGGAGACAAGACTAGTGGCAGCCAAGGCAAGTATGATCTGAGGTCTAAGAAAAAGACAGTAGCACCTGATGTTCTTGAACAGTCCACTAAAATAGAGAAACCTGCTAATGAAGTAGCGGACAGTCACAGAGGTAAGAAGCTCCAACCCCTCTCTCCCATAGTCTAGAGTCAGGTTCCCGAAATAAGAGAAATCCCGAAGCTTACATCTTCTTTTAATTTCGAGCATGAAATTCAAAAGATCAGAATCCCTGTGCCCCTAACTGAATTGATTAAACATGAAGGGTTCAAGAAACGCTTCTCTGATATTTTACAGTCTGAGGTCTCATGCCTTCCCACAGACTCCATCAATTTGCAAGATGAAAAGCCTGCAGTTATTCTAGGACCTATGGTAGAAGACATGAATGACTCATCCCCTCCCTTCTACACTTCCGTGAACATACATGACAAGGTACTGCACAACTACTTGATGGATTCGGGGGCTTCTCACAACCTCATGCCCAAAACTGTCATGGAAGAGTTAGGGATAGAAGTCACCCAATCCTATCATGACCTCTATTCCTTTGACTCCAGAAAAGTTCAATGTCTAGGAGTTATCAAAGACCTGGTCGTGACCTTGTTTCAGTTTCCCATGAAAAGTGTGGCCATGGATATTGTAGTAGTTGATGTCCCCCCCAAGTTCGGTATGTTGTTATCAAGATCTTGGATAAAAAGACTGGGGGGAACTTTGTAGATGGACCTCACATATGCTACTATCCCAGTATTTGGAGGAGAACATAGGAGGCTATACATGGAAGCCCAACTGGCCTATATAATCAGTGATGAAGCCAACCCTACCAACCATCCCATTTTTTCCTTGGACACTGATTTAAATTTCAGTGTACTACAACTCACTAATGCTCCTGAGCCTCCTCTAAAACTCAGAAATCCGCCCACCACTTCCCATAAATTTCCTCCCTCCATCAACCCCGTCTGGAAAATGTTCTTTGATGGAGCCTTTTCTAGGAAAGGCACTGGAGCTGGGGTATTTTTTTTGTCACCTGCTCAGGAAACCATATCTCTGTCATACAAACTAGAATTTGAAACTACCAACAATGTGGCAGAGTATGAATCTCTTGTCCTAGGATTAAGAGCCGCAAGGGAAATGGGAATTCAGGAAGTAGTGGTGTTCGGAGATGCAGAGTTGGTGGTCCAGTAGATCAGAAACGCTTATCAGGCTAAGCATCCTCGACTCAGAATCTACATAAATGAGGTATGGGACTTAATTGGCAGTTTCTTCTTAGCATTCAACATTTCTTTTGTCCCAAGAGAGAAGAACACAGTGGCAGATTCCTTGGCTACATCAGCAAGCAATTTCAAAGTACCCTTGCCGCCCAAATTCAGATATGATGTGGAAGTAAAATACAGGCCCTCCATACCTGACAACTTCAAACATTGGAGGGTATTCGAGGATGATCTCGAGATCAAGAAATTCTTGGAGACTATCGAAGAATTTTCAGAGATGCATATCGACCAAGACTATGTCTCTGAAGAAGAGCTTGATGTGGGTAAGTTTCTGAGTAAAATAGCAGAGAGTAACATTGTACAGCTCCCCAACAACCATATTCCAAGGGGACTGGTTCCTTTGGAAAGGATTTTTGATGGAAAGGATGTGTCATTAAAAGGGGAAATCTCAAAGGATGACGTTGATACTATTCAGTGCAACGTTGGCACTAAGAGTGAGCCCAAGTTTGTCAAATTGTCAAGAAGTCTGACAAAGGAGCAGAGGTCTGAATACCTTGGAATTTTGAGGGAATTTGATGATGTTTTCGCCTGGACCTACGAAGACCTCAAAACATATGACACTTCTGTCATCGAGCATAAAATTCCGTTGAAAGGGGAGGCAAAGCCATTTAGGCAGAATCTGAGACAGATCAATCCTATGTTGCTGCCTATCATGGAGAGGGAAGTGAAGAAGCTGCTACAAGCCCAGATCATCGTACCACTGAGATATTCAGAGTGGGTGGCCAACTTGGTACCAGTAAGGAAAAAGAATGGAGAAATCAGACTCTGTGTAGACTTCAGAAACCTTAACAGAAGCTCAAGAAAGGATAACTACCCCTTGCCAAAGATTGAACATATTCTGCAAAGGGTAACAAGAGCATCCAGAATGTCCATGATCGATGGCTTCTCTGGCTACAACCAAATCTTTGTTCTTCCTGAGGACAGGGAAAAGACGACATTTACCACCCCATGGGGCACATTCATGTATGCCAAGATGCCTTTTGGATTAATGAATGCAGGGGCAACGTTTCAGCGTGCCATGGACATAGCTTTCGTTGGGGAAAAGGATAAATTTGTGGTCGTCTATCTGGATGACATCACAATATTTTCAAAATCTGATAAAGAACATTATTGTCATCTCATAAAGGTTTTCTTGAAATGCAGGAGTTTTGGCATTTCATTGAACCCCAAGAAATCTTTGTTCGCCATGCAGAAGGGAAAGTTATTAGGCCACATAGTATCAGTGGAAGGAGTCAGGATCGATCCTAGTAGAGTTGAGGCAATACAAGCCTTATCAATCCCGAGGTCCAAGAAAGAGATCCAATCTTTCCTTGGTAAGATTAATTTTCTGAGGAGGTTCGTACCTAACTTTGTTGAGGAGGTAAAACTTATAATAACCATGTTAAGGAAAGGAAAGGAAGTGAGGTGGACTTCTGAATTGCGACATTCCTTTGAGCAAATAAAAACGGCCCTGACTGAAGCCCCCGTGCTTATCAGTCCCGATTACTCAAAGGATTTCCTTATTTTCTTCTTTGCCTCAAATGACACCGTGGCCGCCGTTTTATTACAAACAAACAAGGTTGGGCTAGAGCAGCCTGTTGCCTATTTTAGCCGAGCATTGAGAGATGTCGAAGTCATGTATGACACTATGGAGAAGTAGGCATATGCCTTGGTAAAGGCCCTCAAGGCATTTAGAATCTATGTCCTGTAGTCGAAGATCATTTCCTATGTCCCCTCAGCTATTGTTTAAGACATTCTTATTCAGCCTGACATAGACGGGAGAAGGAGTAAGTGGATAGCCAAGATTCTGGAATTTGACCTAGAAATAAAGCCTACCAAATTGATCAAAGGTCAAGGTTTAGCCAAGTTGTTGGCTGAAGCCAATTGCCAAGATTTGGGGGTAAGTTTCATCAAGAAATGCTCATGAATTCAGCAGGGTCGACTGTCTGAAATAGATCCTAAAACGGAGCCCCCATTGGCTCGATGTCCTTGGTATAAGGATGTCATATGTTTTATGCAAGAGTTGCGACCTCCAGACGGCCTGCACAGGAACAAGGCAAAATCTTTGAATCTCAAAGCAGTCAGATATTGCCTTATCAATCAAGTTCTATATTGGAAAGACCCCATGGGGTTGCTTTTGACATGTGCAGATCCGCAAGAGGCTGAAAGGATCATGGTTGAATTTCACGACAGCCTATGTGGAGGGCATCATTTCTGGAAAACCACAGCCTACAAAATCCTCAGGGCTGGATACTACTGGCCCACCGTGTTAGCGACATTATTTGTCTTGGGGCTCAAATACACCCAGGTTTGCAGGTTACGCGGGAAGCGCCCCAGCGCAAAGCGGGAGAATCTCTTTTCCGATCACAGTTCAAGCGAGCGGGCGAAGTGTTGGTTTTCAGCCGCCGAGATTCAACTGCAAAGCAAATCGACAGTCATCGGGATTTCGGGGCTGCCGATTTGTCCGAGATTTAGCACGAAGCGTAGCGCTAATAGTTCAAGGCAAATCTGGGTCGTCCGATCCAGTTGAGACAGGTGGCAGTCAGTCGTCATTTCGGGGATCAACGTCTCAGGAGATAAGGAGCCTCCCATTCTTTATAGCTGAAATCGTCGATCAGCGAAATGCCGAAAGCACCTTTGGAGCCAAGCCCACGGTCCCAGCACCAGGTCACATCAAGCGAGCCTGTGAATGGGGGTAGCCCCCTTTATAATAACGAATTTTATCTGGGCCGTTCATCTTAAGGATGCGCGGCGTACATCCGTGTCACGTCGGCATTCAGGATTTCGAGGGGTAAGCGCTCCTCGTCATTTCACCTCTCAAAACCTCAAATCTCGAAACGTCGAAAGCACCCAGAATTAGGCTCATGGTTTTGGCGCCTGGTCACAAAGGAGTAGACCTAAAGGAGGGGCGCTAATGTTTATCATTCGACGAGACGGGCCCCAAAGCGCCGACAGTGATCTCAGCCATTCATCCTGGATGAACATGTGGTGCGCGATTGGGTCCTCCCGCCTTCTCGCCCATCGCAATTTCACAGCAGGAAGACTTGCTCCTTCCTATCCACGAACTTCGAAGCGCTGAAAGCGCCCAAAGGCGGGCCCACAATATCGAGGAGCAGTCTAAGACGTCCATCTAAAGGGGACACCTGGTGCGTGATTAAGCTCCTCGCCTTCTCACCCATTGTGATTTTGAAGCGCAAGAAGCAACTCCTTCATATCCCCAATGCGCGAAGTGACGAGAGCGTCCAGGACCTGGGGCCCGCAGCAGCGTCGGGTGAATTTAGGACCGTCAAATTTGAAGGACACGTGGTGCCAGATTAAGTCGTCTCGGCGTTTTGCTCATCGCGATTTTAGAAGCATGGATCATCCCCTTCATATCCGCGAACGCCGAAAACACCTTTGGGAGTAAGCACAGGGTCATAGCACGTGGTCACTTGGGAGACAAAGAGAGTTGTGCAAGAGGGGCCAAAGGCACTGAGTTCAGTTACAGAGGGGATCATCGCGACCTCCAGGTGCCATCGGATCCGATCTCAATCCTGTGTCTTTCTTGGAGTAAATGAAGGCATGAACGGGTGGTTGAAACTTCCATTCATTCATTAAGTGTGAGATATGGAGGGTCTGGCAAGCGGTTTGCTCGAAGGGGTCCTGTGTACCATTTTTTCCAAAGAAGCCATGCCGAAGTCTTTGAAGAGACAGAGAAGTCTACACACGCTAGCTCGACACTTAATGGCTCAGCTACCCTCCTTACAGCAGCCATGCACAGTTAAGGTGGCGCGTGAAGAAGGATTTCAGTATGAATTTGACTGAAAAGACATCGAGCCCTGGGTGACTGGGCACGCCTCTGTTAGGCAAATTTTCCTGAGTATATAGGCTCAGTTTTTGTATTTTGTAAGTATCGATGGTAGAGCAAAGCTCTCGATTGTAATGTTTTAACAGACGCTCTAGTTTTCTGGTTATGCATCTGTATGTAAGATTTCTTGTTTTATGAAAGACAGTTTCCCTGTTTCATCTAGTTTTCATCTCATACTGAGGGAGTTCATGATTGACTGATTCACATGAATTATTGCAGTTGCGTTATGATAAAGGTTTTATTGTGACACTATTGTATTCCCTGGTTTTTTGCGTTTGAATGTAAGATGATCTCGCGTTCAAATGCATTCTCCTACAGTCTGCTAGAAACCTAATGTTGACAACAGACCTTTGCATATCTCTGATACAAGTCTTCCCCCTTACTCACCCTTACTACAACTCATTGTCTGAAGTATGTCCAAGACCTCACCACCTACCCATGCATGTCGGGCCTAGTTTCGGAGTCGAAAGAATATCGTCCGAGTTTACTTCCATTCGATCACCTCTTCCATACACAAACCGTGACATAAACTGATGGGCGTCGGGCGCTGCTCCTGTAAGAAATCCAGGAGTGACTTCCGTCGCCAACATTTCTGGCGTCGTTGCTGGGGACGAAGTTGAAAATTTTCCCCGGGATTGAACGACATTGAACCTCTGATTCCGAAGGTGCATCGGGTATCAGAGCCTTTGAAGATTGCTACTATGCACCTAGCAAATCCATTGTGACGACTCTGCTGGGGAGAACCTTCTCTATTAATTGTGGCTTTCAGAGGCAGACACACGCGGTCTCATCCACAGCTGCCTCTAGCTACACCTGAAATTGATCCAGAGGTGGTTCTCAGAAAAGGAAAGGCCTCCGAAGAAGAAGCTTCCATCGCCGAAACAGGTAATCCGCCATCTCCTTCTGTAAGAACTCCATTTTCTCCTCCTCAGTTTCTTAATAGACCTCCTACAGAGGTTTCCCATTTCCTGAATTTTGGGAGTGTTCCTGCTGAGTTTTCCCCTCCTGATCTGGGATTGGAGGGAGAAATCCTTGTCACTCCCCTCTCCTCTGAAGATGTACCTTGGCATAGACCCAGGACCACAAAATATTTCCCCACTCTTGCACAAAGAGGAGCACTTGCTGACTTGAGCTCGTTAGCCTTCTCCTTAAATCCCCTCTTGTTTCCCACTCCACTTCGGGACTCATTCCCAATAGCCCCTTCGCGAACTCCTTCTCCTTCGATTTCTCCTCCACCTAATATCCCTATGGCAGGAGAAAATCCCCCTATGACCAGAATGGAGGCCATTATAGCCGCTAGGTATGCTCCCCGCGTGCTACCGCAGCCTCTCAACGCCCTCCCAACAGATGGTTACCTCAAGCAGCTGCTAAAGTTTACAGGTGAGGGGGACATAACTGCAGAAGAACACCTAGAAGCCTTTTACCATTTCACAGATGATAATGTCATCATGCATGCACATGTATGGATGAGGATTTTTGTCCATAGCCTTCAAGGTGAGGCTAGAAAATTGTTCAAAGCCTTGCCTTCTGGATCTATTGATGGGATCGAAGCTTTAGATAATGCCTTTTTGAGACAGTGGGGAGATAAAAAAGACTTCATGTATTACATGATAGAGTTTGGGTCTTTGAAGAGAAAAGAAGGAGAGTCTGTCTCCGACTTCTCCAAGAGATTCAATAAAATGTACAATAAAATCCCTGCTGAGATCAAACCCTTAGAAGCCTCTGCAAAGATCACTTATGCCAGCGCTTTTGATCCTGATTTCTGCCTCCTGCTCAGGGAAAGAAGAGCCACTACTCTGGCCCATATACAAGATGCAGCCGTGGAGGTAGAATCTAATATATTGGTTGTTGACCGACTCAGGAACACTATTGGTAGAAACATATCCAGGTAGAGGCCTGAAGATTCCTCATCCAGCTCCTCTCCCCTGCCCCTTCAGACAGATGAGACAACTAGAATACTAAAGTCACTTTCCGCTAGAATGGATAGGTGGGAGTTAGAAGGGAAGCCCATGTACAGAAATCCCTAGAATGTTGATGGTAGAGGTTTCAGGAGACCTAATAATAATGGACCACATCCCTTCCCAAGGGAACAAAGGGAAAAAGACAGGGAAGATCAAAGGATTCAAACCCCTCTCCAAAATAACCTGGTTACTCATGAGGGAGGGGAGGAGATAGACGAGTTCGACCCCAAAATTCATTGTGTTGAAGAAGCTCCTCCTTTTCCCCATTTGACTCAGTCTGAATATGAAAAATCCCTAATGAACATCCAAATCCATGAGTTAGGTAAGGGAGAAAGGACCGGTCACACCTCTAACAGATACAACCTCAGGTCAAGAAAGAAAGAAGGGGACTTTGACAGCCAAGACCAGCCCCTCATAGAAGATAGGACTACTAAAGTTGCAACAATCACTACTAAAGAAAAGAAAACTCAGGATGCTTCGCCAGCAGCCAAGGAACCTGTCACTTAGGTAAGGGAAACTCCTAAGCCTATTCCTTCCTTCAATTTTGAGCATGAAATTTAGAAGATTAGAATCCTTGTACCCCTATCGGAACTAGTTAAAAATGAAGATTTCAAAAGGTCCCTTTCCAAGCTGCTACAATCTGAGCTCCCCCAGCCTTCCACTGACTCAATAAATCTCCAGGATGAAAAGCTAGCAGTTGTCCTAGGGCCCATGGTAGAAGATAGAGATGATTCATCCCCTCCCTTTTACACATCCCTGAATATACATGATAAAGTGTTGCATAACTGCCTCATGGATTCAGGGGCTTCCCATAATCTTATGCCCAAAATAGTTATGGAAGAATTGGGACTGGAGGTGACAAAAACTTATCATGATTTGTACTCTTTCGATTCGAGAAGAGTGCAGTGTCTAGGAGTCATCAAAGACCTGGCGGTTTCTTTGTTTCAACTGCCCATGAAGAGTGTGGTCATGGATATTATGGTAGCTGATGTTCCCCCCAAATTTGGCATGTTATTGTCAAGATCTTGGATTAAAAAGCTTGGGGAAACATTGCAGATGGATCTCACGTATGCCACCATTCCAGTCTTTGGAGGGGAACAAAGGAGGTTATATAGAGAAGCTCAGTTGGCCTACATTGTTAGTGATGAAGCAAATCCCACAAATCACCCCATCTTTGCACTTGACACCGACTTGGGGTCCAGTTTATTGCAGCTCACCGATGCTCCCGAAGACCCTTTCCAAGTCAGAAAGAAGCCTAGTCTTGATTATCCAATTCCCCCTCCAACCCCTTCCGTGTGGAAGATGTTTATCGACGAAGCTTCTTCTAGCGAAGGTGTTGGTGTTGGGGTGGTTTTCATATCACCTTGTCAAGAGGCCATAGCCCTGTCATACAAGCTGGAATTCGAAACCACCAACAATGTGGCGGAGTATGAAGCTCTTGTTCTGGGTATGAGGGCCGCAAAGGAAATGGGGATTAAATAAATAGCAATATTTGGAGACGCTGAGTTAATTATCCAGCAAGTCAGAAAGGCTTATTGTGCTAATAATCCCCGGCTCGGGAATTACAGAAATGAAGTATGGGACTTGATTGATAGTTTCTTCTTGGCCTTTAACGTTCCTTTTATTTCGAGAGGGGAGAATACTTCAGCCGATTCTTTAGTTGTCTCAGCTAGTTTGCTCAAAGTTCCTCTGCCGCCGATGGTCAAATATGATGTTGAAATGCGATATAGGCCCTCTGTACCAGACAATGTCAAGCATTGGAAGGTATTCAAAGATGATCTGGAGATTGAAAAATTTCTCCAATCTGTTGATGAATTTTCTGCATTGCACATTGATCAGGATCCCGACCCGGAAGGTAACCCTTACCCTGAGGTGTTTTTAAATAAAATTGCTAATCACCAAATTATTCTGCTGCCCAACAATAACATTCCGAGAGGACTGGTCCCCTTGGAAAGATTGTTCGATGGGAATGATGTAGCCGTAAAGGGTAAGTTTTCAAATGAAGATGCTAATACAACCGAATGCAACATTGGCACACAGGAGGAGCCCAGGTTTATCAAATTATCAAGCAATTTGACAAGAGAACAGAAGGTCGAATATACTGAGTTGCTAAAAGAGTTTGTTGATGTGTTTGCATGGACATATGAAGACCTCAAGACTTATGACACATCTGTCATTGAGCACAAGATCCCACTAAAGGAAAAGGCTAAACCATTCAGACAGAAGCTGAGACAGATAAATCCCATGTTGCTACCTGTCATGGAGAAAGAAGTGAAGAAATTGTTAGATGCCCAAATCATTGTCCCCTTGATATATTTTGAATGGGTGGCCAATTTGGTCCCAGTAAGGAAGAAAAGTGGAGAAATCAGACTCTGTGTTGATTTCAGGAACCTGAACAAGAGCTCAAGGAAAGACAATTATCCCCTGCCCAACATGGAACACATATTGCAAAGGGTAACAGGTGCCTCTAGGATATCCATGATTGATGGTTTTTCTGGTTATAATCAGATATCAGTCATGCCTGAGGACAGAGAAAAAACAACCTTCACCACTCCTTGGGGTACATTCATGTATGCCAAAATGCCTTTTGGATTGATGAATGCGGGAGAAACGTTCCAGCGAGCTATGGATATAGCCTTCATCGAGGAGAAAGACCAGTTTGTGGTAATCTATCTAGATGACATCACGGTCTTCTCTAGGTCAGACAAGGAGCATCGTTTCCACTTGAGGAAAGTTTTCCTAAAGTGTCGGAGGTTTGGCCTATCCCTAAACCCCAAGAAATCTGTGTTTGCTATGAAGGAGGGGAAGTTATTAGGCCATATAGTATCAGTAGAGGGAGTGAGAATTGATCCTAGCAGGGTAGAGGCGATTCAAACCCTGTCACTTCCTAGATCCAAGAAGGAAGTTCAGGCCTTTTTGGGAAAGATCAATTTCTTGAGGAGATTCGTCTCAAATTTTGTTGAGTTGGTGAAACATATCACAACTATGCTCAGGAAAGGAAATGAAGTAAAATGGACTACTGAACCCAGGGAATCTTTTATCCAAATAAAAAGGGCATTGACTGAGGCACCTGTGCTGATCAGTCCTGACTATTCCAAAGAGTTCCTAATTTTCTCTTTTGCTTCTTTTGATACAGTAGCGGCGGTCTTGTTGCATAAAAATAAGGAAGGGTGAGAGCAACCCATTGCCTTCTTCAGCAGGGCATTAAGAGATGCAGAGATCAGGTATGAAATCATGGAGAAACAGGCCTATGCCTTAGTGAAAGCCCTCAAAGCTTTCAGTGTCTATGTCTTTCACTCAAGGGTAACCGCATACGTTCCTTCGACTTCTGTGAAGGACATCCTTATACAACCTGATATAGATGGGAGAAGAGGAAGATGGATCGCTAGAATCCTGGAATTTGACTTGGATATAAAGCCCACCAAGTTGGTTAAGGGGCAAGGTTTAGCCAAGCTATTGGCTGAATCCAATTATGAAGCCTTGGGCGTTAGTTTCATCAATACCTGCTCACGAATTCAGCAAGTTGAGTTGCCCAGTCAACGCTCTCAGGAAGGCGTATTCCTGGCAGAGTGTGCCTGGTATCGTGACATTTTGTACTTTCTGCGGGAGTTGAATCCCCCGAATGGAATGTGTAAAAGTAAGGCAAGAGCTTTGAAGCTCAAAGCAGTCAGATATTGCCTCATTGGGCAAGTTTTATACTGGAGAGACCCTCTAGGAGTGCTGTTGAGATGTCTGAACCCACCAGAAGCCCAGAAAGTTATGTTTGATTTCCACAGAGGCCTTTGTGGGGGGAATCATTTCTAGAAGACCACAACTCACAAAATCCTAAGGGTTGGGTATTACTAACCCACTTTATTCGTTGATGTCAGCAAAGAAATCAGGGCCTGCATCAAATGCCAAAAGTTCTCAGGGAAACAACAGCTTGGGCCACTACCACTGAAGCCTGTGATAGCTTCAACACCTTTTCAACAGTGGGGGCTAGACTTTATCGGGGAAATTCATCCTCCCTCAAGTGGTCAGCACAGATGGATCCTGACTGCAACAAATTATTTCACCAAGTGGATAGAATTTTTCCCTACCAAAAGTACATCCCACAAAGTAATTATCAGCGTCCTGGAGGATATCATAGCCAGATTTGGCTGTCCCAGCGGGATCGTAGCTGATAATACTGCTTCTTTCAATTCTGAGCCTCTCATTAAGTTCTGTGAGCAGTTCCAAATCTTGCTAATTCACTCCACCCCCTATTATCCCCAGGGAAATGGTTTAGCCGAATCCTCCAACAAGGGCCTGATAAGGATCATCAAAAGACTATTGGAGGACAACAAAAGGGCCTGGGATTCGAAGTTGAAATTTGCTTTATGGGCTGATCGAGTGACAACGAAGAAATCCCTGGGCACCTCGCCTTTTCAGCTGGTTTACGGAGCAAAGGCGGTTTTTCCCACTCAACTTGCCTTACCTGTGGCGAAGTTCTTTCAAGATTATGAAGGAGAGTCGGATCATATGATCAGAAGGATTCATCAAATAGTAGAAGTAAAACAAATCATGGAACAGGTGAGGGACACCACTCATAGTCATCAACAAAGGGTCAAACAGGCTTTTGACAGGAAGGTCAGGAAGAAGGAGTTCGAGATTGGGGATATGGTACTTAAGTGGGATGCACCCAGACAGGATAAGGGCAAACATAGCAAGTTTGATGCCCTCTGGATCGGCCCCTTCAGAATCTCTGAGGTCTTCTCAAACAACACGTACCAGTTGCACGATCTGGAGGGCGAAGAGGTTTTCAATAGCCCAGTAAATGGGCATTTTCTAAAGAAATGTTTTGTTTGAGCCTTAGACGGTTCCTTTGTTTGTAAATATTATCCTTTAGTTCTTTATTCATTTTCTGTTTGTATATTTTCGCCTCAGTAAAAGACTCCATAGCCCAATAGCAAGGCACTGAAACTGCAAAATGAGTTCTTAGAGCATCACAGGGATGACTCTATCCCCCATGGAGCATAATGTTAGCGACATTATTTGTCTTGGGGCTCAAATACACCCAGGTCTGCAGGTTACGCGGGAAGCGCCCCAGCGCAAAGCGGGAGAATCTCTTTTCCGATCACAGGTCAAGCGAGCGGGCGAAGTGTTGGTTGTCAGCCGCCGAGATTCAACTGCAAAGCGAATCGACGGTCATCAGGATTCCGGGGCTGCCGATTTGTCCGGGATTTAGCACGAAGCGTAGCGCCAATAGTTCAAGGCAAATTTGGGTTGTCTGATCCAGTTGAGACAGGTGGCAGTCAGTCGGCATTTCGGGGATCGACGTCTCGGGAGACAAGGAGCCTCCCATTCTTTACAGTTGAAATTGTCGATCAGCGAAACGCCGAAAGCACCTTTGGAGCCAAGCCCATGGTCCCAGCACCGGGTCACATCAAGCGAGCTTGTGAATGGGGGTAGCCCCCTTTATAATAACGAATGTTATCTGGGCCGTTCATCTGAAGGACGTGCAGCGTACATCCATGTCACATCGACATTCGGGAGTTCGAGGGGTAAGCGCTCCTCGTCATTTCACCTCTCAAAACCTCGAATCCCGAAACGTCGAAAGCGCCCAGAATTAGGCTCATGGTTTTGGCGCCTGGTCACAAAGGAGTAGACCTAAACGAGGTGCGCTAATGTTTATCATTCGACGAGACGGGCCCCAAAGCGCCGAGAGTGATCTCAATCGTTCATCCTGGATGAACACGTGGTGAGTGATTGGGTCCTCCCACCTTCTCGCCCATCGCGATTTCAAAGCAGGAAGACTTGCTCCTTCCTATCCACGAACTTCGAAGCGCCGAAAACGCCCAAAGGTGGGCACACAATATCGAGGAGCAGTCTCAGCCGTCCATCTAAAGGGGACACCTAGTGCGTGATTAGATTCCCCGCCTTCTCGCCCATCGTGATTTCGAAGCGCAAGAAGAAGCTCCTTCATATCCCCGATGCGCGAAGTGACGAGAGAGTCCAGGACCTGGGGCCCTCAGCAGCGTCGGGTGAATTTAGGACCGTCAGATTTGAAGGACTTGTGGCGCCAGATTAAGTCGTCTCGGCATTTTTCTCATCGTGATTTCAAGAAGCATTGATCAACCCCTTCATATCCTCGAACGCCGAAAACACCTTTGGGAGTAAGCACAGGGTCATAGCCCGTGGTCACTTGGGAGACAAAGAGAGTTGTGCAAGAGGGGCTAAAGGCACCGAGTTCAGTTATAGAGGGGATCATCGCAACCTCCAGGCGCCATCGGATCCGATCTCAATCCTGTGTCTCGCTTGGAGTAAATGAAGGCATGAACGGGTGGTTGAAGCTTCCCTTCATTCATTAAGTGTGAGATATGGAGGGTCTGGCAAGCGGTCTGCTCGAAGGGGTCCTGTGTACCATTTTTTCCAAAGAAGCCATGCCGAAGTCTTTGAAGAGACAGAGAAGTCTGCACACGCTAGCTTAGCACTTAATGGCTCAGCTACCCTCCTTACAGGGGCCATGCGTAGTTAAGGTGGCGCGTGAAGAAGGATTTCAGTACGAATTTGACTGAAAAGACACCGAGCCCTGGGTGACTAGGCACGCCTCTATTAGGTGAATTTTCCTGAGTATATAGGCTCAGTTTTTGTATTTTGTAAGTATCGATGGTAGAGCAAACCTCCCGATTGTAATGTTTTAACAGACGCTCTAGTTTTCTGGTTATGCATCTGTATGTAAGATTTCTTGTTTTATGAAAGACAGTTTCCCGGTTTCATCTAGTTTTCATCTCACACTAAGGGAGTTCATGATTGACTGATTCACATGAGTTATTGCAGTTGCGTTATGATAAAGGTTTTATTGTGACACTATTGTATTCCCTGGTTTTCTGCGTTTGAATGTAAGATGATCTCGCGTTCAAATGCATTCTCCTATAGTCTGCTAGAAACCTGATGTTCGACTCTATCCCCCATGGAGCCTTATGTTAGTAACATTTCTTGTCCTGGGCACAAGAGTATTCAGGTATGCAAGTTGCACGAGAAGCACCCAAGCGCAGCACCGAAAAATCTCGTTTCGGGCTTCCAAGCAAGTAAGCGGGCGAAATTATATTGTCGACGGTCCAGATTCATCCATAAGAGCAGATCGACGGTTGGCAGGAAATCGCGGTTAGCAGAGTTGCACCGATATTAGCGCAATGGATAGCGCCCATATTGTATGAACGAAAGGATAGCAGCCGTCTATCCAAAGGACGTGTGGCGCGAGATCTGGTCACATCGGCATTTCAACATTCGGGAGTTCGAAGGGTGAGAGTTCCATGTCGTTATACATCTTGAAACCCCGAACCCTGAAGCGCCGAAAGCCCCCAAAGTCGGGCCCGCAGTATCACAGAGCAGTCTCAGCCGTCCATCCAAAGGGGACACCTGGTGCGCGATTAGGCTCCTCGCCTTTTCGCCCATCGCGACTTCAAAGCACAAGGAGCAACTCCATCATATTCCCAAGGCGCGAGGTGCCAAAAGCGTCCAGGACCCGAGGCCCACAACATCGTCGAATGAGTTCAGGACCGTCAGATATGAGAGGGACGCGTGGCGCCTAATTAAGCCATTTCGGCGTTTCGCTCATTGCAACTGTGATAAGCAAGGATTAGCTCCTTCCTATTCATGAACGTCAAAAGCGCCTTTGAGAATAAACACAGGGTCACAACCCGTGGTCACTTGGGAAAGAAAAGAGTTGTGCAAGAGGTGCCAAAGGCGTCGAGTTTGTTCACAGAAGGGACCATCGTGATCTCCAGGTGCCATCTAATTCGACCTCAATCCTGGTTTTCGCTTGGAGTAAATGAAGGTGAGAAGGGGTGGTTGAAACCTCTCCTCATTCATTAAGTCTAAGGTATGGAGGGTTTGGTAAGCTGTCTGCCCAAGAGAGTCCTGTGTACCAATTTTTCCAAAGAAGCCATGTTGAGTCCTTGACTAGCCATAGAGGTTTGCACATGCTAACTCGGCACTTAATGGCTCAGCTACTCCTCTTGCAGGAGCCATGCATAGTTAAGGTGGTGTCTGACGAAGAATATTCGTCCGAATTTGGCTGAAGGGACACCAAGCTTTGGATGACTGAGCACGCCTCTGTTAGGCGAATTCTTCTGAGTATATAGACTCAGTTTTTGTATTTTGTAATCATCGATGGTTGAGCAAGGCTCCCGGTTGTAAAGCTTTAATGAAGCACTGTTATTTCTGGTTATGCATGGACTCTTGAGATTTCTTGCCTTATGAATGTCAGTTTCTTTTACGTCTTTATTTACATTGTGTTAGAGCAGCTCGGAATTGGAGGATCCAGTCGAGTTGTAACTGTTATAGGATGATGTAGGTTGGATCACTGTAACGGTTGCATCGTTTCTAATCGATCTCTGTGATTTCCTTAGCGCTGAACGACTTGGAATTGGAGGATCCAGTCAAGTCCCCCTTTCAGTGTCCCAAAGTCCTGAACCAAGAGGATCTTGCATTCAAAGTTTTTCTTCTACAAATTGCTGAAAGGCATGTTGCCTGAGGTAGTTTGTTCACTTCTCTCACTAAGTATTCAACCTGCTCATCTTTAAATCAACTCATTGACTGAAGTTAGATGAAGACCTCCTTTGTTCCTTACATACCAGACCCAGTCCCTGAATTAGAGTGATATCTCCCCGAGTCTCTACCCATTTGATCACCCATTAAAATTTATCGTGACATAAAACTGATGGGTGTTGGGCTCTGCTCCTGCAAGCAATCCAAGAGTGACTTCTGACGCTAACAACACGTACATCCGATCAAGTGTTAGGGATCGAACCAACATTCTACGAAGTCAACCCATCCAATGCTTAAGATTGAATGCTAATCTTAACCAGTACATATGTCCTATAACGTTAAGCATCGTTCACAGGTCCTGTGAAATCTTCATGTCCTTGAGAGTGACTTTGCAGCATGCCCATCCAATGCATGACATTTCATTAGACATACATGCTAGTGAATCTCAACCTTGAAGGCAAATCTTCACCAACATGTACATCATCCAATGATGCGTCGGGCATATGACAGATGAGAAAAAATAGGATGAGAATTATTCAGTCTATTATAGGTGGATTATAGGCTGTCGGATCTGAATATTGAATGTTGCTACAGGTAGATTATATGCCCAATTCAAATCCGACGACATATAATCCACCTGCCGCAACATTCAATATTCATATCCGACAACCTATAATCCACTTGTCACAACATTCAATGCTATGTAGCAGGATGGATATTGGTTACCATATACAACAGTGAAAAATATACTTAGGCTCTATTTTTCGGTGGCCAATATCCATCCTGCTACGCAACATTGAATAACCTTAACTCTGTGATTGTCCACGAGACTAATCAAAGGGATAATCTTCACATCTGTCAATTTCTGCTTGCTCTTGCTTGAATTGGTTAATGATCGCCCATCCCATGGCAAGAAAATACAAATAGCTTCTATTCTTCCAGAACAAGAACATATGACCTTCTCAACGCATCTTCCAACTACTCTAGAGGCTTTCTGGTTTTCAGGATATTTCTTCAACTACAATTGTGGAAAAATTTGGTAAATGCAGCCAAATATCTCCAAATTTCAATGTACTTGGATGCGCATAAAAAACATATAGCCTCGATGACCTTCGACCGCTTCCTTTTACCTTCATCTAAGCACTTTAACGCTTTCGTTAAACTGCAAGACACCATTACTCATCCCTCTTGTACAATTCAAAGCCAAAGTGCTTCTGAAATGCAAGGCTCATCCACCGATAACATAATCTTTAAATCCCACACATTATTATTTATACTCCAAGCTTCTGATTCTCAACATCTAAAATAAAAATTCACTACTCAAAGCCAAAACTGTATCAAATTTTCAAAGATCGGAGCTGGCATTTACAATCCCTACATAAAGCTCACAAAATAAAGTTATGCTGCCGCAATTTCATGTTTCAGAGCAATTAAATTCACAAGATTATGCTACCTTTTAAGCTCTGTTTCCACAAACCTTGCATTCAACACTCTAAACTCTCTCGTATTAAAGAATCCAACTCAAATTTAACAGGATTCAAAGCCTAGACTTAGTTTTGAGAAGCAGTGCCTTCTTTTCCAGTTGCATTTTCGCCGCCTCTTTCGCTACAGTGCAATCAAATCAAAGTTTTGTGTTTTTCACTTGCGCTCCTTCTAAATTTGTTTCTCTTTTTGCTCCTCCCGTAATAATCATCCAATGCGCTGCTTCTTCTGGCTTTCCGGACGTCACTTTGTATCTCATCCAGTTCACTCAAGCCTGGAATTTCAAATCCTCCCTGCCAGTTAATTTTTTTTTAATGAGGGTTATAAATTTTTAATCCCTTTGCACATTCATAAAGTATCATTTGGTACTTTGACCCATGAGGTGTAGATGTGTGGGGTTTAGTTCCCATCAGGTCATAGGCTTAAACCTTATGGGAGGGGTTGAGTGTGGGAGTCATTTGTGGGGATTAAAACTATTCCACTTAGTATTAAGATGTGATCGAGTTTTGCACAATCACTTAGTATTGACATCATATCTCACTCATGGACAGATTGTTTTTCCATCCAACATTAAGCTGGTAAAAAAAAACAAAAATCATTTATTACTTTAACAATGTTAAGAGAAGATTATAAACGAATTCATAAAATATCATTTGTTACTTTGATGATGTTAAGAGCAGATTAGGGAGGAAACATATAGGTTAATTCAATATTATTAATCCCATAAATAAGATAGAGCATATCCCCACACAAAACAATCTTGCAATATGTAAGTTAAGTTATACTTATCATTCTGAGAATTAAGAGTTTACTAGAAATTATATTTCATTTCAGTCAGCCATGTAAATCAAGTTATTTGGTTTTTTATTACTGGTAATGTTACTAATAATGATGATGGGCAGTGCTGCAAGCGCACCAAATACAAATTTCATATCATCTACTTGTAACACCGATAAAATAAACCATAATAACAGAAAACATAATAAGATTAGATGGGAGACGGCTAATATACAACTAAGACGATTTAAAGATTTAATTCCAATTTGACACTTCAAAAAATTTCGTTCATGTCATTTTTGAAGTTTCAATTTTTTTTTTTATTATCAATCAAATACTTTTAAAAACCATAAAATGTTCATGAGTGAGTACATTGTTTCCACTATGTAGACCCTCAATTTGTATTAAATAGATTTCATGGATAGTTTTTTTGGTTCAGAATTGTATTCTCTAAATTTTATTTAGGATAGTTTATTGGGTAGTTTATATGTTTCTCTTTTTTATTTTTATTTTTTTTTGGAATTTTTGTCTAAAATCTAGCAAAAAATTATTAGATTCAGAGATTTTAGTGATTATTTCTGTTTAATTCGAGTGTCTCATAGATTTTTCAGCACGCTGAATCCATTTTTGCATTCAGAAATGGATTTTAAACAACAAAAAATAGTGATTTTGGATGCTATAGTATATACTTTTGTTTTAACTTTTTTTTGGGTAATATTATCCATTTAATTTTTTTTCAAATTAAATAAAAAATTGTTAAATTTGTAAATTCAAAATCAGATAAAAAAATGTAACTATTTTTTCCTAGGAAATTTGCTCTAAATTGAAAAATTGTTAGATTAGTAGATTTGAGTGATTATTTCTATATAATCAGAATACCCAACAATTTTTCAGCATGCTGAAATCATTTCTACATTCAAAAATGAATTTTGAATAACAAAAAATAATGATTAATATAAATTTATATTAACTAATTCCTGCCTTAAAAAAAAAAACATTTCATACACAACTCTACTAAAAAAAAAATTGTTAAACCTACCAATTAAGTGACTATATATAATAAAAAAAACGTAATATAAACGTTCTAAAATGAGCCAAACAGTATTACAGTGAAAATGCCAAAACATACAACTTCACACAACGCCAGAATCCGGATGTGTGGGCATGTGATTGGACCAATTTACTTTAATCCTCTAATACGGTTCTAAAGACTTTTCACAGCTGCAATCTTATACGGTCCTGAACGTTTATTTAGTATTAAAACTATACGGTCCTGCACATTTATTTATTATTAAAACTACGGTGACGGTAGATATTGATCGCCACATTTATTAAATCAATAGAAGTACAGATATTTAGTGATGGTCATCATGAATGGATAGATGACAAATGTTTTGTTCTTTTTAAATCTAATAATATAAAACTAGTCTTATCATGAATATTAATCAATTAAAAAATAAATTTTTAATTAAAATATTTAATTTTATATAAATTAAAAAAAAATTTCACAATACAAATTAATTAGAAGACAACTGTGCACAAATTATAAGATACTCTGTAATAATATGCGTGCGTAAAGTACACAGACACACCTGGCACAGGGAGCCAGCTGTCCCGGTTTCCTGCGCAGGCGGGACAGCTGGCACCACCAACAGCAAATGTATGCTTGTTTTGATAACTTGTTTTGATAATATAACAGGATCCAACCTTTTTTATTTAAAAAAAAAAAAATATGCCTGCGTAAAGTTATATAAAATGGTCATTTAGTTTTTATTGAGTGAATGAAGATAGTTGAGAGGTAGATGCAATGGATCCGACGGTGACACGTAAATCCATAGACGCCAGCTCTCCTGAATCTCAAGGAAGAAAATGGCTTCAGGGCTTGGGTGCAGATGGCCGATCTTTTCTGCCTCCTGAATATCAGAACAGCGGTTTTAATGATAGTCTGAGTCTCCGCCATCTGAAGGTTGATCGAGTGGAGTCTGGCCTTGTCATAGCTACCCTTACTGTCAAGCCTTCTATAACGGTAATCTCAGGCGCCCCTGTAATTTGTTTTTCTATGAACAGAAGCATTTTACAATTTATTCTATTCTCGTTGTATTTGAGGTGGCTTCTTATTCCTGATCGTTAGGATCACAAAGAGAAGTATATATATATATATATAATAATGTGGTGTTTTTGTATTGTCCTAATGATACAATGTGGATGGCTCTACATTACACTATGGCAGAATGGATATAATACATTGCATGGAGGGGCGTCGGCAACTGTTGCAAGTATTGTAGCCATGGCTGCTGTAAAGACACTTAGCGGAGCAGATAAAACATTTTCACTATCTGAAATGGGTATATCTTACATCTCTGCAGCGAGTATTAACGTGAGTGGCTTCAACATAATTCTTCTGAGTTTTACATGTCTCTTTTTTCTTTTTTTTCACAGTATTGTCGAGTATTGTTGGAATATTGGTGCTCAACAATAAGACCATGTTATAGATTTATTTAAGGATACAATATGTTATTCACAGATAATTGAACTTGGGTTTCTTCTCAACCATCCAAGCCACATCCAATAAACTTCCCACTCTTCAATTATATTAGTAAACCCTGATTTGGTTTTATTTGAGAAATATATACAGTTAAATGTTATTAGAGTTTAGTTATAAATGTATAAATAAGGATTAGCTGTGGCATTTTGATCAAATTGCCATGAGTCCAAACATAGTTTCAGACTATCTCTACAAACCCTCTTTGTACTTAATAATGTCCACTTTCGCAGTCATGTATGTCCAAGCAGATAGACATGGTAACGTAGACCAGGTAGGTTTTTGATGCATAAACTAGAAGTAGCAAATGGATTGTACATAAATGCAATGCATCTGGAACTTTGGAACTTTGTTGAGAAAAAAAATGTAACGTTAAAGTCCTAAGCATCTATGACAATTCTATCTGGTAATTAAGGTTTTCATCATGCATGTTATAACAACTGCCATTACCGATGCGTTTGTCTGCCACATATTCGACCAAAAGTTCTCTTTTAGAGTTTTTGAAAAGGCCATGTAGATATTTAATTGAGAGAAGATATTTAATTGAGAGAAGGATCATAAGTTTCCCCATAATCTGTTTATTAGTATATCCACAAAACTTTTTTTATTTTTTATTTATTTAAGAAGATGAGTTTAATTTTGTTCTAAATTCAGTCAGAAATTGTTGAATATTGTTGAATCTGGAGATTTAAGAGAGGTTAAGTTTATATGATCAGAGTGTTTAGGGTTTTCAAGACAGTGAATCTATTTATACATTTAGAAATGCAATTTAAATAACAGAAAATTGAGATTTTATCTAAATTTGTATCTTCTGATTTAGGTGAAAAATACAAAAAATTAAAACAACAATCCAATATAACAGTATAGACCCATCTTAATTCAGGATCTCTAGAGGTGCAAACCCTTTCTCCTTTATCATTTTTAAAACAAAAAGTTAGAAGAAACATATACAATTTTCATTTACTTCAATTTTTTTATTATTATTTAAAAGCGACACTTATCAACTTCAAATTAGACACAGAATCACATATCAAACTAGGCTGTAAAATGAACCTCTCAACTCAACAATTGTATAACAAGGGAAACTGAGAAACAGCAAATAACCATGCCAAACATGAATAGCAACTCAACAATTGTATAACAAGGGAAACTGAGAAACAGCAAATAACCATGCCAAACATGAATAGCACCCAGCTAGAGCAGCATAAGTGTTAAGATTGTCTAATTAAGCCTAAACCCATCGAGAGCAGCAGCAGGAGTGTCAGAGTGTAATTAAGCCTAATTCATGTAGCTTTTGTTCAGTGAGCCAAGAATCGTTTTAATCTCTTGTTCAGTGAGCTAAGAATCGTTTAAATCTGAGTCTTGAAGTAACATCCAACAATGAAGGAACTTTTGAATCTTTTAAACTTTTCGGTACGAGTAATTGAGTGCGGTAAAGAACCTTTGGCAATTAAGCTTTGTTTTTACTCTTTCAATTAAGCTTGATTCGAAAAAACCTTTGGAAATTTTTAAAGCTGGGGAAGGTGATTTCGACTGCAAGGTGCCGTCACGTGAGTGCTACAAAAACCCTACGATATTTCATACGCGAGCTACAAAAACCCTACGATAGTCCATACGCTCATCGAGAAAAGTGCCCATATCCAAGTCCAAGTGCATCATCTGTACGAGGGCAGTCACGTGAGTGCTACAAAAACCTACGATATTCCGTCACGTGAGTGCTACAAAAACCCTACGATAGCCCATACGCTCATCGAGAAAAGTGTCCATATCCAAGTCCAAGTGCATCATCTGTACGGGGGCAGTCACGTGTGTGCTACAAAAACCTACGAAATTCCATACGCTCATCGAGAAAAGTGTCCATATCCAAGTCCAAGTGCATCATCTGTACGAGGGCCGTCACGTGAGTGCTACAAAAACCCTACGATAGTCCATACGCTCATCGAGAAAAGTGTCCATATTCAAGTCCAAGTGCATCATCTGTACGAGGGTGGTAATCTACGATCAAAATCAAACCTTCAAGCCCTTTCAAGCGGTTAAAATCGTCTCAGATGGGTTAATTCAGAAAATATCTTTCAAAAGAAATGTAAATATTTGAAATTGAATAATAAATATTATAAATTTTCAAAAAATAGAGTTCCATTTTAAGAGTTTATTAATGTTTTCATTCTCAAATCTTGGTGGCTAAATGAGTATTGTACCTTCCATATTATCATATTATATGAAGATGAATGTGAATCATGCTCAAATTTTAAAATTCAATTCTTATTATTTGCTTTTCACATTAAAAAATAAAATCATCTCTATTCTTTTTAATTCTCATTTATTTCTTTATATTGTGTATTTTTCAACAATATTAAATCCGTCCTATAAGTAGATTTGGGTATTTCTAAATTCTCAAGTGAATTCATGTATTATGAAGATTTTTAATTCTTGTGGATATGAGAATTTTTAT
This sequence comes from Picea engelmannii, assembly GCA_009831015.1. Classification (NCBI taxonomy): domain Eukaryota; kingdom Viridiplantae; phylum Streptophyta; class Pinopsida; order Pinales; family Pinaceae; genus Picea; species Picea engelmannii. Next base: position 175,765 of record ML804681.1, on the reverse strand, counting down.
ATTTTCCTTATATCTTGGTAGCAAAACACCAAAACAATTAGTGAAGGGTTATGGGTATAATTGAGAATTTTAATCTTTGCCTCCACTCTAGCAAAACATCAAAATAATTAATACAGTTAGTGAGGGGTCGGGGGTGTAATTGTAGTGGCATCACAAGCTTATTAACAAGATTAAGTGTGATTGTGTGGTTTAATGACAATTTTGAAGAGTAGACCTTGTATCAAGTGGTTGGGAAGAGAACAATCTCGGGGCCCAGGCTTAGACACCACACGTTGCCTCTACCAACCACCGTGACCACGTGCCCCCACATCATGCCTCGACCTCTGCATAACTCCATCACCCATGCCCTGCTTTGTCCGGCCTTCAAGTAGTCCCCTCACCACACTCCGTCGGTACTTGGGTTGCAGCTCGCATGTACTCCCCTAGGCACAGACATTATGGCTCTGACCATCACGCTAGGAGTTACCATAACTCCATCTCGATTGGCCCTCTCCCGATGATGATTATTACCTCTCGAATGGTGCTGTGTATTTTACCCTGCCACCCTCTGCTATAGTCCAGGCTCTCTGTGGAATTCTTTCTGCAACTTACGGGCTCTTTGTGCAACTCCCCCCACACCCTGCCCTGCATTTCTCTGATCTCTGCTCCCATTTCAGTCACCCTTAATCCTGTCAACTCCCCTCTCCCAGCCTCCACAATGGCACGCAATGGAAGGCATAGACACGGATGAGATCGAGGAAGCTCTTCCTCGACCCGTCGACAGACTGGTTCTCGACCACTCGTCGCAGTTGAGCATGTTGCAGAGGGTTACCGAGAGCACACCCCTCCAAACATCCAAGTTGATATCGACCTGGTGGAGGCCGACGTTCGATTTCTTCAAGGTTTTGTGACGCAGGATGAAATTCAAGCAGAAGTCAGCTCGTGGATCAAGGATACTGGGGGGTTCGGGCCAGGGAGTCCCAATACTTCCGAACCATTGAACTCTATTGGCACTTGAAGTTGATCATGGGTCGGGCGTTGGCTGATAGGAAGGAGGAAAAGGAGGAGCTCGCCCTCCAACTAGATGAAATTCAAGCACATGTGATGTTTTTGGACACCAAGCTCAACCTCTTGGGCAAGCAACTTGCTGGTATGAACCTGGAAATAATCATTGTGCCTGCTCCTTGGGTGCGCCATGAGGATGGGCTTTCTCACTCATAATCTAACATGTCTATTTTCATTTTGTCAATTCTGTTCCACTTTTTTTGACAAGGGCATAGGACCCATCATAGCCATTTCTTAGATAAACAATCTCATCATGAGCTTCTCAAGCACAATATCTGTTTTAACTGTAGTAGTGGTAGGTTTTCCAACTTTTCTAGATAGTTCTCTTATGAAAAAATAGACAAACTTATGCATTGTTGTTGCTCTGGTTTCCCAAGTGGCAGACCAACAACATGCTTTTTTGTAACTCTTTCTCTAATAATATAATTTGCCCATGATCACTTATAAAAAAAAGACAATTTTGAAGAGCAAACAATAGACATTGAGTGAACCCAATGAAATGAAGTCATCTCTCTTTCTTCATGTTTACATATTCCATCTCTTTAAAAGTAACTAACATGTTGATTCATAGTTATTTTGTTAGATTGGTAATGCTATGTGCCTACCATTTATAAGTCATGACATTATTATAGTATTGGTATCTAATATTTGTTTAGTATTTGAACACATTCATTGGCTTCTGGACCACTTAGTAAGTAGTTTCTTACATCCCCATTATTGCAATAGCTACTTAATGGGAACAAAACACATAATTTGTATTTAAAGGAAAACCTCTCAACAATCCACCGATCGTGTATGGGTTTATTCGAGCTTATTGTAAAGATAATGCATAGTTTCTATTTGTTTCACACAAAACTATGTTGATGATTTTGTTTGAGATAAATATGTTTGATTAAGCTAGTGAAATTTTCTAACTTGTATGTTCTTGATTAAGTTTAGATATGGACCTACATAAAATGGACATTGTCAATATTACACAACCTAAATTATTTGATTAAGTTTAGATATGGACCTACACAAAATGGACATTGTCAATATTACACAACCTAAAATTAAGATTTCAATAGTGATAATTGTGATTCTATTGATTCAATTTTCTGCATCAAATCCTCACTTTGACCATTCCCAGTTTCCCAATTCTATGTATCTTTATTGATCCCACTCTTTCACTTTCTTATTCGTGTTTCCAACAAAATTTACATCGGTGTGATGATATTTGAAGCGTCAAATATTTTGAGAATGCCTCATAGCTCAATTCCCTCAGCCTCATCCCAAGCCCAAGACCAATCAAACATATCCTTTAAGAAGACTACAGATTCTTAAAAAAGATACAATGAAGGTAGCATAATTCATTATGCTCTAACCTCCACTTTGTCACGCATTTTTGCATGGTTTGAGAGATAAAGTGAACAATTAGTCAATTGGGTTTAGCTCGGTGGTTGGGAGGAATGATTGTTATCCTCCCCACCCAAGTTCAATTTCTGCAAGTGACATGTTGAGCTCATAATGAGTATATTGTTGTAATGGCTTTGAGCCTCTTGATGAGTAATTTCCTTTAGTTTTGTGTTTTTATGGATCTTAGGAAGCTCCAAATCATAAAATCATTAGCCTAAATAATAAGGAATGGAAGCAATCATGATAGATATGAATGTTCCTAGAGCCCTATAAAGCAAGTAGGTTCTCTCCATGTCTCTTATAATATTTTGATAGAATTATCACCCTTCAAGAAAGGCCCCAAGGTCTATTAAAATTTCTTCTTTTTCTAATGAGATACACATCGAACATTATTCCCATGGTTAAACATTATTGTGATATGCTCAAGATATGAATCCAACATGCAATGGGGTGCCCAAAAAAATGTTCGATTATGAGGTTGTGTTTAAAGCTTTATAATTGTCATTTTTAACACTTTGTTATTTTCATGGCTAAATGTTTATGATTCTTTTTCACTTTTAATGTCCATATAAACCACTAAAAAGTTACATTTGAAACGACAAACTATGTACTTATTATTGAAATTACATCTTATTTATTTGGGGGTTCGTTAACTTTTAACATTGTAAAAAATTGAAAGGGTAATTTTTTTTTTTTGAAATATGTACCAAGTTTACTCTTGTCAATTGAAGTACAATTTATTATAAAACATCTCAATATGGAAGGGCTGGGTGAAAATATGCTCTTCAACTTGAAATCAAGGATAGCCCTTCAAATTTGATCATTGGTGGTAATGAAAACTACCCATAGAAGGCGGTCTTGATGGTGCCCAACACATATGTGACTTATTAATCCTTGCCTATAGGATACAAGGATTGTAAGAAAATGGATGCTTTTTGTTATGTCTTTTGAGCACAAATCAAACTTTTTAATACAAATTTGATCAAAGTTTGTTTTGTTGGTAGATGTATAAAATGTTTTCTCAGTAAACATTTTGTTAGTCTTATTTGACCTCATATGAAGGTGACTTTCACTTATCAATTGATTTTCAATGTTTCAACTTAGGATAAGTTTCAAAAAATGGTGAGAGTGTCAATGTTCAATGCATTAATGCTATCTCTCACTTGGCATTAGTTCTTTAGCATTTTATTTTAGGATGCATTTTTCATACCGTGGCGATATTATTGTTTAGAGGTGTTAAAACACATATTAATTAAGTTGTAATGTTTATTAGTATAAGTGGTGAGAAGACATCTAGAAGCCGAATTAAATGTGGTAGTTGGCAGAGATGGTGTTGACTACAGAAAAATACCAAGAAACTTCAAGAAATAGTTGGAAGCTCTCGAGGCTTCGAGATAGACTTGTTGCATGTAAAATTTTCAATAAATTGACTTCAATAGAACCCATTCCGCATCGTTTCAGTTTCAATTGAGTTGTGTATTCATTTCCCTTTTCTGTGTTGTTTTGATTTCGTGTTTTGTTCTTCCTGCTCTCTTCATGGTATCAGAGCACTGTTGATATTGGGTTGTCCGTTGAGATGAATGTTGTTTGTTGCTTGAAGATTGAATTAAGTGTTGTTCGTTGCCTGAAGTGTTTCCTGCTTGGTAGATAAACGTGGAGGTGTTGTAAAATGAATTGTTCTTTGTGCTAGCAGCATAGATGCAGAGAAAAGCTCGTGAATGCAGAAGCGGGAAGATGAGATTGACTGTGAAGGAGGTTGTGTTGGGGTGAGGAAGCGACCACAAGGAGGGTGAGCTCTATTTTTCTCAAATCACAAAAAATTGATGAAGTTTATTTTTGGGGGTTAACCATTGGGTTCTCAGAGTTCTCATAGTCTCTTTTTTAAATAATAATAAGGAAATTTAAAATAACAGAAAGGGATATTTTCAATGTTATTTTTTGTGTTATTGTGTGAAGAAGGGACAATTTCTGTGTGGAGTATTTTTTATTTTCTCATTGATAAAATGGCCATTAACATGGGTATAATTCCAGAAATTAAGTTAAATGGGAAAATTTATAATGACTGGGTGCATAAAATAGAGCCATTTTTAACGATGAGGAAGCAATATGATTTGGTTAGTGGGAAAGTGGCCCTTCCTACTGAACAAAATGCTCTTGAAAAATGGGATCAAAGAAATAAGGAAGTTGGTGCATATATTAAAATTTGTGTCTGATGAAGTATTTGCAGAAATTAAAAATTTAAGAGAAGGCACTGAAATATGGAAGGTACTTAAGAAATTGTATCGTAATAAAAGTGAATCATGGATCTTAAATCTTACTAGTGATTTAGATAATTTGAAGTTGTCTAATAATCAAGAAATTGCACCTCATCTAACCAAGTTGAAAGATATGCGTAATGAATTAGAGAGTCTTGGCAAAACATTGGAAGAAAAAGAGTTTGTCCATATCATCATTTGGAGCCTTCCTAGTTCCTATCAACCTTTCATTAGAGGGCTTGACACATCTGATAAAATCCCCACTATTTATGTAGCTAATCTTACTGCCAAGTTATTGCAAGAAGAGCAACGCCTAGCAAAGGAAAGGGAGTTATCTAATGATGAAAGTCATGCACTTGTCTCCAAGGGAAGATCAACTCAATATACAAAGAAATTCAATGATAAGATAGGTCAATTTTCAAAGCAACTTGAAGAAAAGAAGCATCCTTATAGATTTAATAATAATTGTAATTATTGTGGGAAGCCAGGGCATTATGTGAAGGATTGTCGCAAAAAGCAATGGGACATGCAACAAAAAAAACTAAAATTTTCAAATCATAAAAACGCTATAAGAGAAAAAGGT
>ML804681.1:91951-132244 GCA_009831015.1 Picea engelmannii | reverse complement strand
GACTTGGTGTACGTCCACTACAATCTCCGACTTTGGATGAGGCAGATAGAGAAAGAGCTAGAAGTGGATGCCATTTCTTTGGACAATATTGATATATTGTCTAAGTGGAGGGTGGAGATTGAGGTGCCTCTCTTGGATGAGGCACCTGCATGGTTAGAGGAAGGGGACCAGGAGCAACAACACCAGGAGGAGGAGGAGGAGATTCATCCATACACCATGGAGGATGATGAGCTAGTTGAAAGTGGAACACCACTTTCTACACATATTGGAGTTGTTAGTCCTCCATCTAGCGTTGATGTTCGACCAGGACCTTCTGCCTCTAGTTCAAGGCTTGGAAAACAACCCCTGATTTTATCCCGTAAAAGGGGGAGAGGGCATTGATAATTTGATACCATATAGCTAGTTGCTAGTTTTGGGACATATACATTTATATGTTGGATCATTGATGTCATTTTGTATTGATTTATGATGTTGTTGTTGCTTTATATATTGAAAAATGTTTAAAATTTTGAAAAAAAAATGAATAAATTATGTATTTTTTAATGTTTGTTGAGTTTTTTCGATTTTTCCGCTTTTGCCGTCGTCGAGTTTTTCCACTAGGTTTGGAGTTTTTTCCCCAAATATTTTACTAAATTGTTCCCACATTTTAGCAAAAAATTATTTTAATCGATAATATGAAGCTAAGAATCTGAAAGAAACAATCGAAGGATAGACTTAGCTCTTTCCTCCTTTTTCTCTCATTCAATTAATTGCTTGGGATCTATAGGTCTTTTTCCGTACCATAGGCAATATTCCATAAATTCTTATGCATTATCTGCCACTGAAAATTTACCTTCCATCTATGGAAATTATGACCATTAAATTTTTCCACACTATATTCTCCATGTTAAAAAAAAACTTAAAATTATTACGTTGCACAACAACAAGAAAGGCGATGACTTCTTTCACATAGTTGACTCTCCTACAGCACGACACCAGAGATCTTGGCGCCCACGATAAAACCAATGGAAATGGGAGCAATGGTGCCCAAGTCACCCTCTTTTGGCCAGAAGAAATCGTTGTGTAAGACCAAGGATGCTCTACGCTGTGTGTGCTTTCTCAACGTAATTTATCCACATTCTCTAACACTGAATTGTTCTGGCAACGAACACTCCAACGGTATGTTCTTGTAGACAATGAGAAAACAACCACAACATTATACTTGTGTACAGTGGAAACGATAGCATCTGAGAGAAGTGGAAAAACTCATTGTGTGGCCTTATGTTCAAAACCCTGCAACAACAATCTCATAGACAGCGAAACACGATGTCTCTTTTGACTTGAGAAGTGGCGGTAAAGGTATATTTACTGTGTAATCTTGCAACACGCGACTTCTTTCCAATGCTTTATAACTGCAGCTTCAAAGGCGGATTTCCTCCTCAAGATCGCATAAAGCCTCACTGTGAAGCTCCTCCATGCTTCCGCTGCGCAATTATGATTTAGCTGTGTGGCTCACGTCCTCCAGCGTGCAGCGATTTGCAGCAAACCCACGTGCACAACTATGATACCAAATTGGAAAATTAGCTCATATAGAAAATCATATTAGGCACAAAACTCACACACATGTTATTGATGAAGTGAACGGTTACATACTGACTTCTATAAAACTAGCACAGCCGCTAACTCGCGGCTGAGAACGCCGAAAGGTAGCGGCTTAGAACGTGTGTCCCCAATACATTGAGAATGTGTGCTCCCAATATAAAACGTTTGTGGTAATCCGTCTGTGGTAATATGAAACATTTGACTGTATTAGATTGATAAATGGAACGTGGCAATTACATATCCTTACAGTAATTTTTTAATGTGATTAGGTAAATGTTAAAAAGTAATTTTTTTATGTGATTAGGTACATGTTAAAAAGTAAACATGTTAACGGATGCCTTGATAAATGCAAGAAAGTTATAAACAATAAATCTGATCCATTGATTTTGGAGGACGACTAAGAATATGCCAACATCTTCAATGCATAGCCATCAGATTAGGGTTTAAAGTTAAATAAGGTTAAAAGATCATTAATTGTGCCCATTGTCAATAGGTGTACGCCTTTCGACGTAACTAGATTCAAAGCAAATGATTTTGATTAGCTAAAAATAATTAATCTAAAAGTTTTGTAATAACTTACACTAATAATAACTCGTAGTAGTAATGGAGACATTATCTCCAACAATTATTAGTACCAAAAAATGTTTTGAAAGTTGTAAAATGGTTTAATAACTCAGAGTAATAATGGAGGCATTATCTCCAACAATTATTAGAAACAAAGAATGTTTTAGTCGCTAACTCGCGGTTGGTGCTTACGACTGTTAAACTTACCGCTGTTAAAAATGCAAGCATGCATTGTAAACTAGCACAAATAACTGGCGTGCACAGAAACGCTGCCACCAAACGTCAGTCAATAGAAATATGAAACGCAGATGAAATCAGAGCCATTCATTTATTGTGACGACTAAGAATATTCTAGGCATATTTAATCTCGTCCATATAAAACATATTAAGAACTAAAAACATATTAAATATGCCCATCGTCAATATGTATACGCCTTTCGACATAATTACAACGAATTTAAATTTAAATAAGGAATAAATATGTTACAACGAATTTAAATTTAAATACCATTGATTCATTATTTATTTATATTGGAATGAATTTCATTATGAATATCATCACTCCATATATGCCAGGGACATATAAATATATTTTGGAGAGTTGTAAAAGAATGTTTTGAAAGTTGTAAAATGGCTTAAATAGGTAGAAAGTAATAAATATATTACAATGAATTTAAATTTAAATAAAGAATAAATATATTACAACGAATTTAAATTTAAATATCATTGATTCATTATTTATTTATATTGGAATGAATTTCATCATGAATATCATCACTCCATATATGCAAAGGATATATAAATATATTTTGGAAAGTTGTAAAATGGCTTAACCGTAGAAATAAATAAATATATTTTCAACTAATTTAAATTTAAATACTATTTATCCATTATTTATTTATATTGAAATGAATTTGAATATCAATACTTTTAAGTTATGTCAAAGAAAATATGGGAGAAAGAAAATATGGGAGAATGTACTTTAGTCAAGTATTTATGGTTGAAGTTAGAAAAGGTATATCAAGATAAAGAAGACAATTTCATCAAGGACAAGAAGGTAAAGACTCTCCAAATTCTTCTCATGATAATGCTTCTAGTGAAGTTGAAAGTTCTCTTACAAATGAAGAAGAAAATATAGTAGAAGTTTGTGCAGATGAAGAAGAAGAAGAGTGGTTGAAGTTTAAAGAAAAAGTTGTTTTTGAATTAAGTGATGTTAGCATGGAAATAGGACATTATTCAATTGCTTCTGAGTATCTTGAAAAGTGCATTAATAAAGTCCTAGAAAAGTACCCAAATCATGTCATGGAACTAAAGAAAATGCTCAAAGAACAAGAAGAAGGTAAAAAAACTTAATTAGAAGAAAAAGAAGAAGAGATCAAAAGACTAAAGAATGAAATAGAAGAAAAGAAGAAGGTAAATGATGAACTTAACAAAAGTCTTGAAGTTAATGTCAATCTAAAGACCAAAATTGAAGAAGCCAAAAGAATAGAGGAACTATTGAAGAAGCAAGTAAATGAAAATAAGAGTCGTGCCATAAGTTGGAAGATGAAGTTGTTGATCTTAGAAAGAAAGTAGAGAAGTCAAACACTCACATCAAGTTCATGAACAATTCAACAATCTTGGATGAGATCCTAGATAGCCAAAGATCTCCAAATAATAAATCATGGCTTGGATACAACAAGGAAGCTATACATATTGAAGCTAGAACTTCTAAGAAGTATGAGGTAAGTCCTTCACTCTCAAAGGGTGGCAGCAATGTTGCAATTCATCCATCTACACAAAGCAAGGAAACTTTCAAAAGAACAAAGCAAGGAAGACATCAAAAAACCATATTTACACCTCAAAGCAAATTCAGAAGAGAGACACCTTCAAGGTGGACACCAAAGTAAAGGTATGAAAATGTTTTTCATGGTCACTGCTTCTCATGTAATGAATATGGTCATAAAGTTTTGGATTGCAGACATAATGCAAGGAAAGATAATGGAAAGTTTCATAACACCCTAAGGTGTTGGAGATGTAATCAAGTGGGACACATTGCTGCTCATTGAAACACCATGAGATGCTATAGCTGCAGTAGGTTTGGCCACAAATCCCAGGATTGTTGGAACACAAGAAAACAGTCCATGAAGAGTGCTTCATATAGAACGACAAGAAGAACACATGAAGTTAGGCAGGAAGACAGTGCTGGAAATATGGAAGCTCAGAGCTCAAGTTCTAAGAAGTTGATACACGTTCAGAAGTGGGTGAAGAAGACTGAACAACCAGAACATAAAGACATCCATAAGGCAAGCTCAAGCTTGACATTTTCAAAAGCATATGTGGGCTCATGTGGAAGAAGTCACGTACATACGTGATTTGACCTATAGATAGGTCGCGTACATATGCGAGTTGTCTGTGTAACAAGCCGTGTATCTGTGGTAAAAGCCTAGAAAAGAAGGCTATGTATATGAGATGCAATGTGATTTGATGATATAACTTTGTTTTGCAGGATCTGACATGGTTTGTTGTAGGTTTTCATGATCATATGGTTGCATGTATGTTTAATGTATGTATGGTGATGACATATGGTTGAGTGTTGAAGCATATGCTTGATGCCTATCCTGGATGCGTGATACTAACTCTAGAGTATGGATTGAGGCATTTTCTGTTGAGGAACAATGTTGGTTATGACAGTGAAGTTATGGCACTTTGGTTATGAGATATATCATGATGATGTGATGCTAGCTAGAGATATCATTGATCTATTGAGACACACTTCTGGTACATATTTAGAGATAATATTGGATACTTAGTATTTGTTGTATTGAATGGTGGTTGAGGCAGATCTGTTATGGTACATCACTGGTACATATGTGAGCTCCATTGATATATCTTATGATGTATTATTAGAGGCATATTTGTTGGATGTTTTTGGTGCATGTATTTGGCATGTGGTTGAGATACATATTGGGACATGTAGTTGATGAGGTGACTATGTTGTACATCATTGATGAGTCATACACACTTGGTACATTGGTTAAGGAACTTGCTAGCAGTATGATTGGCACATGGTTTATGGTTGATATGAGATGCATGTATGGGAACACATCTTGACTATGGTTCATATTATTGAGGTTTAGTGCATGGATGATGCACTTGCTTGATACTAGTGGTGATACATGTTTGATGCATTTATAGATTGTGGGTGATAGTACTTGGTTAAAGTACATCATTGGTATTACTTGTTTAGCATATACTTTGGTACATGATGTATGGGATAATTGAGATACTTGTTGTGGTGTTTGGTTGATACATTATTTGATGCTTGATGGTTGAGATACATATCTTGACACATAGTTTGTTGCACTTGGTTTATGATAGAGACATATCATATGTGATATGACACTTGTTTGAGGCACATGGTTGGCGTGTCGACAATGTTATTGGTACATTAATAGAGGCACTTGTTGATGATCCTCATATATGCTTGGTACATTTTTGGCACATATTATTGGCATATATACTTCATTTATGAGATCTTATTGTATGGTGTTGATGTGCATGGTTGGAACATGGTATGACACATGATGTACATGGTTGATGTTTTGTTCATGATTCTCTATTCACAATTGACATATCTTTTTGCTTCATAAAGTATGGTATGGCATGAGTCTGATGCATGGACAGGTCTAAGGATCGTCATAGGAAGAGCAGATCATTCTTGAGCAGTTGATCTATGTTTCGCTTGAGCAGTAGCATTTACAACATAAGCAAATTGCAATAACAACATATTGTTCATCTTGCAGAGAAGATAGGGGGAGACATACCCACAGGGGGCATTATTCCTCTTCCCTTGATTGGTTGCAACAACATGATTCCAGGAGGAGAGATTCATCAGATGAATGATATAGAGATAGATGCTTGGAGAGGCATGTTTCGAGGGGGAGTGATGGTCATAGGGGGAGCATGAGAGATATCTCTTCAACATTGCATCAGAATGATATCCCTTGTTCAAAAGGGGAGAGATTATTCAGAGGAAGCTCAAAGGCATCTAGAGAGGGGAGTAGCCCCAAGGAGATAACTACCCTTTGTCATTGATGTCAAAGGGGGAGAGATAGTCACATTGATGTGATTGAAATGACTATTGATGAAGAGCAGTGCCATGTCTACATGTTGCCATCAATGTTGGTATTGCCATCAATGCCAAAGGGGGAGATTGTTGCATTATGTTGTCATTGATGTCAAAGGATTGATGTCATAATGATGTGTTGAACTTATGTCATTGATGTCATGTCATGGATGATAGGAAGTACCAAATGGATGAACTCCAAAGTGGTACCCTTATGGTGAAATCTCTCACGGGAATATGCTTTGTAAAGTACAAATGGTTAAGTGGTTGAGTCATCTTAGATGTGTGGTTAAGGAACCCAAGGATTGATTGTGGAATATTGTAATGAAGATCCATGAATTTGTAAGTGAGGCTATTCTATATGGATAGTGCTCGTCATGCCATTTCTGGCGATATGTGGAACATCACTTAACTCCTCATGGTTAGAGATTTGTGGCCTTGTGAATTTGGAGAACCCTCATGTGTTGTCTAGATGCCCCTAGAAGGTCAAAGAAGTCAAATTATTCTAGAAGCTCCTAGAAGAAAGTTGACTAGTCAAAATGATTAGTCATGCATTAAGTGGTTGCAACAAGAAAACAATTAAAAATAAATTAGTTGCAACTAGAAGCGAAGAATTTACTATTTGTAGCAAAGTGGGTTAAAAGTGGACAAAGTGGTTAGAAGTGCGTTAGCCCCTAAAAGAAGGAAGTTGGTTAGAGTTGGTTAGATGAGGAAGCTACTTGAAGAAGTATAAATAAGAGAGCAAGGGTCTTTTGTGGGTGTGAATATCTTGATCATATTGAAGATCTATTCTTGGTGAAAGATTCATTGCAGGTACTCATGGACGCATTAGAAGTTTCGTAAGTCCGAGGTATCGACGACGAAAGTTTCGGAGTTTCAGAAATATTGAAAAACCCTAGTAGTTTCTGAGATGTACGCGGGTTATTAGTGTAATAGGGTGCGTACATATGCGGGCTATCAGTATAATAGGGTGCGTACATACGCGAGTTATCAGTATAATAAGGAGTGTACATGAGAGAAAATCCATAGAAGCTTGAGCAAGTGCTGGTGCCAAGTTCCTAAAGTTTGAAGCAAGTTCCCAGAACAGTGGTTTACTGGTTTAGATCTGGTACAAAAGATATGGTATGGTTATATGTTGTCTTCATGCTTAGATTTTCTCATGGTATGGTGAATACTTGAGGCATTCTTTGTATGGTAATATTGATGTCTGAATATGGTAGTTGGTTGGTTGAGTAGTTAGTTATGTTTTGTTTGAGAGATGTCCATGATCTATAATTGTATATGCATGAGGACCATGCATATGTTGTTGGATGACATAGATATGTTTTTGATTGGTTATGGTATAGATTGGGCAGTAAAAGGCAAAGTGTAGTGACAAGATCAAAAGTGGATGTGACAGAGGCAGAAAGGGTTTGAAGGGACAGAAGGTTGAAGTTTTAGAAACCCTAATTTTTGAAAGTGTACGCAGGGTGACAGTGGGACAGAGCGCGTACATACATGTGTTGCAGTATAGGCAGGTTGCATACATATGTGGGTTGTAGAATAAACATGTCGCATACCTGTTGACAGATTGGTATATGTTGAGGATTGATTCCTCTTCTCAGTTGGTACTGAGATTTGTAGGTTGAGTCTTGCATTGAGATTTGGTGCTCTTGTGGAGTTGTTGCTAAAAAACTCCCAAGGATTGTAGTCCATAATATCAAAAAAACTTATACATACATCTTGTGTTCCTTGTGGTTATGTCTTATTGATGATATTTTTTGTTGAGATATGTTTACATACAACTTGTTATAAATGAAAGTAATGAATGATGAGTAAATGGTGATTGCTAACTAAGGTGTTTTTGTAAAGGAGTAAAAAGATCTCTACATTGATTCACCCCTCCTCCTAGTGTGGTCGATGTGTCCAACAGTTGTTAGGTCCTAGTTTGCAGTTCTGTTGTTCTTTACTTTTTGTCAGCATAATCAAATTTTTCTTACACAATAAATGCTTCATATGGGGCAGATCTGTTATTTCCTTTATTGCCATTTAGTTTTAATTTGTTTTCCATTGTTTACCCAAGTTAAACTTTTGAGTATGATGTCACCAGTTTAGTTAGTATTCCCTTGTTCTTATTTCTAGGTCAACCTTGGATGAGGGCGTCATGTTTCCTATTATGTCATATTTATATCTGATAGGTGGGTAGTCTTAAGGAGACGATAGGAGTCTTGAGTCATATTATTGTCTTGTCTCTTCGGTCATTGCATTGAGTTATATTTTTTCAATCAGTTAGCTCCTCATCCAAACTTTAGGGATATGACACCATTACTAATACTCTTTTTTTTGCTTCGTGTTGAGGGAAGGGTTTTCATCATTTTTTTTTCAAGTCTTAGCAACTCATTCCTTATTGACTCTGACACATCATTTGAGAACGGTCCAGAAGTTAGAGCACCTTGATGGTTGTTCGCATCATTGGCGACCATCTTACATTCAATAAGGTTGATCATCATTGGGTCTTGATTGAATGAGTTTGGTCAATGTTTGACTTCAAAACATCATTCGCATTGACATGTAGTGATCGTACCTTAGGGCCCATTAGCCTCATTGGTGGGTTCCTTTATACTTGGCGGGTGTTTTCCCTATTGACATCTGACCAGGTTCTCTTCCATTTGTCGACTTTAGATCATTTTCCGGTGGGAGGAGTGTACATGATAGTTGGGTTGGAGGTAGCAGTTGCAGATGGGCACATATGGGTAAGTCCTCATTTTAGCATATCAACCAAACCACCATGCATATTGACTCCATTTCCCAGTGGACATGGACATTGGTCTACAGGTTGGATTTTCCAAAGATCATTTATTCACAAACACAAGGTGCAAAGATTTTGAGATTCTTGACATCCCACAGGGGGATCTCGTCTCCTTGAGTCGCCATTGTTAACCTCTAGATTTTCTTATGCAAATGGAGGGTTAAGATCTAACTAGTCTTTATCAAGATGGTAGTTAGAGATAGGTTTTTATAGAGATCAAAGACATGTTTTCACATGTTTTTCAAGTATCATAGTCCATTTCAAAGGCAGAGGCATTTCAAAGGATTATTCATCAGTTTTGAGGAAAATTGTTATTTTTAGCAATCTTCCTAATTTTTAGGAGCCAGAGTTTGGGAGGTCTGGATGACATAGATGATTACATATTTGGGATCATTGTGATCTCACGATGTCGATGAACCTTTTTCGAGCGACATGCAAGACACTGTTATTTTTAGTAGTTTGAGTTCCAGGGCTCACATGATGATTTTGAGCACATATTTTGATTCCTTGCAGAAAATCGAATCCGATGAGCCTGATTTCATTGACATGCGAGAATTTTCTATTTTAGAAGTGCCTATTTTTTGGCATTCTATATTTGGCAGTGTTCTCCTAGTAGTTCTTAACATTTTTCGTCTTTTCCTATTTTTAGGCATATTTCTATTTTTAGCAGTGTTATTATTAGTAGGTGTGGTCGCCATGTAACTTGACATGTGGCAACATGTAAATGCACCGTATTGTATAAATTTGGTAGTGAGATAAGGTTGAGTTGCATGGCCAAGTTCTATTTTCATTGGATGACTCATCAACTATTATTAGCAAGAGAGGGTGACTTTACATGAGGAGATGATATTGTTAGACAACCAATTTATTTTGGGAAGGTTCACTTATCTTGAGTTGAGTCAACATTGCATGGACCTTGCATGAGCTTTAGCTAATTTTGGACAGGGATACTTTACATGACGAGGTGATATTTTTGGACAGACAGTCTTAAGATAGACTTTACTTTATCTTTATTCCAGTCAAGAGTACATGCAGTGTGCATGAGCTTGGCCAAATATAGAACAGGGTGTTTCCCTTTTAGTGAGAGTTAGAGGTTTATTTATGGAAGATAGGTGGTTGATTTTAGCAATTTATTTATTATTAGACAACCATTTAATTTTGGAAGTGTTCTTGCATGAGTGAGGCACCTTCTTTAGAGAGCTCAATGATCTATAAAGGAAGGATGAATTGCCATTGTTTTATAGAGTTTTTGAGTGAGAAAATAATAGAATTTCGATTTCATATTCTTCTCTTCTCTTCTTGCCTCTTGCACTCCACGCAGGGCTATATCATTGTGATCGATCTTGTATTTAGTCTCTATGGTGCAACCAATCTCTGGACTAATACAAAGATAAATTTTGATTATGTTATTTTCTTATCTTTTGAACTTGTTATGATAATATCTCTTTGTGCAACGGTGTAGGTGGTTTCTTTTTCCTCTAACTTGGTTGAATTTATAATTTAGAGCGCATATTCCTTCTTATTTTCCTTTCATAATTAGCTATTGCAAACTAAAATTCTCTCATATATTTTAACTATCAAATTTATGTAGTCTTTGCTTGCTTAATTGCAGCCAAAGGCCATTATTTGTGTGTTAATTTATCATACTAACACACATATTTCTAAGTGATTTTTCAGCGCATGAACAATAGGGATGCCCCCCTATGATTGGAAAAGCACCAATCCAAATGGAGAAACAACTAGCTAGTGACCTAGGGATGATTGTTTAGTAGTTATTACTCAAATTGTCCTCGTTGCGGTTCTTGGAATCATTAGTGTCTCGTAGTGCAGATTTGAGTGATAACATGTCCATATCGCAGTGGTCTAAGCTTCCTGTAGGTGCTTGTGAGGTTCTCTTTCTACAAATGAAACCACACCTTATCACCAACTTGAAAACTGTGTGGAACCCGATGTTGGTCATGTCGTTGCTTGTACTTGGCATTGGCTTTTTGCATGATATCATGAACCTATCGTTGAATGTGTTGGATCCATTCAACAAATTTAGCTACTTTGTCTGGCTCGGTCTGAACATGGGAGGACTCTTCCTGTGAAGATGTAGTGGGTAGAGCTACATCAATGGGGGCAAATGGCTGGAACCCTAAGCACACCTAAAAAGGGTTGTGGCCAATAGAGTTGTGAAGGGATATGTTGTAGCTATGTTGAACATATGGAAGACTCTCATCACATGTACATGGATGCTTGGAGTTGTACATGCATAGGATATGCACAATCATCCTATTGAACACTTATGTTGTTCATTTGTTTGGGGGTGGAAGGAATCCAATTTGGTCATATTAGTGCCCATTAGAGACCACAAGTTGGACCAAAATGTACTAAGGAACCTACAATAATGGTTCATGGTATCCCAAACTGACCCCAAACACACTTAAAAAAAATCTTAGTAGTGGCTTCGACTATGATACTTTTATTACACGGTGCCAAAATGGACATCTTAGAGAACTGATCGACAACCACATAGGCACAATCATTACCACGCTTGGTGGAGGGAAAACTTGACATTTGATCCATGGATATTGACTCCCAAGGCTTGTTTGGGGTAGGCAGAGGATTGTACAACCACTACTTCTTAATGGCAGGTTTAGTGATGGCAAAGGTAGTGCATGATATGGTATACCTATTGTTGTCCTGTCAGAGTTTTGGCTAGTAGAAATACTTTTGAAATACTGCCACTAACTTCTCCACACCGAAGTTCCCTGCTACCTGATTGTAATGTGCCTCCCAAATTAGCTTTGCATGCTCTCTTGAAGGAACACAAAGATGGCCCAAATAGCACAAAAGTGAATCCAAGAGGTGAAATTATGGAACTTGTTTATTTGCGTCTAGTGCCTGATATGTAGCAGTGAAGTTAGTGTTGTTGTCATACAATTGGAGCCACCACCCAGAGGTCTCGTGCCCATAGGGGTAAAGAACTATGGTTAGTGCCCAACCCGAGGCTGGCTAAGTCAGTCTGCAACATGGTTTGTGCTACCCTTCTTGTACTTGATGTTCAAATGGAATTGTTGCAAGTACGTGGACCACTTTTGATGGCGGTCATTCTGTAACTTTTCTTGTGTCTACATGAATTGTGGAGGCTTGTGACCGGTGTAGATGATCGTTACCTTTCCCAGAATATCGTGCTTCCATTGTCAGTGTGTTTGCACAATGGAGTACATCTCCTTGTCATAGGTGAGATACCTATGAACAATATCATAGAGTGTCTCGCTATGGTAGGACACCAAATGTACATCCTAAGTGAGGACTGCATCGATAGCATAATTAGAGGCATTTGTCTTAATTTCTAATTGTTGTTGCAGGTCTAGTGGAGTGAGGACTGGTGCTTGAGCAAAGGCAGTGTTTTAGATCCTTGAATGCCTTCTTTTGTGACTTAGACCAAGAAAACTTGGGTTTAGCTTCACCCTTGGTCATTTGGTTTAAGGGCCAAGCGATATGAGAGAACCTCAACATGAACCTATGGTAGAAGTTGGCAAGGCCTAACAAGATGCAAAGCTATATTAGATTCATTGGGGTTGGTCAATCATGAACGATTGGATCTTGGTTGGGTACACATGCACCCCATGTTCATCTGTGATGTATCCTAGATAATGAATTCTCTGCATGCCAAATGATCATTTCTCCAGATTGACATATAACTTGTGTTTTCATGGTGTGCTTAGGATCTATTGAATGTGCTACAAATTTTTTGCTTAATTTCTATTGAATTTGAGGATGTCATCCAAATATACGACCACAAAAGAGTTTGTGAATGGCCGCAAGATATCATCCATCATCCTCACGAATGTTGGTGGAGCATTAGTCAATTCAAAAGGCATGAGTGCCCACTCAAAAAAGCCTTCTGTAGACTTGAAGGAGGTCTTCCATACATCGGTTTGTTCAACCAGAACCTGGTGGTAGACTGACTTCAGATCAATCTTACTAAAGAACTGGGCACTCTTAAGCTAATCATGAAGATCGTTAATCTGAGGGATCATGTATTGATTATTAATAGTGATTTTGTTTAGGAATTTGTAAATCAATATAGAGTCGCCATTTCCCATCCTTTTGCACCAATACAATTGGGCTCCTACAAGCTTGGTTGAATGTGGCCCTTTTGGATGAGCTCATGAATTTGACGTTTTATTTCCTTGTTCTCCAGAAGAGAGTGTATGTATATTGGGCCATTAGGTAAAGGAGTTCCAAGCATAAATTCAATTGAATGTTTCACTTGACAGTGTAGAGGCAACCCTGTAGGTGAAGCAAAGATATCTTTGTATTCCTCTACAATCTTGTCCACTTGATTCTAGTGTGTTGAGAGGCCAGTGTTGAGGTCGTGGTGGTTGGAGTGACCTTCCATTCACCTTTCGACTGAATCATGAAGAGGACAAATTTTCTAGTCTTAGAGATTACCTTGGGGCATTTCCTTGCCGAGAGCAAGGAAATTGTAGTAGTCAGCACTACCTCTGGTACCCTATAGAGTTGACATCCCAAAGTAACAATGACACTACGAGGTATAGACTCATAAACAACATGGCATTTCCACATATAAGGTTGTTTTAAAAGAACATCTCAAACTTCAAGTGGGGAAACATCACATAGTACCTCATCTTTAAAGGCCTTGAAGTCATAGGACATGCAACATTGTTGGCTGACGCAGATGTCTCGTCCCTTACTTAACCAACCGATGGTGTATGGTTGGGTGTGTGGTATTGTCGGCAACTTCAATCTCTTGATGACGTCGACTAAGATTAGGTTATTTTGGTTACCGTTGACAATAATGAAATGTAGTGGAGTCCCCTTCACCCACGTCTGTGAATGGAAGAGGCACTCCCTCTCCTCAAGCTCCTCTGACACTTTTGGTTGGATCTATGCGGTTGCGATGTTAGCATTGATTTATGCATCAATGGTTCAATTTTATTTATCCTACTCTGAATCAGAGTTTGAGCCAGAGTTTGCTTCTTTTTCTTTAAGCTCGACCAACAATGACTTTTTCGAGTGACATTCATACGTGTTGTGCCAATAAATTTTGTGGAACTCACACCACTTTCTAGTGTCCTCCTTCGACTTCCCACTACCCTTATTTACCTACATCTTGGACTAGTTGTTTGGAGGTTGACTCTCCTTGCTTTGTCCTTTGTTCTATGAGTTAGGGCCACCTTTACCATTCTTCTGTTGCGGTGGATTTGTGGATGCAAACTCCCGCTTATTCTGCTACTTAAATTTCTACTTGATTTTGACAGCATATCGATAAGTAGCTCCTAGTGAGATGTCCAAGAAATCCATCCCCGTTTGGATGTACCTGTGTAGGCCACTGCAGTAATTCAAAACTAGGTGTCGCTTGTAATCTTTGAAACCCAACTTTGATTTTAAGGTATGAAAGATATTGGTGTACTTCAGCATCGTCTAGTCTCTCTCCTAACACATAGTTGCCCATTTTGTGTACTGATCATCATAGTTTCCAATAGGGTATAATTCCTCCTTGAGGGCATCAACAAAGGTCTCCCAAGTGGTTTGTGGAAGACTTATGTTTGTTATGTTTCTTCCAATAACGTTCTCACAAATTTTTGACAATGGGAAGAGCTTTAAAGAGTGTGAAGGTGATCTTTTCGATGTTGGAAATTTTCTTAATAGAGTAATAAACCTTTAACAGATTTAACCATTTCTCCAATCATTTACATCTATATCGCCTTCAAATAAAGGGATATCAAAGTTAACTTGTACCTTAAAGAGTGTTGCACCTCCGAAATGGTTGGTTATTGAAGGTGCCTCATTGTGATTTGTAGTCATCGAAATATCTAGGAAAATTGTCAATCATGTCGTTCCTCTTTCACGTGAGGGCTTCCTTGAGAAACAACTTGATAGGATCTCCTGCTCCATCATCTCTATTTTCTTCTTCCATGGGAAGTCGCCTAGGTCAGGAACAATGGTCTTCCCCAAGTGAAATTAGCTCGAGACCCAACTCTCTATACCCCGACCTCATCATGGACATGCACCAAGAAACAACAAAGATCAAATTGCTTTGACACCACTAATCAGGGTTGTATAGATAACAAAATGAAAGCTAGGAATATGAATGGAAACACACACACATAAATATTGCAGAGACACATTAGTACAATGAAATCCAAGTTCTCTTAATGAATGTAATAGGAAAAGACTATAAAAATGAAAATCTGTAAAAGTTAACTAGAATGGTGGTAGCATATCTCTGAAGAGAGAGGTGTTAGCTACGCTCTTTCCGAAGAAGACATTACAAGAGGCTGAAAATGAATTTTTGACATAAAGTACTAAACTCTAAGGGGAAAAAATCTTAAAGATCCAAAACGCTAACCCTAGAAGATGAAGTGCCAAGACGATTATGGGCCCCAAGGTTGCCAGTTGAAATATCAACTTCCTTACATAACTACATTTGTACCCAAAATACGATGGCTAATTTGTTTGAAATTCGACAGTTACATGTCTAAAATTCGACGGAATACTTTTTGTTTAAGCATCAGTGGGACGTCGTCGATTAGTTGACAGACAATAGCAACAATCGATTATCCAACTTCCACAACCATCAGACCAATGGTTGCGACGCCGAACATGGTGTCCCTATAGATTTTGGTTATTAGACTTCCACATTCGTCAGATCAATGGCCAGGTCGTCGATCATCCTGCCCCATAGGTGTCAGATATCTGATTCCATCGGGGCGTCAGACCTATGGTGGGGCCGTTGGATGTACACTTCATGGAGTCAAATCATCATTTCGCTAGACCTGTCGGATATTCGACTTCATAGGGTGTCAAACCTATGGCGTTTCTGTTAGACACCATCCTCAAGGGGTCAGATATCCGACAACACTGTATTATTTAAAAAAAAAAAATATTGGATGCCAAGATTGGCCATGTGGTCTGCTGCTGAATCCCCCTCTCTCTCTCTATATATATATTCATTCTACTAGGAGCTCCCTTCTACCCATATATCTTGGTGTCTCTCTCTTGGAGACTATTGTTCACAATTGTTCTTGGGAATATCTTCTCTCTCGTCTCAACAAAAATATCACCAATTGGACTTTTCGTTCCCTCAACATTGTTGGTCATCTGATTCTCCTAAAATTGGTCCTTCAAGCCATCTTGATCTATCTCTTTTCATCTTTGGTAGCTCCTAAAAGAATACTAAAAGTTATCAAGGCGCTCTAGTGTAATTTTATTTGGCAGGGCACCAACTCAGCTAAGAAATGGGCACTTGTCGCTTGGAATAATCTTTGATTTGTAAAAAATTATAGTTTAAGTGAAAAATATTCGTACATTCCATTTGTGTCTTTGTATACACCTATAGGCATGCAAAGCTTCGATGACCTATAGGGAGCTCTAGGAAACATATTCATCCTAAAGGTCAGATTGTCCAAATCAAGCAAATGGGTTTACTACAGGAGATAACACAACTCAATATTCCAACTCCACATTGTTATGCTCACCAAGAATATGGATTCAATAGACAAAATATGGTTATTGGATGGAGACATTTTATGAACAAAGGCTTCATGAGATTTAAAATATAAATGGAGAATGAAACCAAGATGAAAAAATGCAGTGACCACGCTAACTTCTCTAAACCCTAACTTTCGTTGAGGTGGTGTTCCCTTCTCTCACTAAGCTAACATTGAAATTGACATTTCAAATAACCTATTATGAGGAGTTCTTCATTTTCATGGCACCCTTGAACAATATTTTTTCTTGTTTCTTCTAACAACTTCCCAACAACCTCATCCAATTTCATTTTATCATTCCCTCCATTGCTAGTAGCACCTACATATTATATTGTAAATTTGGAAAGGTAAATGGTAGAGTGATGCACCGGTCTTTTGAAATCCAAGTCAGCACTATGGTGCAAATCCTTTCATTCCATCTACACCTTCAAGATGAACAATGAATTCTAGGGTTTATTCAACAATGTATGTTTATCAAGTAAGTTTCCCTCCAAGGTAGATTTCCACTGCTTTAAAGAAAGAATAGAACGTGTTAGCGCTCTATAAATTTCCTTGGTTTAGGAGTCAAATCACAGAGGTAACCTCAAACCAAGATTTAGGACTGGAAGTTATCCCTACCAACCCAGAGAGGGCTCTCTCTTACAGATTTCCAATTAGTTCAGTGGCTAGATCTTCAGTAAAAGGGTTTCAAATTGATTGTGGTAGGACAGGGAAGAAAAGACCATTGGGCATGGAGTCAAATGAATAAAAATTATCAATGGCTGGTAATAGAATGTTCTAAGAAGCAGTGGCAAGACAATCAACGCTTTTTCAATCAATAAACTCGTTATAGTATGGTGGCAATGATCCGGATTATTCTCGGCACGAAATGAGAGCGGAGATATAATAAATAAATACAAAGAGATATTGCGAATATCTAATAATATAACAGAAATGTATCATAAATGAAACCATAAACACATAGATGTAGTAATACACGATTTCTATTCATGAAATAAATGTACAGAGACTGTAAAAATACATAGTGAAAGACTTTCTAGAATGGTGGCAGCTTTTCTCTGAGAATAGATGTTACGGCTACTCGCATTCGCAAAAAGATGATTGTTACAATGAGGCTCCAAAGGCCTTTTTAACATAAGTAAAATTCAAAACCCTAACCTCGGAAGATGAAAAGCCAACAATTTTGTGGACCCTATTTTGGGTAGTTTGGTGTATCAACTTCCCGGGGGCGTAACTTTGGCATACGATCTCTGTTTGGGGCGCACAATAGATCATTAGAAATATCTATCCTAGGACTACAATAGTTGGCAAAAAATATCATGATGATATTTTTCGATCGGACCATGCCCAAAAAACGACGTTTAGGCCTCAAAATGGCTCTAGAAGTTCAGGACCCAAAAAATTGCTAAAAATAGTAAATTACCAAAATTGCCAGAAAACTGTTTTGAGCCAGTTGGAAAAGGTGGGTGGCCACCGATATCCACTTGGATCAATCATCACTCCTTAGGAAGCAATGGTCTCCATTGCGTTGAGTGCCCGGGGGAGAGTAAAAAGCGTTTGTTGAATTTGAATCTTGGTGAGTTGCTTGCCTTGCTGGAAACGTCGCACTGCTTAGTTTGTGGAAGTCTGTCACGAACCTGTTGAGGCTGAGGTTGTTCAAAAATTCGAGCTACATGAGAGGACGGTGTGCAGAAGGAATCTTTGCGCTTTGATGCAACCTTGTCGAGCTGCTTCTGTTGGATAGAAGGTGCTTGGGCCAAGGCTATAGTGGTTGCAGTATCCTTTTATTCCCCTTTTGAACAGATTGTGAAGACGCTGAATTTTGTAGTATGAGATACTACCTTGCAACACTGTTTAGGTGGGACAATGGTTGGAACTACCTCTGGTATTATGTAGAGATGACCCCCTAGAGTAACAATGACACTACAGGGTTGAGACTCATAAATAGCAGGGCACTTTCACATATATGGTTGGCCCAACAAAACATCACAAACATCCAATGGGGCAACATCACATAATACCTCATCCTTGAAGGGTTGGATGCCGTATGACAATCGACATTGTTGGCTGACATGAAGATCTAGTCCCTAGCGAAGCCACCCGATGTTGTATGGTTGCGGGTGTGGTGTTGTCGACAATCCAAACTGTTTGATGACCTTTTCTGAGATGAGGTTCTTCTGGCTTCCGCTATCAACAATAAAATGCAGTGGGGTCCCCTTCACCCACATCTAGTCCCTAGCGAAGCCACCCGATGTTGTATGGTTGCGGGTGTGGTGTTGTCGACAATCCAAACTGTTTGATGACCTTTTCTGAGATGAGGTTCTTCTGGCTTCCGCTATCAACAATAAAATGCAGTGGGGTCCCCTTCACCCACATCTGTGAATGAAAAAGGCACTCCCCCTCTTCAGGATTTGTTGGTTCTTCTGGTTGAATTGTTGCGGTCGCGACAATAATAGTGGGGTCCCTGTCGATGATCTGTCTTTTACCAGTATTTTCATAATCAGATTTTGAATCAGGGTTTGGCTCTTTGTCTTTGATCTCGGCCACCAATGACTATTTTGAGCGACATTCGTCGGTGTTGTGCCAGGGGCTTTTGTGGAAATCACACCATTTTTCGGTGTCCTTCTTTGTCTTCCCATGAGCCTTCTTTTCCTATGGCTTGGACTGGTTTTTCGGGAGACTGTTTGTTAAGGTCGTCTTTATCATACTTTGGTTGTTGCGGATTTGTAGACCCGAACTCCCGTTTATTCTAGTGCTTAAATTTTTGCTCGATTTTAGGAGCATATCGATAAGCAACACCGAGTGATGAGATGTCCAGAAAATCCATTCCAGTTTGGATGTATCTGTGTAGAGCCCCACAGTATTTCAGAACCAAATGTCATTCAGAGTCTTTGATACCGAGCTTGGTGCGCAAGGTATGGAAGGTATTAGTGAACTCTGGAACTGCTTGGCCCCTCTCTTTCCGCAGTGTGGTCCATCTCATGTACTGGTCCTCATAGTTTCCAACAAGGTAATACTTTTCCTTTACCGCATCCACAAAAAAATCCCAAGTGGGCTCGACCCCATATATTCCAGACTCCTTTGTGGAACTTTGCTCCCAGTAAGTTTTCCACCAATGTTTGACATGGGGGGGAGCTTTAAGGAGTGCGAAGGTGATCTTTTCCCTGTCGAAAAAATTATGAACAGAGAAATGATGTTCTAACATATTTAACCATTTGTCTAGGGCATCCACATCTATCTGACCTTCAAATACAGGAATATCAAAATTAACCTGTACCTTGAAAGGAGAGGTGCTTCCAAAGTGGTTATTTAATGAAGATGTGCATGTTGTTATCGACAGGCGTTGAAGGATGTGGGGAAAATTCTCCATCATTCTGTCCTTATGTCGCGTGAGATCTTGCTCAAGCAATAGATTGATATGATCGTTTGCTCTGTCGTTTTTCTTTTCTTCCACCATGGAGGGTTTCTTGGGAATGTGAGAGCGATTGTCTTCAAGAGAGACAAGCTCAAGACCCAATTTGCTATACTCGGACTTCGTCAGGGACATGCACTGAAAAATGATCAAGAACAACCTACTCTGATACCACTGATCCAGATTATTCTTGGCTCAAAATGAGAGCGAAGATATGATAAAGAAATGCACATAGATATCGCGAATATCCAATAATATAACAGAAACGTATCATAGATGAAACCATAAACACAAAGATACAGTAATACATGATTTCTATTAATGAAATAAATGTACAGAGACTGTAAAAATACAGAGTGAAAGACTCGCTAGAATGGTGGCAACTTATCTCTGAGAAGAGATTTGGCGGCTACTTGCATTCGCAAGAAGACGATTGTTACAATGAGGCTTCAAAGGCCTTTTTAACATAAGTGAAATCCAAAACCCTAACCCCAGAAGATGAAAAGCCAACAATTTTGGGACCTCGTTTGGGTAGTTTGGTGTATCAACTTCCCGGGGGCGTAACTTTGGCATATGATCTCTGTTTGGGGCGCACGATAGGTCATTAGAAAGATCTATCTGAGGACTACAATAGTTGGCAGAAATATATTTTTCATTAGGACCATACCCAAAAAAAACGTCGTTTAGGGCCTCAAAATGGCTCCGGAAGTTCAGGACCCGAAAAACTACTAAAAATAGTAAATTACCAAAATTGCCAGAAAATTGTTCTGAGTCAGTTGGAAAAGGTGGGTGGCCACCAATATCCACTTGGATAAGCAGAGGCAAAGGAAACGATCTATTAAAGCAGAGCATCTACCAAGGATGAATTTTGCATTAACTTTAGAAGAAATTGATGAAAATATTTGAAAACAAATGAATTCAAAGCATCTAACAGGGAATGAATTCAGAATCATATAAGTTCATCTGAATACTGAAGACATTACATTTGAAAGGAAAAACTCAGAAAGATACACATTCACATGGGAAAACACACACCAAGGGGCATTAACACATGAATCTTTGGTAAGAACATTCAAGACTTCTGCATGATAATTTCATTAAGATTGGGAAAATATTAGAATACAGATGAGTCATTTTCCTCCCTCTCGAACCCCCATTACATCGAAAATTATAAAATATATATAAAATGCTCAATGAGCCAGTCTTGACAAACTTTTACAAAAATAGATATTCCCTGCAAAATATCTGGGATTTGTTAACACTTTGTTACCAGCTGAGCTCTCATTTATCTTTGGGATATCTTTGAATGATTTGTTGACTTTCCTTTGAATTGTACTATGCCTCTTGAATGAACCTTCAAGGTCAATTGGAAGCAAGTATTTTGTGTTTTTTTTTCCTAATCTTACAATTTCTTTCCATTGACTTTCAGAAGGATTGTCATAATCAACCATTTCCTTAACAAGAATTTCTAATTCTATGCAGGATCCATAGGAAATAGTGGGAAGACCTGATCTGATAGTCCTGAATTGGCTTAAAACTTCGAAATCATTCATCAATTTATCAACTATTGTAACCCCTTTTAACCCCTCTTCTAGGTCTTCAAACTTTGAATGATCCATTTGAACTTGAGTCAACAGTACATTATATTCTTCTTGTGAAATCATGTTACCTATGCCATCCCAAAAAGAAGGGAAACCTTTGTTAAACAACTGACTAAATAGGTCCTTGAAGTCTTGCACACTCTGTTCCATCTACTCATCCTTTGTCTACACATTCTTTATATGATTATGTTTGCCAATGATTTTTCTGGCCCAAATTATAATAGCAGTCCTATCGTTGACCCCATTCGTTTACAAACTTAGAAACTGAATTCAGTGGATTGATTGCATTTTGAGCCCAATCTAATGGTCTTTTCAACAATGTTTCATTTACAACTGCACATTTATGAGGAGTTGTAATTGTTGCAGTATTCTTGTCATCAACAAAATTCATATATTGCCTAAACTAAGTGATATATGTTGCTAAAGAATCCCAGAGAACATGTTTGGCTCCTTGCAATGGACCTTTTCCTTGTATCCTTGACTTTAACTTGGCAATCTTTTCTTGCAAAAAATCGTTTTCTTTTTGGACTTGCTCATACTTTTCACTCCTTTGAGCAACTTCCTGCTTCAACTTGATTTTTTTCTTTTAACCCTTTATTTCCCCATCTTTCAAGCTAATTCGTGACATGGATTTTACTAGGTCCTCATCCTTTGTAGCCACATTATTTTCGTGACTTAGGCCTACAAAGGAAACTATTTCCATCAGTTCTTCTTTTTCTTTGAGCCAATCCCCTTTCTCCTTCTCCAGTTGCACCATTTTGGCTTTATAACTTATCACCACTTGATGTAGTAATTCTTTTTCTTGCTCAATTGTTTTAAGCTTTGGAGTTTGTACATGCTCTGATGCTGGAATTTTTAGCTTCTTCTTGAGAGTCTGAATAGTATTCTCTTTTTCATCCAAAAGCTTCTTCATTCCTTGAGCATGTTTTGGATTTGCCCCACAAGCTAAAAAATATGCTTCAAATATTTTGATTTGAACCTGCCAAGCTTTGTTAGCTGCTTTTTCTTGTTTCAATTGACTCTCAAGCTTAGACACCAACGATGTCAACTTAGAGTTCTTCAATGTCAGCTGCAACAAATCTGCATAAATCATATCACTGGTTTGCTTATGAAATTGTATCTTGTCCGGTGCATTGATCTTGTCATATTTGATCTTTACCTTTGACACCTTGTCTTCATCTACGACTGCAATGTTCAAAGTATTCTTCTCTTGATCCCTAATAGTAATTAATGAATCTCTCTCTTGAGATATTTTTCTGACTTCGGGGAATAATTTCTGAGCTTCTTTTAATGCAAGTGTCTTCCTCTTTTTATACTTCTTAATGAGATCTTCTTTTGATTTTTATAGAGCTCCTTGAACATCTACAAATACATGCCTTTGACTGTGAAAAACAAATGAAATATCTTTACTTTCTGGTTCACTTTTCTCCCTTTCAACAAGAGCATAACTTCCCTGATCTTTTGCTTGTGCTTCTTCCTCTAAATAAATAATATCCTTTACCTGAGTAATCTTCATCCTTTTGCTAACAGAGTGTTCCCCATCTACCTCCATTTCTATTGTCTCTAAAAAAACTCTTTTGTTCAATAATTCAGCTTTAGCAAGGGTTTGGATAGTAATTGTATGAGAACTGACCTACCCTACATCCTCTTGCATCTCAGTCGACTTTTCACCTTCCTTAAAACTCTCGAAATTGGCTATTTTATCTAGCCTTTCTATTGTTTGATGATCATATGGAGCATTTGTATTTTGCTGTCTTCTATTAGATATAATCTGATGAGGATCATACCTTATCTTTTCTGCTTCTAGGAAACTCGGGACTTTCAACATCTCTTCTACTGTTGGAAGGAAAGACTTTTTGTTTACAACAAAAGGGCCTATATCAAATGGAAACTTGATATCTATTGCCCTGTGCGGGTTAATGAAATATTCTGATTCTGTTACCAACCTTTGTCTAATAAATTCCAATGCAAAAATTCTGGGGGTAAGAAAAGCAGGTAGAATATAGGGTGCTTCATAAAATCCATAAATTCTAATAACTGTAGAACTAATGTATAGGAACCAATCTCCAACCCTGTTTTGCTAGTCAAATTGCAATTTGTTCTTCATCTCCCCCAATACTCTGGGCAAAACTGTATTATGGATTAACCTGTAGATTTTTGACATGATTTTGTTTATGAAAGTAAATATGTTGATTTTCTTTGTTTTTGTTGATACAAATGAGAAATTTGGGACCATCTGCTTTAGTTCTTCATGATTTGAAACTAGCGACATTCTCAGCAAATAGTTTTGATACGTGAAATGTCTCAAAGAGTGGGAATTCACTAGCTGTGAATGGATTGTCTCAGCTAGGAGTTCATCAAAATTAAGGCATACTGAGTGACTTGACTCAGGATTGAAGACTCTCAGAAGAAAACCGAGCATGACTTCAACAACATGTTGATCATTATCTAACCCTAATATTTGACTCAGAAGTGAACAAACCAACTACAATTCTTCTGTGAAGATAGTTGCATTATCAAGCAATGACAAACTTGCAATGGACTGATCTGGTTTGACAATATGACAAAAAAAATGGTTTTTTACTTCCAATTCACATTTCCTGTAAACCCTAATCATTTTTGTCTCATTAAATGACTTGAAACCTTGTGTAACCTTAATGACTCTCTAACTGACAATGTATCTGTTGGACACACCTACCACACTTAGAGGGGGGTGAATGAGTGTGGGGCTCTTTTTCCCAAAACTTCCCTTTTAGACAAAATTCATTAGTTAGCAATCACCATTAACACAATACTCATTGTTGTCATTTATAACCAGTTAGATGTGAACATATATCAACAACATATATCAGCAACATAGATCATCAATAAGTCATCACCACAAGGAACACAAAGAACACAAGATGTATGTACAATTTTCTTTTTATTACGGACTACAATCCTTGGGGGTTTTCAACAACAACTGAATAGAGTACAACTCTACAAGAGCACTAGCTCTATAATGCAAGACTCAACTTACACCCTCAACAACAACTGAGATGAGGCAACAATCCTCAACATATATTAATCTGTAACAGGTACGCGACCTGTTGGTAGTGCAACCCGCGTGTGTACGTGCCCTGGCTCACTACAGCCCGCGTATGTACGCGGCTAGTGTATACAACAGCCTGCATATACCTTCTGAGCTATTAAGGTTTATCCTTCAAGATCAACTCAGATCCTTTGCAACCAATTTATCATTCTGTCTCATTGTCCAAACTAATCACCAGTCAGTCACAACACATCCAAGCTCTCCAATAGCTTATTCATGCTCCACAACCAATCAATATGAATGCTACTCGATCATGCATAAGAAATCAACATACTATAGCCATCATATTAGTATTGAATCATAAGAGTGATGCTCACTCCATCAACCAACATAAACCACATCATAGCAACCGTACCAAGAATGCCCTAAGAATTCACAACACAACAAACAATAGTATCCATCAAGACAATAATGTAACCATACTAGTGTCTCGGTGACAGATTTGAGTCCATAGAATGTAGATCTGGAACCTGCTTCAGTCTTCAACAGCTTGTCATTAGCTCAAACACAAATCTCCATGATTTTATCCACATGTACTCTCTCTATACACAGATGGCCCATGTACTATATGCACCTTGTACACAGACAACTCGTGTATACGCACCCTATACACAGACAGATCGCATACGCACTAGAAAATAGGGTTTTTTTGCAATTCCGAGAATTTTGTCGTCATGATCTCAGACTTGACGAAACTTCAATGCATCCATGAGATCCTCTCGATCTCCTCTCTCTCAGAATATATCTTCAATCATGCTCAAGAGATCCACACCAAAATGCTCTCACAAGAAGCTCTCCATCAATACTCCAAAATATATTCTCACAAGAAGCTCTCAATTGATCCACAAAAATGATGATTTGCAAGAGTCCATAGCTATCTTATTTATACTTTCATCTTCTAGGTCTCTTAATCCATTTCTAGGTCACTTAACCTATTTTCCTTATTTTAGGGTTAACCACTTTTCATAAATAGAAAGTTCTCCAATACTTTATCATTTAAATATTCCTTCTTGATTTTGTCACTTTACTTTATCATTTCTTGATTTTGTCACTTCTCTTTATTATTTAAATAATCCACCTTGACTTTGTCACTTTACTTTATCATTTAAATAATGATTTCTTCTTTTCAAGCACTTTGACTTCTTTGACCTTTTGGGGCTTCAAGCTAACCTATGGGGGTCCTCCAACTTCGTAAGGCCATAACTCTCAAACCGTGAGGAGTTATGTGATGTTCCACATACCACCGAAAATGGCATGATAAGCACTATCCATCTAGGATAGTTTCACCAACAAATTCACTGATCTTCATATCATTATTCCACATACAAGTATGGGTCCTTCAACCATTCTTCTAGGATAACTCAATCCGCAAAGCGTCTTCCCGTGAGGGCTTTCACCATAAGGGGACCACTTTGGAGTTCATCCATTTGTACACTTTATCAATCATGATAAGACAATAATGAGTCATCTTTTGCATCAATCCACCACTTTATCATATACATCAACTATGTATCATGTATCAATGACAACTCATTGATCTATCTTCATCTATGCATTCTCATCAAGGACAATACATATTACATTACATCAATCCTTTGGCATCAATCAAACAATCGATCACTTGACATCAATCAATCAAACCATTGACATCAATGACAACATGATCCAATAATATCGACCCTGCAAAAAATTTAAGATCCATTTGTATCCACAATGACCCTTTCAGAATGCGAATAATAGGTGGCACACCAATTAACGAATTTTGGGAATTGATATGACTGTTCGAGACAATAGGGAAAAATTGGCAATTTATTGGCACATCTATAAAAGGTGCATTTTGGACTCCTAACGCACTTAACCTACTTCTAGACTCAACGACATTGTTTACAGACAACACAAGGTCGAACACATTAGAATCCCTATCAATAATTGAATCTTTTTTATTTTCAGGGTTCTGGTAAGCTGCATTTGAAATTTTAGTTTGTTCCATGGCATTGAGAGCACTTTATAAATACTTGTAGTCTTTGAATTTGCAGTGGAGGAAGGGTTGCAGAGATAGCAGTGATATCTTTCGGTAGTTCTCACGTTGGCGCTTCAGAAAATAATATACATATAAACCATTCAATTTATTTAAATAAAGTGTGATTGCGGAAGTTTTCAGGGGTGGTTTTCATCTACACCGCCTTGACCTCCGCAATGAACCTTCTATTGACACGTACCCCAATGACGATATCACGGTTTCATTGTTGAACCTGCTTTAGTAATTAACCCCCGATCACTTTCAACCTTCGCAATGAATATTGATCGTTGATGAGATATAAGACTCGTGATTTGAGTGGCCCCACTACATTTCTCTCATGCTTTTCCACTTTTAGCACCTCCGCCAACTTTTTATCGTTCCGACAATTTAGAATATTGCTAACCAGATTTAAGTTGTGCTAACGGCTAACTATTAATTCAAACATAATTTTTTTTTCCTTTAGCCCTCGATCTTTATCCTTTGGTTCCGCCAATATATTTTAATTTGGGCTAAAATTTAGCACTCTTCAAAAAGAAAGAAACCTTGGTAAGGATATCACTAAAGAAAACCTTACACACTATAGATACAAATACCCATGGTGGTAAGGCTACACTATAGCTACTTGGATTAATAATCTATTGGCCATGATTGATGAACAATTCGACAAAGGTGATGAGATTCATGGTGTGATGGAAAGTGTAATTCTAGACAATAAAAGATTTCCTTTTGGATTAGGATTGTTACCAATGAAGCTATTTGGAGTGGTTCCCATCCTAATATCTCCAAGATACAATCACAATAGAGTTTGCATGCCAAGTCAGTAAACAAAGAAATGCATGTCAATTGTTTGGCGTAATACTTATACAACAAAGTGTTAAATCATTGTTCTGAGACCCTCTACAATTTGATGATGCACCCCAAGAGTTAAAATAAATGCATGCTCTTCAAGTAGGTTTTTAATCATGACCAAATTCCTCTTATGTAAAACTGTGATGATATGGGTACATTATGAAGTTTCTATAGAAGATATAAAAATAAAGTTAGAATACATGCAAAGGATTCTAGTAATCCAATAGAGGCTTATGTTTCCAAGGAAACAAATCAAGGATTAGGCTCTGTTATCTAAGTACAACATTTGTAAATATTCAACTCTTTTTTTTTCGTTTTACACATGGATGGAGGAGCAATGGGAAAATGCACATCTTCATCTTCCAAACCTTCTTTTAAGGATGTGGTCAAAAACAAATCTCCAACTTCATCTACTCTAATTCCTCTTATGTCCAGTGCATTTATAGTGGAGAAATCAGAAGAGGTGTTGTCGATGAAAATATCAAATTTGAAGATCACAAAAATACATTCAATAATTAAATTATAAGGGGTCATATGCAAATTTAATTGGTGTTGGCCTCCTTTAGATTTGCGCAAATGTATCCACTCAACTTGGAGAGATAATTGTGAGATATTTCTTGTCTCCAAAGGTTTTTTTGTTTTTCTATTTTAGAATGATGCTAATTATTAGAAACTTTTTAAGGAACCCTAGTTTTTGGGAAAATAAGATGTTTTAATTACTTCATGGTTTCTTGAATTTGACCCTAACATCCCATCAACTGCTAGAATATAGTTTGTGTATCACTCACAAACATTGATCCAGGTGGATATTGGTGGCCACCCACCTGTTCTAAATTCCACTTGGCTCATCTTGATAGTTTTCAGTTCAACACGTTTATCTGTAATGGTGACATCTCTTTGTAATTGTGGGTTCTACACTTTCGGGGCTGTCTTGAAGCCCTACACAACATCCAGTGGATATTGGTGGCCGCCCACCTATTCCAACTGGCTTATTTTGGCAATTTTCATGTCAGTACATATTGATGTACTTTCGGGGCCGTTTTGAGGCCCTAAACAATGTTTTTCGGGCTTTCCACAATCAAACTGTTGTCAAAGTCAAAGTTTGATAGCATAATGTGTAGTTATCGAAAAGACCTTTCCAACGGGCTATCACACGTCTAAAATAGAGATCGTATGCAAAAGTTACAACCCCGGGAAGTTGATGTACTAACTTACCCCAACGGGGCCCACATGACTTCATCTCCTAGGAATAGGTTTTTGGATGTCTAGGGTTTTGGCATTCATGTTTATTGTAAAAATGTCTTCAGAGCCTCATTGTACATCTTCTTGCGAATGAGTGTAGCTGTCACATCTCTTTTCAAAGATAAGCTGCCACCATTCTAGCGAGTTCATTCACTTTGTATTTTTACAGTCTCTGTACATTTATTTCATTAATAGAAATCATGTATCGTTGTATTTCTTTATTCTTGATAATATTTGTGTGTATTTCATTGTAATATATCTGCTTTCATTTCATTTCGAAAATAATCTGAATCAGTGGTATCAGAGCAGGATGCTCTTGATCGTTTTTCAGTGCATGTCCCCAACGAGGTCTGAGTATAGCAAGTTGGGTCTCAAGATTGTCTCTCTTGAGGAAAATCACTCTCACTTGCCCAAGAAACCCTCCATGGCAGAAGAAAAGAAAAGCGATGGAACATAAGATTCTATTAACCTATTGTTTGAGCAAGCTCTCGTGCGACAAAGGGACGAAATGAAGGAGAATTTTTCCCACATCCTTCAACATCATAGCAACAGACGCATCTTCATCAAGTGGTCACTTTAGAGGAACGCCTCCCTTCAAGGTCCAAGTTAATTTTGATATTCCTGTATTTGAAGGTCAGATAGATGCGGATGCCTTAGAAAAATGGTTAAATATGCTAGAAGGTTATTTCTTTGTTCACAATTTTTCCGGCAGGGAAAAGATCACCTTCACACTCCTCATGCATATCCCCCATGTCAAACATTGGTGGGAAATTTATTGGGAGAAAAGTTCCACAGAGGAATATGGAATATACGGGGTTGAGCCCAATTGGGATTTTTTTGTGGATGCAGTCAAGGAACAATATTACCTTGTTGATAACTATGAAGACCAATACATGAGATTGACCACATTGCGGCAAGAGAAGAGCCAAACAGTGTTGGAGTTCACAAATACTTTCCATACCTTGCGCACCAATCTAGGTATCAAAGACTCCGAGCGACATCTGGTTCTGAAATACTATGGGGCTCTGCATAGGTATA
Source organism: Picea engelmannii (assembly GCA_009831015.1). Classification (NCBI taxonomy): domain Eukaryota; kingdom Viridiplantae; phylum Streptophyta; class Pinopsida; order Pinales; family Pinaceae; genus Picea; species Picea engelmannii. Next base: position 102,445 of record ML804681.1, on the reverse strand, counting down.
TCCAAACTGAAATGGATTTCCTAAACATCTCACCATTAGGAGTTGTCTATCGATATGCTGTCAAAATTGAGTAGACATTTAGGCTCCAAAACAAATGGGAGTTCGGGTCTGCAAATCCGCAACAACCAAAGCATGATAAAGACGACCCTAACCAACATCCTCCCGACAACCAGTCCAATACACAGTAAAAGAAGGGTAAAGGAAAGACAAAGAATGACACTGGGAAGTGGTGCGACTTCCACAAAATCCCCTGACACAACATCGATGAATGTTGCTCGAAACAATCATTACTGGACGAGATCAAAGACGAGGAGCCAAACCTTGATTCATAATTTGATCCAGAAAATAATGAAAAAAGACATATCGTCGATGCAGACCCCACTGCAACTGTCGCGACTACAACAATTCAACCAGAAGAACCAGTATATCATGAAGAGGGGGAGCGCATCTTCCATTCACATATGTGGGTGAAGGGGACACCGTTGTATTTCATTGTTGATAGCGATAGCCAAAAGAACCTTATCTCAGTTGAGGTCATCAAACAGCTGGGGTTGTCGACAACACCACACCCACAACCATACAACATCGGGTGGCTTCACCAGGGACGAGATCTTTGTGTCAGCCAACAATGTCGCATGTCCTATGACATATAACCCTTCAAGGATGAGGTAGTGTGTGATGTTTCCCCTCTTGATGTCTGTGATGTTGTTTTGGGCCAACCATATATGTGGAAACAACATGTTGTTTATGAGTCTCGACCCCGTAATGTCATTATTACTCTAGGGGGTCAGCTCTACAGGACACCAGAGGTAGTTCCGACTATTGTTCCACCAAAATAGTGCCACAAGGTAATCTCTCATACTGCTAAATTCAGCCTCTTCACAATTTGTTCTAAGGATGAACATAAGCCCACTGCAACCATTACAGCCTCAACACCTTCTATCCAGCAGAAGCAGATTGCAGAAGGGAAAGAAGATATTACTTCTTCACCTATGATGGTGCCTACACAATGCCTCGGCAAGCCAAGATACAACAGGTTGGTGGAATAGATTCAACCCCACCAACAATAGGTTCGTGACAACCTTCCAAAGACCAAGCAGTGCAACTTCTCCAGAAAGGCAAACAACTCACCAAGATTCAGATTCAACAAATTCTTTCCCCTCTTCCCCGGGAACTCAACAAAATGGAGACCATTGCTTCCTAAGGGGGGAGGACTGATCCAGGTGGATATTGGTGGCCACCCACATGTTCCAAATTCCACTTAGCTCATCTTAACAGTTTTCAGTTCAACACGTTTCTCTGTAATGGTGACATCTCTTTGTAATTGTGGGTTAAACACTTCCGAGGTTGTCTTGAATCCATACACAACATCCAGGTGGATATTGGTGGTTGCCCACCTATTCCAACTAGTTTACTTTGGCAATTTTCATGTCAGTACATTTTTCTGTACTTTTGGGGTTGTTTTGAGGCCCTAAATAATGTTTTTTGGGCTTGCCACAGTCAAACTGTTGTCACTATCAAAATGTTGACAAAGTCAAAGCTTGACGACATAATGTGTAGTTATTGAAAAGACCTTTCCAACGGGATATCACACGCCTACAATGGAGATCGCATGCAAAAGATACGTCCCAGGGAAGTTGATGTACTAACTTACCTCAACAGGGCCCACATGACTTTTGGCGCTTCATCTCCAAGGTTTGGGTTTTTGGATGTCTAGGGTTTTGGCATTCATGTTTATCGTAAAAAGGCCTTCAAAGCCTCATAGTACTCATTTCTTGCGAATGAGCATAACCGTCACATCTCTTCTCAGAGATACGCTGCCACCATTTTAGTGAGTTCATTCACTTTGTATTTTTACAATCTTTGTACATTTCTTTCATTAATAGAAATCATGTATTGTTGTATTTCTCTGTTTCTGGCAATATTTGTGTATATTTCATTGTAATATCTCTGCTTTCATTTCGTTTTGAAAATAATTTGTATCAAACCTACCATTACATTTCTAGCATTTATTAGTTTTTGAGAATATTGGGAACTTTTTGGGTAGCTATATGGAAATAGATATTAAGAGAGGCACTACATTTAGTTTGTCCACATATGATCATATTTGTGTTGAGATGTACGTTAGTAAAGGTATTTTGGATAAATTGCTTCTCAAGTGAAAATATTTTAGATGGAATCAAGTTCTAAGTTATGAGAATACAACATTTTGGTACCGAATTGTCGCCAAACATGACACCTACATGAAACTTGCCCCCATGCACAAGCTCATCCTCCAAGGAAAAAACGGTCTAAGACAAAATTTAAAAGATGGAAATTTCTTGAGAAAATGATGTGTGTTGATGATAAAAATATTACTCACAAGGAATTGGTTTGGCCATATCGACAAAAAATAACTTGATTCTAAATATAAAGAAAACAATTGCTAATCACCATCATAATTGGCACAATTGATTGCTCAACGCATTATGGGACAACCAATTTACCCCAAAGGTTTCCTTAGGAATCTCTCCCTATTTCTTAGTTTAAGGCGAAGAAACAATGCTACCTTCGAACATTTTCTTACCCTCCCTACAACTTTCTTAAAAAACATTAGGAGATGGAAATATTGGAATGCAAGTTAGAATCATTGCCTTGCTCAAACTTAAAGAGAAAAGAAACAAAAACAAATAAAAGTTCACATCCCACCAAAACCTAATCAAACGTTGGTTTGATATTTAAAGTGCTTCTACAAAGATTTCCAAACTAGAGGTTTAATTTTAATGTAGGACAAAATTTGTGAACTATAAGGGAAGCTCACAAAATTTTACCCTTTGTGGAATGGACCTAGCAGATTGTTGAGAAGATTGGCAAGGGAACTTATTGCCTCCAAATCTTGCAAGGAGACCAATACCCCCTACATACTAACAATCGACACCTTAAATGATACATCAACTAATCCACCTTTATAGTGGATAAGATTGTAAATAGTAGGCTTTTTATATTTATCAAAAATTCCACTTTTGAATTCACTAGTTTGGTAGATGCCCTATCCTCCCCAACCCATCCAAATTTTACTATGGAGATGTGGTAATTGATTATGTATATGGGGTTGCTAAAGTGTGTAGCACCAAGAGTATAAGGTAAGGCCATTGTTGTAAATGCTTCTACATCAGCTTAAAGTTCGAAGGGAAAGAAATTTAAATTGTCCATGTAGCAACTTCTATGGCATCATGAAATCCTTGGGGAGTTGGATGATAATCCAAGTATTCTTAACATGTTAAGAACATTAGTTATAAAGGCCAGGGAATTGTGGATGATATAAATTAAGGGGATAATGGATCACACTTTTTTTTATAATTCCAATACCTTTGAGAATATTGTACACTTAGTTGATTCTTCTTAATTGATTTTGAAGTAGAAGTTTTAAGGGGTTGACAATGAAAATGATAGATTGAAGAAACAAGTAAAGGTTATTATGAGATTTATAGGTTTAAAAAGTTGGTGTAGCCAAATGAATATGAAACTACCTTTGCATCATTAACATTCTCGAAAACATCTAATTTTAAATCTCTATGAATTGGTAGAACTAGAACCTATGAACTATTGACAAACCTTGCCCATTTTTTGCATAAACTCAAGAGATGGATACAAAAGAAACCCAATCAAAACAACATTGATTCTAACAACATAACTTTGGAACTTTCTTGAAACAATCACTTGATCCATATTGTTCTCCAGTGAATAATGATAAAATATACATATGGAAATTTAGATCCATGAATTGAGGGGTATTGATGATGTCATAAAATCTCAGGCTACTTCCCAGAATGACCTTGAGATTTGTACTTTTGATGTGCTAGTAAATTAAGCGGTAATAATTCCACTATAAGTTATTGTGTTATTCCACATGTATTAATCTTGGTAACTACATTGAGTAATTACATTGAGTATAGTACCAAAATTTGCCTTTATAAAGTATGCAATACAATGAAGCTGCAGGTGTAAAGGTCACTAAGTGTCAAGATCATCAAGTTATAAGCTCCAAGGATTACATTGCCATTGAGTCTTCAGGGTTTACCAATGGCTATTGTGGCTAGTGGTTATTATTGTCCTCCATATGGAAATCCAAGGAAGAGGGGAGAATTCGTTGGGCATTGGCAAGGTACCAATGTCTTTGTTATGAACGCTTAATACATGGGAAGATGAGGGAATTTTATTTCTCTAAAGAAATGATCATCAAGTTTTAAATCATCACATACAAGTGCTCTTAGGTGCCCTTGAGGCATTGGAAGCTCCTTGTGGGGTCGAACCCGAAGAAGCTTTTACTTCAAATGAAGAAGAACCTTCACCCAAATCAAAATTGGGAAAAGTAGTGTCCAAGTCAGGATTCTTATGATCTACAACCCAATCCTTCGAAGGCCCTTAATGATACTCTTCTTACCTTATGGAGATAAAGTGGAGATTCAAATGTATGTACATGATATCTTTAGTTTTCTTTGAACCCAACATATCAAGTTTTATTGAGAAGATAATGCCATAGCCCCTTGTGACATGAGATCTTTCGTTTTCTTTGTATCCAACTTATCGAGTTTTATTGAGCAGATAATGCCATAGCCCTTGTGAAGTAACACAAAAGATTAGGGCCAAAAACTCTTTTGGCCCTGCTCTACGAATGGTTCACCACTCCAAGGTGCCAAATTATTTTTATCATTAAAGGATGTAAAGTAAAAAGGGTTCCTTAATCTGTAAGCAAAGTGTTATTTCTTTGAATCACTTACATTAGAGGAATTTTGAGGTTAAAAATGGGTTTCAAAACAAAAAATCTGCCAACAATATTGGTTCCATGTAAGCTTCCTTATTGGCATGAAATGGTACACACCATCAATGGTGCCCATGGGGTACAATATACTCCATAGTTAATTTAGGTTTAGTTAGACTAAGGGTAGGCTAGGTTACGTTGAGTTAGTAGGGTAAGAAAAGATAGGGTATGTAAGATGACCAGGATAGGTTACGTCAAGTTAGGGTTGGAAGGTGAGAGCAAGGTAAGGTAGGGGTTGGTAGGGTAAAGTGAGAATTAAGTTTGTTAGGGTAAAGATGCATACAGTCATGAATGAATGAAATAAACTACGTATAATAAATGAAGTAAAGCACTACAATGCATATGAAAGGTAAATAAATAAAACAACATATAAAAAGACAAATTCATGAGTATTAATTATGTACCTTTTTGTACAATTGATGCATCCTCTCCAGATAGACTAGTGATTGGTTGTAGTTCCTAGTGTGAAGTCCTATAGAAATCAACGAACCATGAAATGTTAAATTTATGATAAAGAATTTAAGAAATAGACATGCATTTCAAAATTTACACGAATATACAATACATAAGAATAAAGAGCATTACCTTATTGAGCTTCTCTTAGTTTCAAGAATAGTTTAATATTCTCTACTGAACAAGGCCAACCACGTGAAGGTGGAAGCTCATATGGCTCTCCCCCCCGACATCAATTTCAATTCCCCATACCCAATGCATGTACTTGAAAATAAATGAATTTATGTGCAAATATGTGTTTTTGGTCATAAAAAAGCATTCAACATTCATTCATTAAGTACTTATAACATTCATTCATTCGTAGAGAAAAAATATTTCATGACATTAGTTTATATTATCAAAAATAATATGTCATAATGTTATTACAATCACTTCCTTTTTGGCTTTTTTCTTTTGACAAATTCAGAAATCAACTGATTATCTTTTACAACATCTTTATCAGTTCTTTTGGTCGCCTCTGTAGTGTGTCTAATTGTTTGTCGGGTTGTGTACTCATGACGTGGAATATGCTGCTGTAAGGTACTAGGCTCTACTGCAATAATGAATAAATGTTAAATTGATATGTTTTGTGTATATCATTACAAGTATTTCATTAATAAAAACAACATTAGAGTGGTTCTCTTTACCTGACGGGGCCATATCATGTACTTTATCTCCTTGTCTAGTTGCCTAATCATATTGTGCATGATGACCCTCTACATGATCTGGAGTTGAAACATCAAAGATTAAAATTAATACACTATTTGCAATTAAATATTTTCAACTGTAATTCTTACTAAGTTTTTTGTAGCACATGAATACATCCATTACCAGGATGCACAACATGACCTTCATTGGCCAGTTGTTCTCCATCATGTGCATTATGTGTATTGTGGCTTTCTTACTTCAAACAAAGAGGCTCAATATTTTATGGCCAAAATTAATAATGAATAGACTGCATAAGTAATCAATCTTAAATAAACTTTGTTGATTTATTTACCTGTGCGTAGGGTGGATCACTGAAGGACTGTGTTCGCCCAACACCCAAGCTTTTTCGACGTTCAACAACAACTGCAAATCTGTGTTGGAAGCCAAGCCTCAAGTCATTTTCCGTTTGGCACTTCGTTGAACCGATCAGCCTTCAATTTTGCATAAGATCATCAATTTATCTTTTATTGTGAAATAAAAACAAATTTATATGCAATTTATTATTTGGATACAATATTTGAGTTATTGATACTTACAATTTGTACCACCAGATTCAAATAACCACCAGGCCCAAGCATGTGTTGGTCATGCTTTTCTAGTCTGACCTTTGTTTCCTTTGATGTGTCTGGCAGCCTATGAAAAGTTTGAAATACATTGGATGTTGCAAATTTTATGTAAAAATAAAGAGTAATAAACATATAATTACATTGTTCAAAGTATGGCATACCTTCCTGTGCCTGGTGGTAGCTTTCTCTGTCTTCCTAAAGCCCTTTCCCTTCCATCATCCAACAGGGATTTCCACTCCCTTACTGGAATCATTGGAGGGCGCTCATACCTATGGTTCGTTTCTAGATGAACCCTATATTGGTCCCTCACAAACTTCATATGTTGGTCGACTTTCTTGAGGACCTCCGCTCGGTTGAAGGTCTCAACACTGAACAACCCAATCAAGCGATTAATGAGCTCATCTTTAAAATTTTTGCTTTGTTTATCCCACCTTGTGCGGATGGAGGGACCAAATATCTCCAGTGACCAATCATTTATATGTTTAAAAAAAACATCATTTCCTGCAAAACGATCATGTCATCATTAGTTTAAAAAGAATGATCTGAGTAAATTTCAATAAGATTATATATAATAGTTAAAATATTTTTTAAATACCTGGGATCTTCTCTATATTTATGGGAACGATATTTTTGTCCGCCAAAAATGTGGTCTGTACTGTTCCCGTGCTAATAACACGGGAAGATCCAGGAAATGTTGCTTGAGCAATATCAATACTACTCTTTGCTGCATCAACCCCCTGACCCTATTCTGCATGATTTGCACTGCCTCGAGCAATAGAGGGTGCACCCACATCTTCCCTCTAGGGTGTCTGGCTATGTGTTGACGATTGTTCAGTCGACAAAAATGACACATTTTCAGATGCCCGTGGGGTTAGATGCTCGTGATGTGAAGACTCGTCAGTAGCATCAATAACAACATCAAGCCCCTCACCAGGATTATGTCGACGCAAATATGCCTGTAAAAACAAACCATATTTTAGTTCATGACATATACGAGTAGAAAATATAAAACCATAAATGAATTTATCTTCTAATTAAATATCTCGTAGCTTACATTCAACGAATGAGCTTTCATAGTCAAACGATCAATCTTTTCTCTAATCTCCTCCATTTGCGGTTGAATGAATACCAAACGAAGGATTTCCACATTTTTTTTTTATGGACTTCTTTAACATCTGAAAGGGGTGGTTAAGCGATGATGCGATGTCAGCATCGCACATTAGCTCATCCACATCTATATCTATGGATTTCTCTACTAATGGATACATAACCTGTGACAAAAATATAGAAAACATTAATATCGAAATGAAACCAATAGACTCATCATAAAAACGTAATAATACAACATATTTAATTTGTACAATTAATATGGGTTATACCGGTTGGGTCGAGGATGGTGTCCTCTGATCTATCGAGGACTTGCTCTGATCAGGCGCAGCCTGTAACAAGAATATTGAAAACATTAAAATCAAAATGAAACCAATATACTCATAAAAAAATCGTAATAATACAACATATTTAATTTGTACAATTACTATGGGTTATATCGGCTGGGTCGAGGATGGTGTCCTCTGATCTATCGAGGACTTGCCCCGGTCAGGCGCAACCTGCAACAAAATATTGAAAACATTAATATCGAAATGAACCCAATAGAATTTCTAAAAAACATAATTAAAAAACACATTGCTTATATTTAATTTGTACAATTTACAATGGGGTATACCTATTGCCTCAACGATGGCGTCATCTCATCCATCGGGGACTTTCCCCGATCAACAACCTGCAACAAAAATATTGAAACCATTAATATCGAAATGAAACCAATAGACTCTTCAAAAAACATAATTAAAAATGTGGTATACCTGCTGCCTAGAGGATGGTGTCATTTAATGAAACATATTCCTTATATTGTTTATATTGAAATGAAACATTAACAAAAAACATTAATTAACAAAAACATAAGTTATTAGATTCATTAATTACAAGTTTGGTGAAATGTTATATTTACCACTCCCATAGTAACAACGTTTGTATCTATTCGATTCAAATTGTAATTGATCAGTAATTCGTCCCTTACAACTATTGATTTTATGGCATACGAAAACACGGTTTCCTTCATGCCCCTCAAATACACAATTGGGTTATTTATTTGTAGACCTGTGTTGTGTATTGTTTATAAACCCTGCAATATTCCTTGATGCTTTTGGCCTTCAATTCAAATTGTGATTGATCAACAACTCTTCCCCTGCAGTTATTGATTTTATGGCACACACGAAAACACGGTTTCCTTCACGCCCCTCAAATATACAATTGGGTTGTTTATTTGTAGACCTAGGTTGAGTAATTTTTATAAACCCTGCAATATTCCATGATGCTTTTGGCCTTCCGTCAATGTACATACTCAATCCTTTATTTTGATTATTGCCTTTTAGTTGTAAATAATTTGCAGACACTCCGTATCTGCGCATATTGCGTGTATATTGGACTAGTCACATCTAATATCTATAATTGTAGCATCCAATCTCTATAATTGTAGCAAGGTCCGACATTGATTTTATGACACACACGAAAACACGGTTTCCTTCACACCTCTCAAGTACACAATTGGGTTGTTTATTTGTAGACCTAGGTTGTGTATTTTTTGTAAACCCTGCAATATTCCATGATGCTTTTGGCCTTCCATCAATGTACATACTCAATCCTTTATTTTGTTTATTGTCTTTTACTTGTAAATAATTTGCAGACACTCTGTATCTCCGCATACTGCGTGTATATTGGACCAGCCGCATCCAATCTCTGTAATTGTAGCATCAAATCTCTGTCATTGTAGCAAGGTCTGACATACTCCATCAATCTAGTACATCTGTCGTAACCCACCTTTATGCCATCCATGAAAAACAACCCCAAACCATGTAATGGCGATAGTGCAATCCGAAATATCCTCTTGTTCACACAAAAATCTGTGTTTAGACGAGGAATATCCTTGGGTACCCATTGTTTCACTAGATGTTTTTACCTCAAGGGAACCTCGATGTCACCTATGGTCTCATCATCATAAGAACATGACCCCCCTTCTGTGAGAAAAAATTCCATTCGTTTATGGAATTTTCTTCTAATCTTTTGACATCTAGTTGATCTCCCTCTTTTAAGCCTATTAGATGTCTAACTTTCCTCTAGTCTTCTTGAACTTCCTTCGCTCAAGGAGGGCAGATTTCACAAATACATGTTTGGTTGTACCTACACCCCATCGAATGAGAGAAATACTTAAAAAACATTCTCATTAATACCTCTCTAAAGCATATGACAAAATTAGTTGGCTCTATTTGAGATTACTACTTATACACTTGGGGTTTTGTGTTGCATTTATGTCCTAGGTAATGAACTATATCACCTCAGTGTATTTCTCATTTATCATAAATGGGTCAACAACTTCCTTTTTTAGGCCTAAAAGAGTTCTTAGGTAGAGATATCTACTCTCTCCATATTTATTCATGCATGTAGCTGAGGAATTAAGCAGGTCTTTGAAGGACGCACTCAGAGCGGGCAACATGAATGGTATCCAAATTGGCAATCCATGTATTTTGTCACATTTACTGTTTGTTGATGATATACTAATTTTTGTGATGGTACTAGGAGGGAAGCAACAAGACTCAAATAGATTATGGACCTTTATTGTCTTGTTATAGGTATGCAGGTAAATCTAAAGAAACCATCTATTTGATTTATTGGTATATTTGAGGAAGATCAAGACTATATTTCCGCTCCTTTTCTTTATAAGACTCTAGAGATGGAAAATTGGCTTAAAGTGCCGAGGTATCCATAAGTGTTGGCTTAAAGTACCTAGGTAGCCATAAGTGTTGGGAGGCTTTTCCAAGATAAAGGCCTTTGGTATCTAATAGTAAAGGAAATATATATATATATATATAT